>CM062823.1:2848148-3220887 GCA_031772345.1 Himalopsyche anomala | reverse complement strand
ATATAACCTTTATTCTTTGGGCAATTGTGTCAAGTTGAAGTATTTTTTTTTATTTTCTAAAAAGGCTACTTTCTGCTTTATTTACATTATTTTTATTATACATAATTTTTATAATATTATTATAATATTATTAATATATACGTAAACGAAAACATAAAAGCTAAACTAAGATACTAATTCGGCTTTTTCAGCTTACATCCTTTTGAAAGAATTTGTATCAAGGTGCATACATTTTGATTATAGAAAAAAAGCTCTTTTAAAAAAAACTGCGTGTTACGTTCTTTTTCCTTTCCAAATTCGAAATGTACTAGATATATATTTAAAATATAAAAGATAATGTGTGATTGCCTTGGTCTATTACAACAAAAACCAACGTCACAGGAAAATTTTAACGTCGCTTTCTCCAGCGGCAAAAGAGTAAACTAAAATATTCATTATATGTCAGCTTTCTATAACACCTTTGTGTGACGATGATTGGTGTAAATATATTACAGTGTAATATTGAATAAATTGACCAAGATGGCCGCCTTCCATCGATTATAATCACATTATTGTGTTCCTTAGTAGGTGTTTTGTGCGGCGGCTGATTAAAATTAATATTTTGCGGTCGCTTCAGCGAGGTGGCAAAATTCCGAGTGATTTATTGTTTTAATTAAAAAGACGTATCACGTGTGCTCTCAGAGGTATGCCAAACACGCGCATCGTGCACCGCCATTACTATTTTTAATAATAGTCAGAGTTAAAGTGTTATTTAATTTATATGACGTATCGATGCAATTTCCAATAAATGGGGAAATAAAATGATTGTTTTCCGTATGGTAAAGAACACGTTATAGGTAATATGTAAAAGGGTTTTAATTAGGGGTCGCAATACCAGTAACACCAAAACCGGGATTCCGGTATTCAATATATTTTCAATACTGAAATACCACTTTTGAAAATGGAAAAATATCGGTTTATAAAACTAAAATAAAAATTAGCCACAGTCGAATTTTGAATGTAATGAAATTATTACATATTTTAATTTCATTGTTCGCAATTAATTAAAATATATTAAATCTACTTAGAGTTGTATTAATATTAAATTAAATAAATTTAAAAAAATGGAACATTACAGCTAATGCCAGTGCGCCAAATATTTAAAGTTGAAAGTTCGTACGAGAAAAACCCGATGAGAATTTATTGTAAGTCGCTCGAGTTTAACTCGAGGTAAATTGACATCACAAACACTCATGTCTGAGGTTTCAAATTTAAATTATTAAATCCATATTTGATATTGACCTTACCGGGAATCGAACCTATACCCGTCTGGCTGGGCTATAACCAAGCAGACTACAGTGGGCTATAAGCAAGCTCTAACCAAGAAGACTACAAGCAGGCGACGAATATTGACTGGTTCTAAAATAATTAATGATTTTTTTAGCGATGTATTCATATTTAAAGAAACCGTACATTGTTAATAGAAAAAAATCCCCAACATTTATATAGACCCACACACGTATATATATGTGTATATATACGAATTTTATAATATAAAAGTTCCCAACTTTTGTATGCGTGATTAATGATTTTTTCTTTATCTTGTAATAAAAGCAGTCAAAATTTGATGAGCATTTAATGGGTCGTTCATCTTATCAATATATTTCAAAGATAGTGAATTTATTTAGCGGTCAATTTTATCATTTGATGTGAGTTTTTTTGTTGTTTTTATTACCAAGTTCATTTTGAATATTTTTTTCATAAAAATTTTAATATTATTTTACTTACTATATGTAGGTACATTACAATTAGCTTTAGAGCTATAATTCTAAAAAATAAATAAAATAAAAAATATTTCGTTGACGAAGTTGAATACCCCTTTTTACAACGTAACGTGTTGCTATATCAGAATTATTGTTGTGTGAGATTCATCTGCGAAGGTGTATGTATGTGTTTATTTACACGTGTGTGGAAACAAAGTTTTCCGACATATTGTTTGGCAAAATGTATTGTGGACGATATAACAAATGACGGTTAAACACGATCGGGACATGTTTGTTAACCCTTTACGACACCAAATAATTCATTACAGCACCAAATAAACCCAGAATCAACTGTTAGTCATTTGACCTCATCCAAAGGTAATGGCATAGTTTTTCTATCTTCCCTTCTTTCCGGAATTTACATCCTTATCTAGTGTTACGCGATCCTTGCTTAAGTGCAATTTCTATTGCCGTAAGATTGTATTACCCTTCCTTTTATCCCAAACCCTAATTCTTAAATCAAGAAACCAATCGAGGAGTATATTTATTAGCTTGTGCTATACATATTTTTGTTTCTGGTATAGATGTTTGTCTCCACTATAAATGACAGCTTATTACAGACTTTGTATAAGCGTGAATCATTTGTCAATTTTCTTGATGTCGTTTTATACATTTTTTTAACAATTTTATAGTTGATTGAATAGTTTTATAACATAAAATTAATTGAAAATTTTACACCGGTTTCTTTATCTTATAAAAAAAGATCAAGTTATACTTTTCCGGCTCTAAGCTCACGAAATGCGACCCCAATACCCACATTTTCTTAAATATCTATTTTAATATGGGTGATACAATGTTTATAATTAAGGTATTCTTATATCATAGTTTTTTGGACCTTTTGTAGTTTATATAAATACGCGATAAGCGATCGTTCGTAAGATAGCTGGGCTGAACTCGTCAGTTGCAATTTCATGTGTGTGCTGGGATGACGTCTTTTTTACGCGCAACTTAAAATATGATTATTTATCAAAAAACCACGGATTTTTATAAAAAAAATGTATAAGGAATGATGCAGAGAGATATTTTAAAGTCCTTAAACTATTTCTTTTTTGGAAATTTATAAGAATAAGGCCAATAATGAGGAAATCACTGGGTCCCTAAACGACCCCCATCGGCAGAGAAGTATTTTTATAGTCTCCGAGCCGCGAGAGTTAAAAACAGAAACATATTATGAAACCTTCAAAATAGTCTCTCAGTTTCTTGTCATGTTTGATTTACAGGATTATTACATACAACTTCTTTAACACCCTATCTCAGTGGTTTCCAACCTTTATGTTACTATACCTCCCTTTGAAGAAAAAATATCTTCGCGCCTCCCCATCCTTTATTTTATATAGTATTAAAGACACGTTTTAAAGGGTAAATAAATATTTTGGACTGTTTGTTCGCGCCTTCCTTTGCAATAGTCCACGCCTCACAGGTTGGAAATCGCTGCCGTATCTGGCATGCATTTTAACATATTACTATCGTACCAAAGATTCGATCATTTCAAAGATTTGAATGGGTAATGCTATAAACAAAACGAATTACGAATACTGATTGTAGTGTTCATTATACAAAATCTTCTGATTATTACAGTGTAGCCTCAAAACGATGAAAGCGAGCGAGGACTGTGCATCGTTGTTCCACTGTAATTTTTGGTTGTGTGATTAAAGTTATTTAAAGATTATTTGTATTTAGATTTACATAGCTATTTTCTGAAAATTAGCATAAAAATATATATATATATGAATCCGTCACGATTAATGTGAATAAACCAATTTTAATTGTTTTACTGTCAACACTCAATGGTAAAAAATATTATTAAAAAATTAAACACACTGATTTCACATTTGTTTATTAGAACCAGGACCGGTTTCGGTTAACAAGATCAGTTTCAACTCATATATTTATATTAATAAAGTGTTCTATTATAAATACAAATGCATTTACGCGAAAGCATTTCAGATTTGTTTATGTTGCTAATATATCAATTGTTTTTTACATTATTTACTATAATGGGATCATGACCTGTTTCGTTTATGACAAATAAATAAACATATATACAAGAGAGCGAAACCGATTCTGATCATAATAAAATAAATGGAATTATTACAAAATACTGTTTTTTTATGGGAATATATTTTTTTTAAATCTATGTTCGCTCCCAATGTGGAGCATATGGCCTCCTAATAGAGGTATCTTAACAGAAGTTTTTTCTACGAGAACTGTTTGTAACTCAGTCGCTCAACCTCACTTTTTTCAAAGGCTAAGAAAGGCCCTAAGGCTAGAGCAGGACAAGTGGTTGGCTAATCGCTATTGCTACAACCAATAATTAGAGGATCAGAAGGATGGGAGGAGAGGAAATGATGTGAATTGACTTCACAAACATCCAGTCTTCGATTAAAACTTTGAATTGAATAATTCTCAAATTCACTGTGATCTGACCGGGAATCGAACCCAGACCTGCGTGATCGGATACATTTAGTAGTTACTAATATTTTGCACTCAATCGCAGTGTTGTTGTCATATGAATATCATGTAGTGATAAATGAAATATATCATTTTTGAAGAAATGTTTTAAGTAAATATAATAAAAAGCAGTCTTAATATATAAAAAAAACTTATAATACAAATCATTTTTACGTTCAATTGACTCGAAGGATGCTTATTAAAGATACTCAACATACACATGTCACACGCATCAAAAACTTGCTTTGATAAGAAGTATAATAATAAAAACCATTTTCGAAAAAACATATTTTTCTTGTTAGAAATAATCTCGGTATTAGTTGGGTTAAAATGTTACACGCTGGACCTCTCGGGTTTCGTGGACACTTCCAGTATTTCAGTGTCCCAAGGTCCCCAAAAAGGTCATTTCGGTGTGCTGTACATTTTAAATCTCCTTTTTTTGGCCGCATAAGCTAAAAATTCAGCTTTTAGATAGCCCTATATTCAGAGGATAGGTCATTAAACTTGTACAAGCCAACTTAAAACAGTCACCTATTTCAAATGTATTTATGCTATATAACATATCGAAACCTGTGAACCATATTATTTTTTTTATGAAAAGAATTTAATAGCGATGTATGAATATTTTGGCATTTAAAGCAATAGTATGATATGACTGTCTAATAAGCGATGTAACTACAGTGGAACCCCTGATTACACTACCCTGAATTACACGCTGGCTTGAAATATTCGCCGCAAATCCCCCAATTGTACTGTCGCATTCCATTGTCGTTGCTACGAGACGGTCGTTTGTGCGGCGCATTCAGTCAAATGTTGGCTAGTGTCTGTGTGTTGGATTTTGAAGCGATTTAGCAATCAAATATTTCGTCCATATTTTTTTTTTGAAAAACTAAGGGAAACCTTAGTTTTGCATTTTTAGCGAAAAAACTAAATCTCTAATTTTGTATGAGATTCACTCCCCTAATTACACTACCCCGAATTACTCACGAAAATAAGGGTTTTACTGTAATCTTAACCCTTTTTGTACACGGGTTTTTATACACAGTGTTTAAATAAAACGGTCCACTAAACAGAACAAATATTATATGTTTACAAGAATTATTTGTTCTAACACGATTTATAGAAACAAAAAACACAGAAGCGGATAATGGATTTCCTAATAACAAGATATTCAGCAACAACAGGTGGTAATAACAAACAAAAGGCTTCATTAGATCGTTACACATTTAACTATCAAGACATGTCCAGTCTCTCAAAAATGTCCTCATATATAATCAAAAGCGATGAATATATTTACCGTGTAAAAAAGGAGAAACACTAAATATCACTTTAATATGAATTTAAAATTAATATGTACGATAGTTTTAAGCGATTGCAAAAAAATCTGTATTTAATATTATAATTTATTCATATAAAAGGATTTTTATTTAACTCAGTCTTCACTTAATTTATGTAACAGTAATTTATTATTTTTAAAAATACCCTAAAAAATACTAATTAAAGCAGCCGTTACATTTTATAATATAATATATGTATTTTTTATTTAAATATAAATTCAATGACTTACTTAAAACCAGTTCTCGTAAAGTATAAATATTAAATTAAAATTGATAGCTTGAGAAAGAAAGGCGGCAGTTATCATTATTCTAAAATGTTTACAAGTCAATTAAAACTTTTTTTTCTTATGGATAAAACATGAAAAAGTAATTGTTAATAATTAGTTTTAAATATTTTTTTAAGTGTTATTTTGATGATTTAATACAATATATATTTCTTTTTGAATCCCGTAAAATAACTGCTGTGTTTGATGATATGACTGTGTAAACTGCTGTTTTTGCTACATTGTTCAAAAATATACATTTTAGAACCTTATTTTTTTACATTTACTACAGACACGCGGAATTGTCAGCTCTACACGATGACATGTTTGAATAATTTTCAACAAAACATGTAGACTTCCGTCTTAGTTTTCCGAGTCCTTAATTTCATATTGATATTATATCACCCCTTTTCCACCAATCAACCATTTTCTCCATAGTTATATCGAACATGGTTAATATGAATTTATAATGAGTTGAAATACAAAAGTTTTAAATAATATGTTACGTAGCGAACATAGTTACAAAATGAATAATGTAAAGATATTGATTGACAGAGGTGTTTTAATATTATGAAAATACAGCAGAAAATTTACATGACAACTTAGACGTATAGGTCTAGTTCTCAAGACCTAGTTTTCTTCTTGTACCCATTTATCACATTGTCTACCTGCCACATTCTAGATATCAAGGACGTTCTATTCAATATTATTTTTTAAATTTTATTACGACACTGCTGATAGAACCCAACTCAAGTATTTACAAGCAATTGTCTGACTAGATGAGAACGAATATTAAATAATTGATTGAAATAAACAATGATAACTATACATAGAAAAAATATTTTTTAAATTTAGTTATTATAACATAATAAAAACATCTATGTATAATTCATTTATTTTTAAGCAAAACAGTTTTAACTTGGTGACCGCAGTCATAATTAGTAATTTTATAGTATGTACAATACAATAATTGTTTTTGCAGACAGATCAGGCTTTCTAGCAACAATGACGAAGTATTTTTTATATATACAAACAATTATATTATAGTTATTTTACTATACTTTAGTTAGTGCATAGCAACCAAGTATTTCTTAACTAACCAAGTATGTCTAACGTTGCTGTACTGCTGGATACGCCTATTGAGAGTTGCAAGTTGTAAGTACGCAGCGGATCGTGGTGGGCATAAATTGTATTAATGTTGGAGTTGGACCAAAGAGATTTAGTGGTGGTTTTTAATGTATACTTTTTATTATTGATATACAAGTGCACAACTATTCTTGCTTAGTTTTGAATTGATTAATTGAGGCGATGCAGCTCAAATGTAGCCACTAGTCACCCAAAAAAGACCTGGAAGGAATAATGGGAGTAATTTCAAAACGAGATCTAATGACTAGACAATCTTGAAGCCCGACAGTCATGTAATGGTTATCAGGCAAACACCATGCAGGGGAATTAGAAATGCATCAGACCACGGGCTATGAACGTTAACACTTATGTTAAGTATTAGTTGACTTTTGAGCTGTCAGTACGTGTTATATTATACATTGCATATTTACTTCATCTTAATTAGTTCCTGATGCCATATCATGAATTATTCTACTCCATTTTAGTATCTTATGAGGACTTACGTTGTTGTACGTAGGGCATCCAACCTCGTACCCTTTTTCTCGGAATGGATAATTAATACATGATTAATTACATGAATACAAATGTTTGAAATTACAAATTTAAAATTTAATTTGTGCAAAGCATCGCTACAATTATAATGAATATATTTTGGGTGTATGAATGGTTATTTAATTTATTTGGAATAATAAAATCATTTACAAAAGGAAAAAAAACTTAAATTACCTACAATATAAAAAAGTTGTATAGATTATTTTATTTATTTATGCAATAAGGTATGGTTACCACATGGTTTCCAAAAAGAGGACATGTTCACTAAAATCACGGTATTGATATTAAGTGCTGGATTACGAGATTGACAAACCGTCTAGCGCAGTGGTGGGCAACCTTCTGATTGCTAAAGGCCACATTCGTTTATCTGATTCAACATAAGGCCGCAGTGAAGAAAACGTTGACACCCCCATCTAACGTTCCCTCTAAGTTGCGCGCGTGTGCGGCCGCGCAGCAGTTGGGTAGCCCCCGCGCACTCATTCCGTGTTGGCGCGCACTACAAGACAGTTATTCAATTAATATTTAATCGGTCCGCGCAGCCTTTGAAATTTCCGCGCAGCTAACCTCTTGCCTTAGAGGGAATATTGCCGCCATCCCTTTTTTTCGACTATCGAACATAAAATGGGTTGATTACGCTCTTTTTCCAAACACTTGAGTATAATTTTTTGATCAAAGTGAAAATATTGATCAAGTCAAAAGGCCGCATCAGATTAGCCAAAAAGCCGCAGGTTCCCGTTTACTGGACTACCTCTTTGAAATATTGGTATTAAATATATGATGAAACAATTGATGAAGTCAACATCTATTGGTAGAGTACATATCGACTGTGGAAAGGAAAAAGGACGTAGTCCACAGTTTTTTCAAAACAGACTTTTTTCGATAATCACAATGTATTAAACGTACACGTTATATCAAAGGGATGTAAGTTGGAAATGCCGAATTAGTATCTAAATTGAGCTTTTAATTTTGAAAAAGATGACTTTGTAAACAATTAAAACCAAGAAAAAAGACTAAAATAAAAGTTTTTCTTAGACAATTTCTTTAATTAATATTAGATTATGTCAATTAAACACCAGCTTAGAAGTCTCCTTGCACTTCGAGGTTGTGTATAATTCATAATTTGCATAAGGCCCAAAATCATCAAAACACGTTTTTTGCGCCTCCTTTAAAATTTGATATGTGTGGTTGTTACGTCCTTTTTTCTTTTCACAGTCGATATACATATGTACATACCACTGAAACGGATCTCAATAATATCCCTATCGATCAGCTAGCTCGCTTACAACAATTCATTGACAACTTAAATACATCGATATTTGCATTATGTATAAATGCTTGTCGAATTCAATTGAGTGAGACGTTTCTGTTTACACACTTAATACGATATCTCATAAGAATTGAATGTGTTCTACCTGGGTTATACGCAATCATATTCTGTATTTTAAATTTTATCTGAATCTAACGATAAACGTTAATAATAATATGGGTGACGTCCTTTTTCTTTCCACAGTCGACATGATGAAAAAGTTGACGAAGTCTACATCTATTGGTAAAGTATTCTAGCGTCATATTTTTACGAAGCAAGAATGAAATATTGTCATACGCTTAATATTTAATCTCCGTCAGTATTTGATAATATGCAATATAGAATAAAAGTATTTTTTCTCAAACAACACGAACGCGTTATTATATAACAACGAAGGAAATCTCACGATTTGGATTCTTTATCGCTGCAAACAAGATCACACGTTTCAATTATTATTATAAAATTAATATGAATGGAAAAAACTGATATTAAATACTATTATTACTCTATGTGAAAAGAGAGTATTGTGAAGAAATTGCCAGAGAAATTAAATTTTATTTATTGGCTATAGAACCACAACGAATGTAGTAACAGAAATATATGTAAATATACATGCAAAGTACGGAATAAATACCAATATGGAAATAATAATCATTTTTATTTTTTTATTTTATCTAAGTGATAAATGTACATTGTTCTATCGTTTAATGCGTTTTTCTTTTCTTTTTTTCTATGTAGGGAGACACTCAAAGTAATACTATTAAGTACTTAAAAGTATAAGTACGCAATGAGGGGAATAAAATACGCGTTAAATGGTAGTAAAAAATCCATTTTCATGAGCGTTAAAGACAAAAACTTCTTTATTTAAAGCTCTACACGTATTAGGATAAGTAATAGAACATTTTACTAAATAAAATAAAATATTTTTTTATTTATTTGTTTTTTTAGTTGAAAAAAAAACTATTAACTGTGATCGACACGTTATAATCAGTAATTGATTAATATGTCAATCTTTGTAATCGAGTGGAAACGTTTTAAGGCGTTCGGTTAATGTACATATCGACTTTGGAAAGATAAAAAGACGTAGCCCACAGTTTTTTAAAAACAGCTTTTTTTCGATAATCACAATATATCCAACTTGATACACGTTCTGCCAAAAGGATGTAAGCTGCAAATCCCGAATTAGTATCTAAATTTCGCTTTTAAGTTTGGAAAAAGATGGGTTTGTGAAAATTTAAACCACGAAAAAAGCCTGAAAAAAAGGTTTTTTCAAGACAATGTCTTAAATTAATATTAGATTATGTCAATTAAACACCAGTTTCGAAGTCTCCGTGTACTTTAAGGTTGTGTTTATTTCTTAATTTGCATATGGTTGAAAATCATCAAAACACGTTTTTTTGTACTTCCTGTAAAATTAGCTATGTGTGGGTTATGAATAGTCGAATACATTTTGGATGCTGATTTTTCAGGAACAAATGGCTGGGTATCCAGATTTTTAATGGAGGGAAGAGAGAAGATAATGTGATTAACTAGCAACAATAATCTCTTATTCGTGAAATAATTATCCTCTTTGAATCGGGGGGAGGGGGGAATAAACTGTTGCAATAATCCAGTTGTAACAAAGATTATAATATGTTTGAAAATAAAATTGTATTAGTTTTAACATGAATATTTTCTATGCAAGAAATATAAATTAGAAGAAAACCAATTGTTCATATTTAAATAGAATAGCATTCTATGCAATTAAAAGAATACGTTCAAATACTTTTTTACTCACACATGTGAATATCAAAACACCATCTATGTAGTAGTATATTCATTAAATATACTTTGACTAAGTAGATTTCTGTATTATCCATCAATTATTTTGTCACTTATTCAAGAACCGATAAAAAACATAGCTCCCAATCAGGGATTAACCAAAAACCGACTCTTAAAAATCGGTTTTCGAATTACAATATTACATAAAACTCAGCTTACATCGGTTTTTGATGTTCTACAAGAAGGGATAATTCAAACGAAATAGCGAAAAACAGTTAAATTTTTAACGCATTCATTGATGTAAATATTATTAAACTACATATTTAATCGTGTTGTATTTCTTCTTTATACTGGCACAATGCGTTAATTCAATAAACCTTGTTTTATAATCGATAATTATAAAATTTTAATATCTCTATTTAGCATTATAGTTGTCACTTATCGTTTCAACCGCTTCATGAAATTTGATAACGTGAAACTAATTCGATCTATATATTTAAAAGCGTTAAGTAATTTATAGTTTTTTTACCAAAAATAGCTTTAAACATAATTGACTTGATTTATATTATGGTCGAATTATGCAAAAATACACAGAATATGGTTAAATTTGTTTTATTTGAAGACAAACCATCTTAATATATATTTATCTGCATTCATAACTTAAAACAGCCGGTTTTTGACTAAACGCCTTCCTCCAGTATACCGACGGTTATAAAATGAAAAAAACCGGCTTTCGAATGTTGCAAACCTATCTAAAATACCGATTGTTCAATACCGACAAACCTTTCTCCCTATGTTCCGTTCATATTTCGGACTGTACGACTCATATTTTATTTCGAAGCTTTTAAGCTGTTGTAGGTTTATGGAAACTAAACTTTCTCTGGCGTAGCATATCCCAATATTTGGAATGCAAGTTTCATTGCCCAATAAGTTTGCAATGTGCAGTTCCCGTTGAGAATTGAGGCGATAAAGGTACTGGAACTTTAGCAAACTTAGTCAAAGAAGTAAATGGATAACTCATAGTTTCACTAATAAATGATATCATATGTTTTTTGAAATCTACAGCCGCTTCTTATGTACTGCAAATATTATATATTCCTAATTAAGAATAAGAATGGGAACGTGTTTAATGAGAACGTGATGAATGTCATTTTCTTAATTAGACTGGATATTTTATATAAATATAGGATAGGAGGATATGTATAACAGACAAGGTGAAATAAATCGTTATATTTATCGAGGGCTTAGAAGAAATGAAAATAATAAAAAAAAACCTTTTTATGAATATATATCCGAAGTAATGGCCCCTTGTTAAGTTTGAATTGGTCCAGGATAGTCCCATACACAATATTCTTAGATATATACGTTATATTATGATATAACGTTTGAATCATAATTGAAACGAAGAGAATATTACCTATTTTTGTGTCAAACTCTTCACTCTTGCAGTCTTATTATATTAGTTAATGATATTAATTATGTTACAGTGCGTTGTGTATTGTTACATACTATAAGTTTATAAAGAAGCATTAAATAGCATTATAATTATTACGTATAATTTGTATAGGAGTGATGAAAAATTCAGACTTCCCCGGAATACTGCAAATTGCTTTAACATGCTTGCCCCTTGGCAACGTATTGGCAGGCCACTGCTGATCCAAACGTATAATTAACTATGATATTTCATTACTTCGTAGCAAACCAAGTTGAAAACAAATTGTTTCTTATACTTTCACCTTAAAATTGAAGAATTGATCGATTGTATTACAAATAGTTTGATGTTTTAGCTGCCCATTACAAATTGATGAGCTCCACATTTTGAACATTAAAAAAAACGTTTCTGAGAGAGTTGACATGGTTTTAAATTACTCTAGATTACGGGCATAAATGCAACCGCCGTCGTTGCTAGTTATTTCATTATTCTCAAGAAAAATATTTTTCTACATTGTCACGATATTCAGCCACGAAAATAAAGTATCGTAATTTATTTGATTTTATCATGATTTCAGTTGGATCATTTTTAAAATGTTATATAAATATGTTATGTAAATAACCATTATGAATAGTAACAGGGTTACTTATATTAAAAAAACAAATGAATTTTGATACGCAAAATGCAGTGATCTATAATATAGTAATTTTGATTATTTTATATGAAATGGAGTAATGAATATATAAATAATAAGGGTTCCCGGTAAATTGCTCGAATAACAAGATAATCAATTTGTTTCCGTTTGTTCTGTCTTAGCCCTAGTCTTCTATGTGTTCTGGAAATATATAGAAACAGTTTGAGTAACTAATTAATAAGCAGTTCTCGTAGAAACACTTCTATTGAGATAAACTCCATTAAAAAATCATATGTTCCGCATTTGGAGCAAACACGGTTAAAATAAATACTTACGAAAATTATTTTTATATTTTACTCTCTAAAGAAGTGTCGCACCGGATAAAAATGAAATTCGTAGAAAAAGTCGTGAAAAATTGTTTAAATAACCAAGCAATTCGACTAATTTTTAATTCGAGCAATTTACCGGCTCCCAATAATAAGTATGTTTATCCATAAAGTTTTAAACATCCTTCTGCATCAATGGTCGACAACCTTGCACAAAAACTGACACCCCAAATAGCTTGATTATGAAATCGGGTACTTTTTTTGGATGATGCAATTGAGAGTTTAATGTTTAATTAAAGAACACATATTTTATCGAATTAATAAGTGGGAATAGCAATTGACCGTTTTCTCTAATAGGGCAGCGAGAAAGTTTGATTGGCGAGAGAGAATAGCGGACTTTACATTAAAATTGTTAAGTAAATTTAATGACCTTTTTATGCGATTTTTTAAATGTAATTTCCTGTGAAATGCATCCTCCGCATAAAAAGATCGACTGTACATTAGTATATATTTCAGCTTCATGTATTTTTTTTTAATACATTACTAGGATCCTGCGCAAGATAATTAATTGGACACGACAGGGATCAGTAAGCTGCAGCTCGCGAGTTTTCTAGTTTTCACCAATAGTAAAATTAAATGTGAAATTATAACTAGAATATTCCAATTTATGAAAATCTTCAGCGGCTTCATATTTCCCTACAATCTATCTGAAAAATACTTAATTTTGTAAATCATTCTGCTAGATAATTGAAATTAATCATATTTTCGATGGATTCGGAGGTAACTAAGTGAAAATTCTTTTTTAATTCTAAATTTAAATTTATATTTTTTAAGATTATTCACCAAAAAACTAAAACTTGATTCTAATTCATCACTCATAAAATTACAAAATTGAGGCTAGGGTTTTTCCTTTCTACTGGACGCAGGGTGGGGGTAAGATATAAACAAAAGTATATATTACTTATACGAGGACTGGTAAAACACAAAATAAAATTAAATGGACAGTGGTAAGTCGATTGTTCTGTTTAAACTGTTATTTACTCAACTTTCATTTTTGTTTGTATTTTAAATAACACCCTGTAGAAATGAAAAAAACCCCAACCACCAATTGTATTTTTTGAGAAAAGATATATACAAGAAAGATGCAGGCATTGCCTGAAGATGTCGAAAGGCGAAACCCGGGTCGTTAGTGACAAAACTTGTGAATGTACATAATTTGAACGATTCAAATTTAATATTGAAATTCCATTCCATTCCATCAAGCACCTTCAGTCGAAATCTTAAATTGTAAAATACACTTTGGCTTATAGCAAATATAACAAAACTCTCCGTGAAAATGTAAATTTATTGTTCGCATCAGGCATAAGAATGCTTAATTTCTGTACTATCAGTGGTTGGAAAAATATATGTTTTAGGTATTTACACTTTAAATTTATTAAAAATACATTCTCTGCTGAATAAAAATTTAATAAAAGCCTATTTTAATTTACTTAAGTTAATAGTATTTGTAAAACAATGTCTTTCGAATTCAATTTCAATTTCAATTGAAAATCTTTTTTTTAATACTTGTTTATTTTTTGACAAAGCTTTACAACCTCTGGAATTGATGTATATAGAAAATATTTCATATAAATTTATTTGTTTCCGGTATATGGAGACTAAATATACTACAAATTGCTGGAATATAAATCGAGTTCGTCAACCCCACTATGAAAAATTATTAATATATCATAGTCGTAGCACGAACATCCTGTGCGTTTATTTCGATGGGTAGGAAAACTTTTACATTGTCCGAATTAAACATGGCCGCTCCAGTGAAACGTCCTGTCAAAACTTGTAGCGGGGTGTTTATAAGTTGGCATATCAAAGTGGGGCTCGTTGCCATACATCATGCGCGCTTCGCTGGCTTTTAATTCCGAATATTGTCCCACTTCCAAAAACAAGCTGGCTCCCGCGGAGATGGTTGGCATTTTCAAACTGTGTCATACAGCCATGTAAACTTTCAAAACTAGTAAACTCCAATTTAAAAAGTCATCAACGAAAATCACATTCTCAACAGCTAACAATTAATTATTAGATTGAGAAACACTGCATTATTATGTATACAAATAAATCGACACACTTTATTTTCTTTAAGATTGAGATTCATATTATTATTTTTAGAAATATGGAAATGTCATTTAAATTTAAAATTTCGAACGGCAATAATCTATATATTAATAGTCGATAATGTCCGTCCGTCCGTCCGTCCGTCTGTCTGTAAATTGTCCCCGATTTCCCCTTCCCCTCCTCCGCCCCAGCCACGCTGTCAACATTTTTTTATTCATACTAAAGAGATACTTTTTTCGTTTGTATATTATGGTCGCGATTTCGCCTTTTCGATGACGTCAAGAAAGACGGTCCCCCTCCCCCCCATCCTGCCCCGCTGTCGTCATTAATTCATTTCTTCATTTTTCTCTGACGTCATGAGTGAATTTTTGAAATCATGACATTTTTATTTTATTATGTGTAAAAACAATTAATTTTCAAAAAATATTCTCTCAAGCTGTGGGATTCGATACCATGCCCCAATTTTCATGCGCGACGTTCGGACACCTAATGCACTGCTCCACAAGTTCAGATGATGGTTACGAATAAAAAACTCTTTTTAAAGTTTTAGTTAACTAATAATGACATCTGTGGGTGAAATCTTGCACTAAACTAATTTGAACGTTCTGAAGCTTTTTTAGAAGCTATATAAGGATGCTCAATTATATATAATACTTTAATATATAATAATTTAATTATGAAAAATGTATATACTATAAATGTATAATTTAATTATGAAAAATATACGAAAAATGGTTGTTAGCAAACTTAAACATTATTCCAAAAATTAAATAATTTACGAGGTCTATTTCTGCTAATATGAAAAATAATTGTTAGCAAACTTAAAAATTATTCCAAAAATTAAGTAATTTACAAGGACTATTTTTGCTACTATGAAAAATGGTTGTTAGCAAACTTAAACATTATTTCAAAAATTAAATAATTTACGAGGTCTATTTCTGCTAATAGGAAAAATAATTGTTAGCAAACTTAAACATTATTCCAAAAATTAAGTAATTTACAAGGACTATTTTTGCTACTATGAAAAATGTTTGTTATAAATATTAAAATTTATTACAAAAATTAAATAATTTACGAGGTCTATTTCTGCTAATAGGAAAAATAATTGTTAGCAAACTTAAACATTATTCCAAAAATTAAGTAATTTACAAGGACTATTTTTGCTACTATGAAAAATAATTGTTAGCAAACTTAAAAATTATACCAAAAATAAAATAATTTACGAAATTTCTGCTTCTAAGAAAAATGGTTGTTAGCAAACTTAAACATTGTTCCAAAAATTAAGTAATTTACAAGGACTATTTTTGCTACTATGAAAAATGGTTGTTAGCAAACTTAAACATTATTCCAAAAATTCAATAATTTACGAGGTCTATTTCTGCTAATAGGAAAAATAATTGTTAGCAAACTTAAACATTATTCCAAAAATTGAGTAATTTACAAGGACTATTTTTGCTACTATGAAAAATGGTTGTTAGCAAACTTAAACATTATTCCAAAAATTAAATAATTTACGAGGTCTATTTCTGCTAATAGGAAAAATAATTGTTAGCAAACTTAAACATTATTCCAAAAATTAAGTAATTTACAAGGACTATTTTTGCTACTATGAAAAATGGTTGTTAGAAAACTTAAACATTATTCCAAAAATTCAATAATTTACGAGGTCTATTTCTGCTAATAGGAAAAATAATTGTTAGCAAACTTAAACATTATTCCAAAAATTAAGTAATTTACAAGGACTATTTTTGCTACTATGAAAAATGGTTGTTAGCAAACTTAAACATTATTCCAAAAATTCAATAATTTACGAGGTCTATTTCTGCTAATAGGAAAAATAATTGTTAGCAAACTTAAACATTATTCCAAAAATTGAGTAATTTACAAGGACTATTTTTGCTACTATGAAAAATGGTTGTTAGCAAACTTAAACATTATTCCAAAAATTAAATAATTTACGAGGTCTATTTCTGCTAATAGGAAAACTAATTGTTAGCAAACTTAAACATTATTCCAAAAATTAAGTAATTTACAAGGACTATTTTTGCTACTATGAAAAATGGTTGTTAGCAAACTTAAACATTATTCTAAAAATTAAATAATTTACGAGGTCTATTTCTGCTAATAGGAAAAATAGTTGTTAGCAAACTTAAACATTATTCCAAAAATTAAGTAATTTACAAGGACTATTTTTGCTACTATGAAAAATGGTTGTTAGCAAACTTAAACATTATTCCAAAAATTAAGTAATTTACAAGGACTTTTTTTGCTACTATGAAAAATGGTTGTTAGCAAACTTAAACATTATTCCAAAAATTAAATAATTTACGAGGTCTATTTCTGCTAATAGGAAAAATAATTGTTAGCAAACTTAAACATTATTCCAAAAATTAAGTAATTTACAAGGACTATTTTTGCTACTATGAAAAATAATTGTTAGCAAACTTAAAAATTATACCAAAAATAAAATAATTTACGAAATTTCTGCTTCTAAGAAAAATGGTTGTTAGCAAACTTAAACATTGTTCCAAAAATTAAGTAATTTACAAGGACTATTTTTGCTACTATGAAAAATGGTTGTTAGCAAACTTAAACATTATTCCAAAAATTCAATAATTTACGAGGTCTATTTCTGCTAATAGGAAAAATAATTGTTAGCAAACCTAAACATTATTCCAAAAATTTAGTAATTTACAAGGACTATTTTTGCTACTATGAAAAATGGTTGTTAGCAAACTTAAACATTATTCCAAAAATTAAATAATTTACGAGGTCTATTTCTGCTAATAGGAAAAATAATTGTTAGCAAACTTAAACATTATTCCAAAAATTAAGTAATTTACAAGGACTATTTTTGCTACTATGAAAAATGGTTGTTAGCAAACTTAAACATTATTCCAAAAATTCAATAATTTACGAGGTCTATTTCTGCTAATAGGAAAAATAATTGTTAGCAAACTTAAACATTATTCCAAAAATTGAGTAATTTACAAGGACTATTTTTGCTACTATGAAAAATGGTTGTTAGCAAACTTAAACATTATTCCAAAAATTAAATAATTTACGAGGTCTATTTCTGCTAATAGGAAAACTAATTGTTAGCAAACTTAAACATTATTCCAAAAATTAAGTAATTTACAAGGACTATTTTTGCTACTATGAAAAATGGTTGTTAGCAAACTTAAACATTATTCTAAAAATTAAATAATTTACGAGGTCTATTTCTGCTAATAGGAAAAATAATTGTTAGCAAACTTAAACATTATTCCAAAAATTAAGTAATTTACAAGGACTATTTTTGCTACTATGAAAAATGGTTGTTAGCAAACTTAAACATTATTCCAAAAATAAAATAATTTACGAAATTTCTGCTTCTAAGAAAAATGGTTGTTAGCAAACTTAAACATTGTTCCAAAAATTAAGTAATTTACAAGGACTATTTTTGCTACTATGAAAAATGGTTGTTAGCAAACTTAAACATTATTCCAAAAATTAAATAATTTACGAGGTCTATTTCTGCTTCTACGAAAAATGGTTGTTAGCAAACTTAAATATTATTTCAAAAATTAAGTAATTTACAAGGACTTTTTTTGTTACTACGAAAAATAGTTAACAAACTTAAACATTATTCCAAAAATTCAATAACTTACGAAATTTCTGCTATTACGAAAAATAGTTGTTGGCAAACTAGAACATGATTCCAAAAATAAATAATTTACAATTTAAATACTGCAGGGCAGGGCTGTCGATATACGCCCCCAGATATATTTCTTTTACTATCAGAATTTCTGGATTATTCAATAAATAGGTTAGTAATTTATTTTTGACGCCTGTAAATTTTCTGACTACTTAAAAATGCAACAAAAATCCCCCCGTTGAGGTCAACGGGCTTACAGCTAGTTATTATTATTGTCGTTTCTTTTTCGCATTTTCCTTGTCTCAGTCAAATCCTACATCACTAAATAAATCTAATAAATTATCAAATAAAAAAATACTATTTAAAAAAAAATGATAAGAATATAATATTATAAAATACATGTAAGATAAAATAATAAAAATGATAATACGACTTTATACTTCATACTAACATTCGTCTTTAGAATTAGTTCTCAAATAAAAAAACCTGTTACTTTTTTCGAAAATACTTGCAATAAATCATATTCCAATTTTATTACTCAGCGTAGGAAACCTTTCACAAAAACAATACAGGTAATAAATAGTAATGAATACTTTCCATTCCAATTAGATGTATCACAATAACCCAATCAAACGAAGAGAAACAAAGTTAATTAATTAATCTTATCACTTAACAATAAAAGATTTCAATGTTTGCTTATTTTATTTTAAAATGTGTTTGTTATGCGGCAATACCGTAGCACTCATGAATCAATGACATAGTAAAAAAAAACAGGTCCATAGACTTACTCTGTGACCAGAACCAGGGGTCTAATGCTTGAATAATTCCATTATGGCATGGGTGTTTGTCATATCTAACAAAAATTCTCCTTCAATTTTAAAATAAAAGGAACAGAGCGAGAGCGACTAGTAAACCACCAGTCCTGCCTTAGACCTATCCTTCTATCCAAACTCTGTTCGAAAAGAAAGAGAGCATCTGAGTAACAAGCAAGTCTCGTAATAAAACTTCTATTGAGATACCTCTATTAACTATTTCAAAGGCATATTCACTTTGTCAAAGAATTCCCAAATTTTAATTATGTTTGTAATTACTTTCAATCCCCATTCTAAATTTATTAATCTGAGATGACTTTTTAATTATATGTTAGATGTGTTAAACATTTTAATTTTGTGCTATTTTAGAATCACTTTTAATGTAATTGGTATTTTCTTTTCAATGCCAATTGTTGTTTATAACTGTTCATTTTTGTATAAATAGCATTGTTAAATTATATTTCTTATCAGTTGACGATGCTCGTAATGAGCGAAACCGGTCCTGACATATTAAATAAAGTGGAATGAAGTACAAAGGAATATTGTGTTTTTACTAATCATATACATGATTTCATGTTTGGAATTACAAGATGTCAAAGGCACAATTTTCGCACTCTTAAGATGTGTTAAGTATAATTGTTTGATATTTCTTAAGTTATTTGTCACCTTAGCAGTTAACTACTGCTTTTGCGTTAACCGGTTTAAAGTTCAAAGCAATTCTCATTCCAAATGCTTATGCACAGTTATCGTTAGAAGTGCGCAGAAAAACGTATTTATTTATATTTTAATAATAATTATGGTTATTTTTTAGATTTAAAAAAAGAACGACATTAGTGTTCCCATCAACTCCGGAATCTATAGTAATTTAAAATTTAACAATGCACTCAAACTAATGGACCGAAAACATAAGTAATTTTAAAGGGCTTAAGATATGGAAATGCCAATGAGTGTAATCCGGTTCCGAAGTAGCCAAGCTAACAAACTCTAAATAGGTTTATCGAACAACTCGATTGATTATCGATTTAAAGTATTTTTTTCATTGTTATTCAAACCTTCTCAAAAATATAATTGTGTAAGATTCAGGTCGTCAGTCGTCACTCGTCAAACTAAAAAAAGCACGACGATTTTATTTTATACCGAATTCATCAAAATACAACAATTATTATTTATTTTTATAGTTCAGTGATTTCCAAACTTCTTCAGGGCTTCGTACCTTTTAGTTATTCACCATAATATTCATAATAACGTCAAAAAGAAATGAGCCAGCAAGATTTTTGGCGGTGGATTAAGAAAATTGTTTTTGAAAATAATGTAATTATTGTTCTTTTCCGATTGTTAATATCTGGTGTGTTATGTTTTAAGATAGTCAATAAAAAAATTGGTAGCGTGTGTTCAACCTAAATGAATTTTAGTAAACTTTTTTGAAACTGGATTTTATTGTTTTATCGTATTGTGTAATTTATTTGCTTCGTATCTTTTTTGGGTAAATTATTTCGGTGGTCTTTTTTATTGAATGAGCTTTTCATCTACGAAGATAATTGGGGGAAAGTTACGGTATCACTAATGATATTCCCGCATGCTTAGAACTTCTTTTGAACAGTTTGAAATACCTGTATTTTATAAAGTATTTGACAAAACCTTTAAATGTTATTGTTGTGTTAATTTTAAAATAAAGAATTGTTCATCTGACTAAATTCTAACAAATAGTAAATGGGTATACATAAATATAGCTAATACTAAAAAATACAGATTGATTTGTTTTTAAAAGATTTTTAAAACTTACACATATTTACTATAATACGAATAATACTATTACATATTATAATAATGCTAATGCGTTTGTTAACTATGTCATTATTTCAAACAACAAAATATAATAAAATTATTTCTTTGGATGGGTATGGGTGGAAAAAGAATTAATATTTTTATTGTTGTCTATTGTATTCCTAATACAACACCTTATATTTTTTGCCGCTCCGTAACTGATTTATACTGGCAACTCAAACGTGGTGGAAATTTTGGCATCGTTCAAGGTAATAAACATTTTTGACGAAAAATTTACCTTATCTGCATTAATTTTTACAAATAAATAACCGTACACTCAGTTTATCTACATAATTTCAATTCTTTCATGTCTAATATAGTAATATTTATAGCATACTTCACTAATGCTATCGTGTATTCTGCTGTCACTACAGGTTATGTGTCATTTCTCACTTGAGCGCCAAAATTATGGATAAAAAATTAATGAAGTCCAAGATGTCAAAACTACATAAGGGAAAACCAATGATAGGTATGAGGTTCAATTATGTTTTCTCTACCGTGATTGTGATCAATTGACCATCTAAATCAGCGATTGCAATGTATTCATTCTGACTTCCACCCACCCTGCGTAGGTGTTGAATATTTCTCCTCTGTTTGATGACACTTCCCTTCCACTGTATTTACAGTTTTCTTCGATAAACAATGTTTCGAAATTAATCCGAATACAGTTGTCATATTTTCACTTGACCAACGATTAATAAAGAAATTTTCATTGAAATGCCATTATTAATTTATGCTATAATTTGGATTTGATTGAATGTTGATGATTTTTTGTTTTAATAATATATACATTATGTTTTGTTTAGCAAGGTAGCATGAATACCCTGCAATTTTCTTAAATGCTGTTTTTAAATCATTGGTAAATATGTGATTAAACATGCTACAATATTCTTCAGCGATAAATTCACAATGTAGCTAAAAACAATGCCATGATTCGAAATATTTTATTACAGACTTTGTTTTCGTAATAATTTCAGTCGCCTGTGTGGTTGAGTGGTCAACATCGTTGGCTTTGGTTACGGGGGTCACGGGTTCGAATCCCAGTAGTGCCAATTTTATAAATTGATTTTTCAATCAATTTATGAATTTCCGTTCGAAGGCATGTATGTATGTGATGTCTTGAATTCCTCCTCCCACCCATCCTATCCTATAAACGGGGCATATCGAGAGCGATTAGCAAACCACTAGTCCTGTCCTAGCCCTATCCTTATATTTCTACTCTCTTTGGAAAGAGAGGTTGAGCAACTGAGTAACAAGCAGTTCTCGTAGAAACACTTCTGTTGAGATAAACTCCATTAGGAGTACATAAGCTCCACATTGGGAGCGGACATGGTAAAAAAAATAAATCCCACTTTATTTAGAAGATCACTGATAAATAATGCGATATATAGCTTCTCGTTTTGCTTATTCAGGACAGATGAAAGTGTCAAAACCAACATCTGCATAAAAATTTGACTCAAATATAATTGATTGGCAGCATGATATTTAAGGTGTTTACCATGAATTTTTGATGGAAAGACTAAGTATACAGTAAAACCAAGTACAAGCAAAGGTTTTTTTTAAACAGATTCTACTGTATTTAGAAAAAGAATAATTTTAGCTCATTGGTATTATAATTGATTGATCTATTCCTGATCTTTGATAAGTAATGTATAATTAGTAAAGACTGTTTTATTTTTTTGAACAGAATGTATTTTCTGTATAGAGTTTATGAATGTTGGAATTTTAAAAGAACCACAATTTGCTGTTATGTTTGCAGTATATTGTCTCATTTGCGAATTATTTTATCTTCAAAGATTCATTAATATTGTTTTAGATACCGCATTGATAGGAAAGAAAGGTCGCCCTAAGATATTAAAACAACGCCCATTGGGTATCAAAAAATCTGTCGGTCGTCCCAAAAAGATTTCCGAAGCTTTGGAGGAAAATGATGTAAAACCAGAAATTCAACTTGGGATAATTATTCCATCCGATGATTCAAGAGTGACACGAGAAACTGTGAAACAGAAAAGGCAGAAAATGTAAGATACTAATGAATATACTGTATTATATTATTCAATAGATGCCATTTTGTTAAATTAACTAATATTTTTCAATAGTCAAATTGACAAAACTAAATCATAATGATGAAACACAATCTGCAAGTTTTGGTGTCAGTTCTCTAATAACCAGACGGTCTCTAAACTTAATTTTGATCATCCACAACTAAGAGTCATATTTCTTTTGTCGAGTCGTGATTGACGAGACATGTCTTCCATCAGACAGCTTTAAAAATTTGCAGCGATATCGCAAATAACATTGAAGATGATTTATTTTACTATTAGTATGTATGTAAAAGTATCCAAAGTAATTTTTAATATTCTTTATTTCCAGTAAAGATAAAAAAGATGACCATCAAACGTGCAAGGTCTGCAAAAGGACCTACAAATTTCAATCTCACTTGCGCAGACACATGTTGACGCACAACAATCACAGGCCACATAAATGTTCATTATGCAGTGCAGGTTCGTTTTCTATTATTATTTTTTCAAACCTTCAACTTCAGTAGATAATTATCGAAGAACTGATTCCCTAAAATTTATTTATCTGAGAATTTTTATTTCTCCTATTCCTTGTTATTTATTAAACTGGACAACTGCTATAGAGGAGATATCTCGTGAATACCTAATTGAATTAATAATGGCAAATAAAAGTCGGCGTGATAGGTAGACATACTTCTTTCTATAGCAGCCAAAAGGTTAACAAATCAGTTCATAGAAATAGGCTCACTTTTAAAAAAATATTCAATTTCGCAGTTTAATACTTCAACTATAAAGTCAAATACTAAAACTAACAAACTAGCTTAAAATTTGCAAAGGCGAAGATTGCGTTAACTTTTGAATTATAAATACAACATATTGCATACTTCGCCTGCTGTGGCCCAGTTGGTAAGAGCTTGCTCTTCCGATCACGCAGGTCTGGGTTCGATTCCCGGTCAGATCACAGTGAATTTGAGAATTATTCAATTCAAAGTTGTGATCGAAGACTGGGTGTTTGTGATGTCAATTCACATCATTTTCCTCTCCTCCAATCCTTCTGATCCTTTAATAACTGGGCGTAGAATAACGATTAGCCAACCACTAGTCCTGTTCTAGCCTTATCCTTCTTTCCCTACTCACTTTGAAAGAAGTGAGGTTGAGCGACTGAGTAACAAACAGTTCTCGTAGAAAAAAATCTGTTGAGATACCTCCATTAGGAGGCCATATGCTCCACATTGGGAGCGGACATGGATTAAAAAAAAAAAAAAAAATTTTACAGAAAAAAACGTTTTTTTTTTTAAATAATTATACTTATCCTCATTTTTCATGATTTCAAAATAGCATGGTCAAAATGTAAAGGAAACTTTTATTTATTTATCTATATTCACTGAATCTTTTTACAGGGCTGTTCTACTTGAAAAAATTCTCCCCTGTAAAAAAGAGTGTTGAGTGTACTTTAAATTTAATTTTTCTTTGCAGCCTTTGTGGTGTGTTTTGTCATCATTCATAGTAGGAATAAGTAATAAAATATCACATTAGCTATATGGCTTTAGTTCATAATTGTTGACATTGCCATTGATAAAGAAATTAAGATTATATTAACACATGGCTTGTTAACAATTAGTGTCAAGAAAATAAATTAAAAAATATATTTTCAAAGAGTTATGAGCTATTAATATCCACTTCATGGAATTACATTCTTAGGACAGGGTTTCCATGTTTAGTTCTACTGTTTTAATAAATTTCATTTATGATGGTTTTAATTATTTTTTGTTAAAATCTATCAAAAAATATGTTCCTATACCATTATACATTTATCATAATATTTAATGATATATAACATGCCAAATCCGACAAAAGCATACAAAATAAAAAACTACAACTATATGTTCTAACATTTCACGACGAATTAACAGTTAACACCTTAAAAGAGACAATATTTCAAATATACCTATGAAAGTCTGTGCCAAAAATGTTCACACAGCAAATCTATCCACGCAAACTTCACCTCTTTCATTATTACATTACAGTTGTGGCAAGAAAACTCAGGTCCTTGTCATCGCCGACAGTTGTGAAGATGTATCTTACAGTTTTGTTAAAAATTGCTTTTATTAATTTTTCAGCATTCTTCGACTCTCATCTACTTAAACGACATATCCTAAGCCATACAAAAAAACTTCCCTTTCAATGTCATCTTTGCGAAAAGCAGTTCTATACCAAATCGGAGCATGCAAGACATCTGAGGGTGCATGAAGGAGAAAAACCTTATCAGTGCAAGGTTAGTCCACCCAACATATTTAATCCATCAACCGTTCGTTTATTATTCTTTAAAAATATTTGCCGACATCGTAGTATTTATTACTATAAAGATTATTCAATCTCAATGGTACGCGTAATCTTGGATATTTGAAAGCCTCATAAAGAGTAAGAAAAATAAAATTAATATAATTTTAAAACTGTGAAATAGTGAAGTGTTTTTGATGGAATATATACGACGGTAAGGAAATAAATTCTATTTAAAATCATACTAACAGGCATGCATTAAGAACGTATTGTTGTGTTATTGTAAAAAGTTTGTCACTACCAAAAACTATACATACATTGTTGTAAAAATCCAGAAGCTGAAAGCTTATGTAATAGATATTTAATCATGAATCCAAGTTATTTAAATGACACTTTTTTGGCAGTAACCTAACAGTATGTTTGTTTACGGTAAACATAGAAGAATCTGTGTTGACTGGTTTAAATTAAAATGTTATTCTGAGTAAATTTTGTGTTATCTTGGTTTATATTTTAAGACTTTCCCTGCTCATCCACAAAACACAATTTACACTTCACTTCTAAATTTCAAAAAAATGTGTCAGTTTAAAGCATATTTATTTTTCCAAAATTAACAACTACTCATAGTATCATGTGTATATGTTAATTTGTGTGAAGAAAGAAACCTGCTGTTTTGTATTCTGATTTATTTTTATTTCACGGTCATATAGTTGTTAATATTATGTTAAATTATTATGACTGAATTAAACATAAATAGTAAAATGACATCTTAACCTAAGTACGAGTCAACTGATTAAATAAACAAAAAAATGTTCCTAGAGTCAGAGAAGCAAAAAAATATGAACTATTAAATATTGCACTCCCATGCAAGCTTTATCGGTACAGTAGCCGACTGCTCAATTGACTCTTGGCAATTGAAATATAAACAGGGCCAAGACACCATGGCATTCTTTTCATTTCAAAATTTGGTGACTTAAAGCATGCTTTTTGAATAT
Source organism: Himalopsyche anomala (assembly GCA_031772345.1). Taxonomy (NCBI): domain Eukaryota; kingdom Metazoa; phylum Arthropoda; class Insecta; order Trichoptera; family Rhyacophilidae; genus Himalopsyche; species Himalopsyche anomala. The sequence continues at coordinate 3,194,223 of CM062823.1, read as the reverse complement.
TTATTTTTAAACCGTTTGTTTATTTATGTGATGGGCAAGGAAGGAACACTATGTAGCAAAAACTCTACGAATACAGCATTGTATATCAATTGAATGAAGCTATCGATAATCCTTAGGTATCTTTTTATAGTGCATGTTATTAGTAAGCAATTAGTAACTTTGTTAATTAAATGTATGATTTTGTTTTAGGTGGAAGGGAAATCCCGCAACCCACGTAAAATTGTTATCGACGACCTAGAAACTACTCTGTACTCGCTGAATACTGATTTCGATACTTCGACACAGTGTGTAGAACCTCCCGTCCAAATCGGCGAAACCATGAACAGACATCTGAGATCCGATTTGTCTGACACTCCGCTACTTTCTATATCCGATCATGTACCTAAAAGTTCCCCCAAGCAACCTAAACTCAAGAAACCTGCCGACCCTGTTATAAATGATGTAAAAAAGTTTGACCCGTTGGTGATTAAAACTGACGTTGATAGCTTGCGTAGAGTCGATTCCTTAGTTATCGATTGCGTATTAGATGACGATTCACCGAAGCATATCGTAAATGGAGGTGCCGAAATCATAGATTGCGATAGTGATGATAATATTTTATCGAACAAGCGGCGCATGGGACCACTTACATCTAAGAATAACATCACTATGAAACCTAACAAATACCGTCCGAATACCAATATTGAGGCTAGTATAAACAGATCGAGTATTTCAAATGATTCCTCTGATCATAGGTTTCGTAAAAGTCAAATTGGCACATCTAATCCGACTCTTAATAGAATAAGTATAATGTCCAAGAAACCAGTTCAACCTGGCGAGGATAATGTCTCTGCCGAGTCCACTAACCTTTTGAAGGTAGATCATAATGTTACTTTTAATTCTATCCAAGGTAATTGTGAATCTAGAATGAACCGGAATACATATGCTAGTTCTAATTCAGAGATTTACAATTGCGATGAAGATAATAGTTATGTGCCAAAAATCCCTAACACCACCTATGATTTCAACTCTAATCGTAATATCAGAAGCAGTAAACAATTGGAAACAAGTTTTACTTCCAACAAAAATAATGCAAGGTCTGCCGAGTCCAATACCAACAACTATGATAGTAATATTGACACCGTAACCAGACTGAACAGTATCCAATCTAATTCAAATTATGACTGCAATAGACTGAGCGCTGAGAGAAATAATACCCGCAATAGAGACCAAATCAACAGGCAAAGTTTTTACGATTGTAATAACTTGGAAGACGGCAGAGTTACTGTTGCCGACACTAATGATTCCCGTTTAGGCCACTCTAACTTCCAAGACAATTCCACGAATGAACATTCTACCAAAAGGAAAATCAGCGAACCCCATGATGAGTGTTATATGATAGGACAATATATTGGATCTAAATTGAGGAAACTGTCTGATATTATGCGAGTACACGCTGAGAAGTTGATTAATGACGTTCTATACCAAGCACAGTTGAATGCTCTGAGCAAGAAGTCTGTTGTCGCCGAGAACGGTATTGACACGAGGAAAAGAAGTTTTCAGTTAGATAATCTGGTTGAATTGCCCCGAACATATTTTAATCACGATTGATATACTTTCTTATCTTTTCTTGTGCCTTGTCCTTCTGATTTATTACAAAGTGAACCCAAATCAATAGGTTATCAGTGGATACTTAGAAAAGCATAGTGTTAAATATAGATTATTTTCACTGTATACCAACTTGTACATCATTTTTCTTTATTGATTGATTTCATTATGATTGAATTCGTGATGCTTGGATGCATATGATGCTTTCCTTATCTAGTGCTATTATTATAACATAGGTGCTTGTTCAAACTAAGACAAGGAAAATATGTTATTAATAAATAAATAGTTTGTATGTTACAGGTTTGTTAAATTAGTTCGGGATAAATTGTGTTTTGGTAAACTTTACTTAAATTTTTAATCGCAGTTATTTTTTCATTCAAATGCCTCTTACTGGTTACATATAACAGCAAGTTTTTTTGTTTCTACGACAGCTGTAGAGATTTTATGCCACTTAAAAAGTATAACATTCTATATATGGTACACTTTTCCCCTCTCGTTGGAAAACTATTTGAGACATTCTGATTTGTGACTGAAGATAGTTGATTTTTGTTTTTAGCTGAGGAAAGAGTCGAATATGTTGAAAACTATTGTGAATATGTGTACACACATACATTTATCGGTTTTTGACTATTATTTACACAATTGATGTTGACGTTATTTTGATAGTTATTCAAAAAAAATATATTCTCATAATATGAAAGTTAGAAAATTCCGATGGGTGCATTAGTTACCAACTTAAAAAAAAATGACGCATACATAAAACAATGTATTGATTACAGAAATGAACATTCTTTTAAACAATTTTTTCTCTGCTTTAACATTTTGAATACTTAAATTAAACCATTTTACTTTTTCATAGATTGTAAAATCAAAATATTTTTTTTTATTACATTTACATAATAGAAATTGATGGTAGATATTGTAATTTATCAAAATTATAGACTCCAGCAACGATTTAAAATTACCATATTTGATTTGTATTAATTACCAAAGGTACCTGAAAACACAATAATGCATGTTATGGGCGGGTCTTGACTCGTGTAAATTAGTGTACATGGTATATTACGTTACATACGTCTGGACCTGTCTTAGGCTAATTTGTTTGAAGTTATCATTTTTTTTCATATGAAAATATTTCTTTATTCACTTTAATGAATAATACAAATGAGTGCTTTAGAAAATGTGAAAATTTTGTACCTGCAGAATATTATATACAAAAGATACCATTTAAATTTTACGAAATGTTAACTTTTCATGTTTTTCATTAAAATTAATAGTGTTTTTTGACAGTAGAATAATTACGATGTATCTGAAATGATGCTAAGTAATTATTTCTTTTTCAATATTAGCAGTGTGATACAGCCTTCAGAAATTAATACTTGTCATTGTAAATCAAATGTTTATATGTCCGTTAAATGTAAACTCGATATAATGACTAACCCTTTGAGTAGTATTGCCCTACTGGTACATTGAGGTATTTTGTCATCTATTTTCTCTTGTCATTCTCATATTTTTATTGAATTATTTGTATTTCTTCAGGTATGGATTCTACACACTTATCAGTGATTTTTGGCAGTTATTATTTATGATTAGTGATTATTATTTGTTGCAAATGAACAAAAGATTTTTTTTAAAAATTTAATATTTGTAAACAAATCAATAGCCATATAATTAATATTAAGCGTAAAATTCCATCTCAGGTCGATTCCCTTCCTGGAATCAAAATCACTAAAACGCCACATAATCCACAACTGAAAGCTGTGGTTTATGTGGCGCTAGTCCTGAATATGAAAAAATAGCTCATAGAAAGTTATTTAATTGTAACAATGAATTTATTATAAATAAGATTCTACCCAGATTGACCCATATCTAAAAAAAAATATTTTTATATTTTTGTGTGTAGCAATTGTACAAATAATCAAAGTATACGAAAAAACCTATTTTAGTAAAAAAATATGTAACTCGCTACTCAAAGGGTCAAAGTTGAAGAAAAAAAAATTAACACTATTATACCAACTTTGATTTCCATCTGTGGATGTGATAGCTATCCCATGCAAACCTTTTTTTTTGTAAACTTAATTTTATAATAAATATGAAAGATTTAATATTACTTTCTCCACTAAAATCAATAAAAACATCACTTTTTTGAAACATCGTAGTTACTCATGTTTAATCATCAGTTATCCATTTTTAACTAATCCGTAAATTTGATTTGATAATATTAAAATATTTCAAAAATTAATTGAATTTTTAATAATAAATTTCACTCTTGCCTTGAAATGGCTTAAGCATAATGTAAATACTTGGAGCTTAACTTCTATGGTTATTTCATTCTTCAAGTCATGGAAATCATTGAAAATATTGTTACAACCTTGAAACTGGACTATGGCATTATTGAATTGAAAAGAAAAATTAGATTTAGTTAAAGGGCTCTAGTTTGATTAGTTTAGTGTAATTTAAAATGGTTAATGCATTAGATAGAAAAAAATATATGACTGTGTTACCAATGGTTCTAGTAAGGGATAAATGTATTTTTGTTTTGAGTAGACAATTTGGGGACCAATATTTTTCTGTTCATTGAGCAAAACTCATCATTTACTATGATTATAAAAGTACAATAAAATATTTCTTTATATTACTGTTTTATAATGTGTGATTGTATTGTAATAAACAATAATTTGGAAATGTCCAAGCAGTTTTCCCATAATTTTGGGTCATTACTTAAACCAGGTGCCCTCGAAAGTTTCATAAAAAAACATAGTAAATATTTATTGAGTTTAACGAATGTGAGCAAGCTTTTTCGTTGGTGAAGCAGAATAAATTGGTTCATAGAAATAAGCATACTGAAGAAAATTTGGATTTGATTTTGCAGTTTGATACTTGTTGAAGAATTTATTTGAAATTTATAAAGATAAAAGTGCATTAACTTATCAATACAACATTGATATCTAAATATTTTATTAAATAAGTACACCTAATCTTAAATACAGTAGAATCTGGATAGAAAGATGGTCAAGGGACCACCGGTGACATTACGTCGTACCAACTGAATGGCGCATTAAATGGATTTACTTGTAAACTATAGGTTTTGCATTTACATCGTTAAAAACCGTTGGATGTTGTAAGTGAAGTTGATATAAACGGATTCTACTGTATTTCAAATGAGAAATCACGTATGAGGCATAGGTCATAAATATTATATTGTATTTGTGTAAATATGATTTTTAATTTAGCATCATAAAATTGTTAGAAGTAATTCTGTTTTGTATAATCTTACTGTGTAAGCTTTCATTTTTTTTTATTATGAAATTGTTTTCCCAGACAAACAATTTTATCTATAAACAATTTTATCATCTTACATATTACCATGTTGATATGTATATTAATTAATTTTATTTAATTATACACATGACACATATATCGCACTGGCAACTTGCATGCTCAAATATTCGTATAGTTAATAAGTTTTTTTTTTCATTTAATTTGCTCAAAACTCAGTATTTTTGTATCTTTATAAAAATATTGTCCAATATGAGTGTCGTATATATTTTATGCACCACTTCTGACAATCTTTAATGATATCATGTATATAATACAGAAAAAAACATCATTTTCTTACTAGATGTTCAAGTTTATCTACATATTGCACCTCTGATAAAATACATCATCACTATAGAAAGCATGATTCTGTTGCAGACATTATCTCAAAAAAATAATATAATTTTAACATTAAATTTTTTTTTTATTTGTAAAGTTACTTTTTAGGCTGGCAGCGTGCGACTTTTCATTCTAAAGTACTGTTACAAAAAAAGTACATTAATTTTCGAATAACTATATATATCGACTTTGGAAAGGAAAAAGGACGTAACCCACACATAAAATTTTACAGGAGGCACAAAAATTGATGATTTTGGGCCATATGTAAATTATGAATTATACACAACCTTGAAGTGCACAAAGACTTCTAAACACAATCTAATATTAATTAAATAAATTGTCTAGGAAAAACCTTTATTTCAGTCTTTTTTCTTGGTTTTAATTTTTTACAAGTCGTCTTTTTCAAACATAAAAGCTAAATTTAGATACTAATTCGGCATTTGCAGCTTGAATCCTTTTGATAGAACGTGTATCAAGTTTGATACATTGTGATTATCGAAAAAAATCTGTTTTGAAAAAACTGGGTTACGTCCTTTTTCCTTTCCACAGTCGATATGTATACAAATGGAAACCAAGGCGAAAATAAAAAAAAAACTTCTTTTGACATGGGACTATTTTATCAGAGGCATACTATTTAATTATTATTATTATGTAAATAATTTCTTTGACTATTCAGTTATGAGTGCTTTTAGTTCTTATTCATTAAAAAAAATATATGGTTGTCGTCTCAAGTTAATTAGTTTAACAATGCACGGTTATTGCCAAGTGCAATAATTTATGTAGATATAATATTACTTTTGCTAGATAATTTATTTAAGTTACTGTTTCATTTCTATGTTATCGGTTTCCAGCAGTTAAGTGACATTTATATGTATAATTATTACTACAGGGACTTCAAATATTGTGTTTGTGTGTGGATTCTTACTTATAATATTGTAGATGAAATTAAAATGTTTTTTGATTTACATATTAAACTTGCTAATTTATTTTAAATCAAGTGGTTTTTAAATGCAATACAATTCTTATATAATCCACATTTAGTCACCGTTTTAGTTAATTTTAACCTGAGTTTGAAAAATGTATTATATTTCTTCTGTTAATATTTTTTGTAAATTGTCACGAAACCTCTCTATGGTTTAACATGTGAAAGATGAAACATTGTAGAAAATATTTTAATATCTCTTAAAAAGAGAATTTACATCTATTGAATGTAACTTGAAATTACCAATATTATTTGTCCATTCATATCTAATGCAATCAGCAATGCTGGCAGGATATGAAACAGGGTGTGAAATGTATGTTACTTTGGATATCTGCAGTGGCCTGCTGCCTAAAATGTCGAGGGTGTTGTACACTCAATGATACTTCCTATATTTAAATACATTTTTATGTGGGACATTTTATAATATGCTAAAAATCATTAACTAATCAACGGAATTATGAATACCTGTTCTTGATTACGTTTGGTGTTACCTTTTTTCATTTAAATTTTATTTCTGATAAGATCTTTAATCCACACTGAATCAGAAACCAATAATAGACTTGCGAATAAAAATAACAATGTTATTAACATGAAAAACTCCCAAACATTAGAATATCTGACATAATAGGAGTTAATTACACATTCAATTTTCATATGTCGCCTGTCGGAACCGTAAAATTCACAGCTGATCTCTCATAGACAAACTATGATCTATCCTCAAAAGCCAGTGCTATTCTAGCACAGTGTGATGTCATCACTACTTCTCTTTTTACCTGATTATTAGAGGTAATCCGCAAGCTGGTGCCTCAAGCAACGTTCCCTCTAATTTTTCTACTGTGTGTGCGGACAATCAACTTTTGTGTGCTGTAAATTTTCAGTAAAATAAAAAATGTGCGCAAATATGTTGATAGTTATTCTCTAACCTACTTACTGACACTAGATAAATAAACTCTTCATTTCAAGCCGCTAAGTAAAAAATGTAAAAACAACATTTATATGTGCGGTCTGTGCGAAGGACGGAAAAAAGTGTATGGCAAAATCTTGCGAGGTGTGCACGCGCACATACCTTAGCGGGAACATTGGCCTCATGTAATTTTGACAATATTATTTAACTTTGTTGGTATATTTTATCTAGAGGTGCTGCGATTGTGAAGTGCATATAGTCTGGTCATGCTAAGTTAATAAAAATCCTCCTTCATTAATGAATCTTTTTTTATGTTTTAGTAATACTCCTTTTTTTCTATATTGTTGGAAGAACTATTTTGTAATTGAGAGTTTCAGATCAATTAAAACCAAATATCATTGGCCTTTGTGCATGTAAATTCAGGTGCTGTTTGCCACACACTGTTTCTGACAAAACAATACTTACCCAATTAAAAAAAATGTCCATTCCTGATAGATAATGTTTAAATGAATGGTTTCATGTGAATTTATTTTGGTATTTTTGTGGTCTGTTTGAACTACATATATTTTGCCAATGATTATTATGTACGGGTGTGTTTTAAAAATCTAACATAGTGAGATATTATGTTTACTTTTGATTAATATTTTATTGAATACATAATTAAAAATTGTTAAAAACTGAAGTTATTTTTTATTTCACCCATTTATTTATGAGAACAATATCTAGTTTTCATAAGAGTATCTGACACCTTGCAGTGCTACTTTTTCGTGATATTTTTCTAGAGTTGCAAGAATTTCAACCAAGTGCTTTCAGTTATCAATAAACGCACACATTATTGCAATAATTAACACAGCTACCGTTAAGTCAACATCATATATATTAATATGCTTAGGCTTGAAATAATTAAATAAGATAAATAGTCATTCCACTTTCATTCAACTTTGATACAATTTTTGCTGGAAAGAGTGGAATAAATAACTAAATAAAAAAACATGACGGGTAGACATATTGAATTGAACAAGTTGGTTGTCCTACCTCTACTAGTTATGTGGACGCCTTTGATAATACAATATCAATAATGAAAAGAAATAAATTTTCTTCTCACATTCCTGGCTAGATACGGAGCTATGTGTGTGAAGAGACACTAAAACTATCCTTTCTATACTTGTTTCATAAGTCAAACTGTAGAGTGCCCATCTTGATTTTAGTCTTGACTATGTTTCATGGCTGGTCCTCGGTTACTACAATACACTTGGTGGCTAAATTCATAATCATTTACGCCTATTTATTTTTTAAGGATTGTTCAGAAGGATTTATCCACAACAAGTCCCTTTCTCGTCATAGGAAAATAGCTCACAGTGGACTAAAACCATATCCCTGTGAAGTTTGCGATGAAACATTTGCCACATTCACTATTATGATGGAGCATCGGAAGGCAAGTCATGAAGGTTTGTAACGACTGAGATTCATTTCTAGCCATTTATTTATTGTTGCATTTTACATGAAGATCAATCTTTTTTATTTATTTTTTATTTAGTGACCCTTAATATTTTTTTTTTTTGAGGAATACATGCATCCCTTCTTAAAGTTCTTTCCTTCATATTATAATTATGAATTTTCTCAATCATGTTTTGCAGACTACAAGCCATACTTGTGTGAAATATGTGACAAAAGATTTTCAAAAGCCATTAATCTCCGAGAACACTATGGGCATCACACTGGCTTGAAGTTGTACAGTTGCAGAGTTTGTGGTAAAGGCTTTGGGTATCCAGCTTCATTGAGGAAGCATTTGCTCATCACTGACGCTTGTAATAATAGAATGAAAAAAGATGATTCTAAGAAAACCAGAAACAAAAGAAATCGTTCTGAGGATATTGCACAGGTACATAATACATAATTTTCTTTGTGGGACGGCAATATTCATGACACTATTAGATCTGACATTAGAGAAAATATAACAGTGTTGTAGACTGTGGGTCAGAATCCCCTGTTTTTTTTAAAAAATTTATGCATTTTAGAAGATATCATATTTTTTGTATAAAATTTTACATCTTTTTAAATCGGAGTGGTAAGATTTGTAAAAGCCATAGTCAAAGTCGCAGTATTTCTAAATAACTCTACAGCCTTGGGCTTAGAGAATCTTGTGTACTTCAATTATTTGGACACCACCAAAATTGTATAAGGTATATCTCAAAAGTGTTCATGCTTTCAGTTAAAATTCTTACAAGCAACATAAGACTTCTCTAGTCTCTTGATATTTTCATTTTATTTATTGCATTAAAAAAAAATCTGATTGATATTGCATGCATTTCGTATTCTACATCATTTTCTGTCTATGATAATCTGGTTGCACTGTTGTAACTAACCAGTTCCAAATCTTAATTATTTTATTTGATTTCAGCTACCAACAGTAACAGTCTCTACCGCCATTAATTCTACTTCACAATATGAAGAGTGGCAAAATTTGGAAGACAATAATATGAGTAATCAGGAAAATTTACAATACACAGAAAATTAATTGACCAGATAACATATCTATTATGTTGTCATGTTCAATCTTATCCAAAAGAGAACATTAAATAAACGCAACCAATTCTAAATTTGAAATGCAAGATATTCTGGGTACTCAAATTTGACAGATGATGTTAATCTAATCTCCTACATAATAAGAATAAAACAACATTCATTATAAAAATAATTTAGTTTTATTTTTGTACATGTAATAACTACATTTTGTCGCTTCTGTATTCACAAACTTATGAAATGGACAGGATTGTCATAAAGTTTAGTTCATTGAACCAAGTTGTTTTGATCGTTATCGAAATAACTTAATTTAAATTAACTGTAATTATTATAAATTACACATAAATTATGAAATAATACATTTATTGGCAGTATTTGTTTTCAGGGCAGTGATAATATTTAACATAAAACATAAGCCATAGGATTACTAATAATAAAATGTATCCACCATTTTGTAATCATTAAAAACACAAAATGGCGGACGCATTATTATTATTCATATTGTATTCGTGATATATATACAGCTAAATGCTGCAACGTAAAGAATATATTCTTTATGATGCAAACTTGAGTATTATAATTGAAAAAAAATAATGAGTTCTCCTATATCTTTTTTATAGTAATGGTGGTTGACAGTTGAAAAGAACTGTTGTCCGTGAACTTTAATTTAATAATAAATAGGCAGTGCATATCGTATGAATTAATGAAAGGCAAGATATTCAAATGAATTTTAAGGAAGGCCTTTGATTAATAAAATGTTTTCAAAATGATCACTTTTTAAATCAAAAGTAAAGTAAATAATTTAATGGCAGAAAGTCCAATGACTCAGTGAGTGGATAATAAATTAAGTTGTAGTAAAGATTCCAATGCAATTTAGCGTCGCGGACAAAAAATTGTGACAAAGAGAACAGTCTTATAATTAATATCACTTGAAAAAAGATTCTGCCGTTTATACTATCTATTTTTCAATCATGGTTCTAAAAGGAAATGGGAAAATCATTGGAATTTTTGGTGTACTTATTGGAAAATTGGAGGGGAAATAAAGAAATGATGGGAAAGGATGTGGAAAAGGATTGAGCCATGTTGAAATTCATAGGAGATATTTAAGAATTCTAAAACAAGATTTGTTTTTAAACAGATCTTAGTAATTAAAATTGAGTTTGAAGGCTAAGATTGATATTTTGAGTGACCTTTTACAGACCACATAAATAAAGTAATTTTCTGAAACTATTCTCAATGTCACATAAAATTTTCCGTCCGCAAAGTCATGTCCCCTTGATGTTTACATTGAGCAAGTGCTTAAAATTTAGTATTTGTATCCTCCGCTTGGTGGAGCTCCATATCCTGAGTTGGGTGTGGAGGCTTGTCCTTGAGGCTGGTCGGGGAATTTCGCTTCTCCTTCATATGAAACCTAAAGAACAGAAATTTAAGTAAGTAGCAAGGTATCATTATTCAAAATTATAACAGTTAATTGTACCAAAATGATGCTTTGCTGAATACAATACTGATGTCGTACTATGTAAATCAGGGGTTCACAAAGTGTATCCTGCTTGACTTTTTGATGTGTCCCGCGAGTTTTGTTTTATATCTAGTTATTATTATTAGTCTTCATACGGACAATTAAAAAAATACTTTTAAAATATCATCATGCTCATCAAATGGCTTCTTTATTTGGAAGTATATATTTAATAAGCTTAATAAATCATACAATCAAAATTAGCTGCCAACCATATCGTATCTGTTTTGCATATTTACACCACTAGATTTCAGGATTGAGTTTCAAACAAACAATTGCATAAATCCTATGATTAAAAAAATAAAATATGTTCAACGTTTCTTATTTTTTGTCTTATGCTTTTTAAAGACAGGAAATATTAAAAAAAAAGGATTGCTCGCCAAATATTTTTGTTTTCAAAATATTCCCTATGATGATGACGATAATAGTTTTTCCATTACCTCTGCGTTAAAACCATTCTTCCAGTCAGCAGTATATCTGACGATTTGGAGGCGACCGTCGGGTAGTTGAACTCGGTATTCTCCGCGGGTGATATCTCCGTCGGATACGGCATTGTGGCTGTATTCATTTCCGAATTCAGGCTCCTTTACGGCATAAGTGAAATCGAAAGGCATACCAGGTTCATGATGGTGATGATGATCATGATCGTGGTGGTCTTCGTGGCTATGCTGGAATTTTTAATGGACTGACTAAAAATAGGCTCATAAATGAAATAAAATGTTTGCTGTCGTGTATCAGTTGAATTTTCTTTTGGTTAGTATTATGTCTTTATGAACCATTCAAATAAATTTCATATGTACTATTTATTAAAAGGTATGCCTGGTGGCACTTGATAATATGTGTCTTGGGTTTTTGCTATGCTTATTGATTTTTTCCATATTAGAATAAATAACTTGAAAAGGTAATTACATCTCCCTGAGGTGTTCCATAAGTAGGTCCAGGAGATGGCACTTTAGGACGTTGGGTTGGGAACGGCACCTGTAATGAGAAACATAAAATTTAATATTGATAACATGTAGTGGGTGATGTATCTCACGGGTTCGAGCCCCAGTCTGAACAGCATTTTTTTTAATTGATTTCAGTTTGAAGGTATGGGCGTTTATGTTGTCTAAAAATTTTCCCTCTCCTATCCTTATAACAAAAAGTAGCAAGAGCAATTAGTTAAACACTAGTCTGTGTTAGCCCTATCATTCTATCTCTAATTCTTTCGCCGAAAAAGAGAAGTTGAGATACATATCTCTATTAAGAAGCAATATGCTTCCACATTGAAGGCTGAATAGATTTTAAAAAAAATAGGCTTAACTTCGCGATCAGTGTTTAATTTTGGTTTCTAACACATGTTATACTACGTAATTATACATATAAATTTAAGTAAATATATATATTTTAAATATGACATAATTATATTGAAGATATTACATATTAATTACCAAAATTAACATCAGCATATAATGACATATTGTCATATTGAAACACGCTACATTTAGTTTATCTATACTCGCTAATATGGATATGCAAGATGATCAAGAACTCGTACTTTTATGAGAATGTAATGTAATATTTTATTGATGCTGATCTCACTTGCTGTGTTAAGCCTGGCTTATAATTATTTATGACCAGGTTTGAAGACATAGGTAACATACTGTGGGGCTATTATTATAAAAACATTTTAATTAGTAATTTTATTACCATTATTTTTATAAATAGGGTCAAAGTCAATACTAATTACCAATTTATGTTAAATTGTGCACAGAAATATTATATACTGGTTGTGTAGTGTTTAAACAACAATAATTTTGATAATGTTAGCATTTTATAATCAAAATCTACCATGGCAAATTACCACCCATTCCAATCTTTTCAGCATGACGTAATCAAAAATATTTATTTGCCATGGTTCCTTAAAATTAAAACAGTAATCATGATATTATAAAGAATTGTTTAAAATGCAGTTAAATTATAAAAACATTAAAAATAAGAAATATGAAAGAATAGTTTTCAATCACATTCCTCAAAATATAAATACAATGACTTGTTTTACTATTAAAGTAGTGATGTAGCAGTGATGTAAAAAAAAAACCAAATTGTTTTTTTTTACTAATGGCAGGAAACTGAAATACCCTACTTTCCATGAGAAGGGGTATATTATCTACGGGGTGGATTGTACTCGGCCTTAAGCTCACGGGTAAATAAGTCAAGTCAATGGCGAATTGATGTCAACTGTAATGTCATGTACATACTGTCCTTAAATTTGCAACAATGAATAAGTAAGTTTTACTATACCCAATGGCCAATAAGATATGTATAAATATTCAAAATAAATGATGTTACAATTGTAATTTGTCATTTGATTTTTTTAACCTTTTGAGAATGTTTCTTTTATATTTAAAATTATAGCTGGTATTGAAATATTATTTGAAGTAAGTGGTGTCTAGAAAAAAATATCTACACAACTGAGTATCAAAGCCGCCTTAGTAAAAGGTCACTTGCTATCTAACAATAATTTTATTGACTTATTGAGACCCTTCGTCAAAATAATATCTAGCAATGTAATTGTTGATGAAGGCGATTTAAAACTACGCCACTATTTTACGAACACAGTATTATACCGACTGTTCAAATGATATTCATGATTTATTTTTAAGGTATGGCATCATAAAACTTAATGTAATTTTTAATTATTGTAGAACTTTTTTCATGGCATAGCGAAATGTTATCACTACACTTATTTTAAACAAGAGGATTATTTTTTACTTTAAGAATAACTTACATTTAATTAATTTCTTACAAATAAAATAAGCAGCCATACTTTATAATACATTTTCCGAATTTAATTGTGATTAATGATGAATTGGTTATTATAACATAAATATATACATGTTGGAAATATAAATATTTAATTTGTTTTGTAATTTTAAATTAAGGCAATTTAGAGGTGTGACTCAAATTATTTGTATTTTTAAAATTTGAAACGGAAAAGAAATAAATTTCTTTTAAAAGAAAAAGAGTTTAAATCAATTTTTGGTCAGAATTCAAATAAACTTTTCGTCTGAATAAAATTCAATTTTTGGTTAGAATAAAAATATTTTATGGTCAGATTTTTATAACCATTCAGGTTAGGTTAGGCTAGGTTTTTTTAATTTCATTTAAAATATGACTATTTTATATAAATTCTGATCATTAATTATTTATTCTGCCCTACACTAACCAATATATTATGACCATTTAATATAAATTCTGACCAATGTAATATAAATTCAGACCGGTTAAATACAAGTCATTATAATATAACTAATAAGTTGAGATATAATTTCGTAAATAAGAGCATTAATTATTGTAAGTTACAGTGGCGGATTACCCCATAAGCACATGGGGTGTGCGCTTGGAGCCTCCAAATCTTGAGGCCTCAAAATATATTTTATTAATCATAACACAAATATTTTATATTAAAGTTTCAATGTTTACTTATATTTTAAGTGGAATTTTGCGATGTTTTTATGTTATTCGAACAAGGCCCCCAAATTTTATTGTGCTTGTTGCCTTATCTTGGCTTGTGCTTAATCTACCACTAGTAAGATACCCCTAAAAATGAGAATAAATAAAAAAAATAAGAATATAATTTGTGTGATTTGGTTATGAATGTGTTTCAGCTGCATAGCAATAAACATTACGTGGTATTTGATGATCAGGAATTTCGTGTAATGCCAAATTGTTAATATTAGTTATTGACTATAAATACTTTTGTTTTATCGACATTTATCTACGAGTCTGACACACGACATGATTGGATAATACAACAAAAAACAATGTGAAAAAAAGCAAAGCTTAACTTAATGTTGACGTTACTTTTTATTGTTGAAATTAAATGAAATTTATAGGATCGTAATTATATATTTATTTTCTTGGTACATTTATCATGTATTATACCTATTAATTTTTGGTGTATTATTATGAAATTTATTCGGTATTAACACACTTATAATAATTGAATAATTGTAGGTCAATTTAAAAATAGGAAATTATAAATTATGTTGTATGTTGTGTATAAGAAAAATATGTAAACAATTCAATCTACCGAGAATTGCAATTTTCTTTTTAATATACGAATTAAAAATAGAACACTTGACCTTTTATTGAAATCCGTATGTCATATTCTTTCTTCTGATGGAAACTATTGTATCTTAGTAGATTTCACTTGCTCTGTCAGCAGTCATGTAATCCATCCCAGCGAAAAAGGGACCCAAATTTCTACATACTCTTTATAACAAATTACGTGTGAGGGGGGGGGGGGGTTCTGATTCATTCAATATTGATCCATTCAAACTGATTCATTCAATAGGTTTCTCAAAACGAAAAAAGTCAACTGACTATTTAAAAATATAATATGTATTTAATAATTTCTATCAAAAAGGCATTGAGTGCTAAACCAATCCCATTTAATTTATTCGTTCATATAATATGAATAATTGTAATTTTTAATTGTCCAATAAAAATATAGATTATTGAAAAAGTATTAATATGGATTTTTTTAAAATAAGAACCCAACAATCAATTTCTTCGATTGAATATTTTTTAAAGTAATCCTCGATTAATACAGTCCTCTTATACAATGTTTCTTATCCGGTGGTCCGCGAAGAATTTTGGGTGGGCCACAAAAAAATTCTGTAGTTCAAAGTTTTAAAAGCTTATATTGATAGTTCGCAAAACATTTTTTTGTGGTCTATGGATGTTAAAAGGTTAAGAAGCATTGCTCTAATACACATTAATAATGTTAAAAACATAATCCTCATGGTCGATATAAAAGTTTTCATTTCACGTCAATTTATCTGCAGTCACATGCAATGTTCCCTCAAAGATGTGCGCGTGTACGCGCGCATACCTCCAAAAATGTGCCCGCACACATTTTTCCATCCCCGCACAAAACGCACACAGACATATTGTAAAACGAAGATTGTTTCACCAAATTTTATTTTTGCTTGAACACTTTTACTAAATTCACCAAATCTTTCACACTTTTCTTCCACATCTAGTATCAGTGTGTATATTCCTACATATTTGAGCACATTTCTTATTTTGCTAAAAAAAACACTCAAATAAGTTGATGGTCCGCACACACAATAGAAAAAATAAAGGAAACGTTGGTCACATGTATATTCATAATATCATGAATGTATTATCAAACATAATACTTAAATTTCAAAGATATGCATGCTCAGTTATATACGTTAAATCAGTTTGTTATGTTTAATAAATTATTGTATTGATTAGCATTTTGCAGATCAGGATACCTTTGGCATAAAAAGCAAACAGCTTAGCTGTAAGAAATGATTAACACCATTGCATAAAGTTTGCTGTCAAATAGAGATAATTGGTTTATAATGCTTAATTTATTGACTGTAGCCACTGTGTGTCTATAACCTCATTTTTTACGATTTAGAAGACTGTATTGTAAATTAAATAAATCGTTGATTTAATGAAGCTCTTTGACGGTTTTCTGCTATATAAACGGTGCATTCATAACATGTCATGATTCATAAGGTCACGGTCGACAGTACAATGTCGTTTTAAAAATATTATATGCACTGTTAAATTGTCTATGACTCGATTGACGTTTAATTATTAGACATGTATCTATCGTAGGCGTCATTGCCTGACGAGGAAACGTATTATTACATCTTAATTTACATTTTCATTTTTCAATCTTGTTTTTATGGTATTTTTTACATTACGATGATACTGCATTAAAATTTCATGTACTGCAATGATCACAGAATGTAATTACATCAAAACATAATACTGAACTTTGTTTGGCAATGACGAAATAATTCAAAATAAAATGAAAATATTTTGTTTAGTACATGCTATTGTATTTAATAATATCACATTTAAAGAAAATTCTGGATTGGTTTTGCTCAACTAGTGAGCATTTAAATTAACAGGTTTTAACAAAATACATATTGAACAATCTATACTTTGCAAAATTCTACAAAATGTAATATCATATATTTAAAGCCAGTCTGAATAAAAAAATACGAAAATGTAAATAATTCAAGTAAAATATATACAAAATAATATATCAGTGATTCCCAAACTGGGGTGCGCAGGTTTTCAGATTTTAGAGGATCATGTCATAAAAAGCACTGGCAAATATAGTATAATGCTGTACACACTGGTTCTCGTCCGATAACCGAAATAAGTGTCATGAGCCCTGTGAGCAAGTATCAACAAAACCCCGGTTTTGATGTCAATAAATCTGGCAGCCCTAATGCAAAGCAATGGTTTGTCAAAGAGCGACTCTTCAACCCCCCAAAATATTATTCCGTTAACAAGGAAAGAAGAATATCTTACTATAATTTTAAATATTATAAAAGTTGGCAATGTAAACACCATAGTAAATTCATTGTCAAAAAATATTGAATGGTGGCGTCTTATCTGTCACTTCAAATTACAATAATTTCATAAATAATAATAAGTCCTTGAATGATATCACAGATTTATTTTTAAACGAACTCGTTAATAAATGATTTTATTTGTATTCTGCAGGTAGATAATAATGGGAAATTGTTCTTGACCCTAAGTATTATATGCTATCATATTTCGAGGCATAATGACTGTTGAGAGTAATGCCTGCTAATGACAGATGAAAGAGACAGTGATGGCCGATGTCCACAAAAGAGCAATGATACGTTACTTGAATACGCTACACAGTCATCAGCAAAGTTAAACATCAGTTAGGTGACTTTTGGTTGAAGTCAAAGATTAAGTAGAATGTGTGTCATAGATATTAGCGATTAAAAAGCATTAATGGCATTTTGAAAAGTGGCCATCTTTTGTAATAGATTCTGGTTATTAATTAATTATAATATGCATGTTAAGGTCTAATTTATAATAAATTGGTCGTATATTAAATTCGAAAAAGATTCCTGCGAGGAAAATCAGAGTTTACCGTTACATCGTCTGTAGTTTTTTTTTAAAAGTTATTTGTTTAAACGGGAAACTTATTTAATGTATAGTTAGTTTTAAGAGCTTTAACTGTTGACATAATGATATAAAAACGTTTTTCGCTGCAATTATATGTGTTACTTTTTATAAAGAAATCGTGCTATTTAATTTTTAATGAAATTATTTCATGACTATAATGTTTTTTTTACATACTTCATTGAAGCTTTTGAAAACATTACAGTATGTTATTGGTATACGCAACATCAAGAAACACTCTCACCTTAGATTCCTGGTTATTATTTGGGAAAGGAATTCTTGGGGGGTCGTAGCTGTATCCTTTTTGGGGTGGAAGGTAACCAGCTTGCTGGGCGCACACCACTGATAGGAGTCCACAAAGGAGTACAAACGCTGGAGTCATCTATAAACAAAAACATGTAGCAAATTTAGTTCGTCTCTTTTGATGAGTGCTTTGGAGATGTGGTAATATCAAATACAATACACAGGGCCGGCGCCACCATACAGGCAAAATAGGCAACCGCGTAGGGCGCAAACCATAAGGAGGCGCATAAATGGAGGAGTAAAATAATTGTTTATAATTTAATAATATTAAATATCTATGCAGCGAGCTTCAAGTAGTAGCTTGAAAACTTAATAAATCTTTTGCCATCACAAAAATTACTGCTCTTCATAAAAAAAAGATCCGAATTTCTTTAATTTTGAGAACTCCGCAAATTATTGGATTTTTGAAATTGGAAATTCAGGGAAGATAAAAGAGCCAAAAAAGATCTCACATTTTTGGAAATCTGTAAATTCCGAAGGTTTCAAAATTGCCGAGCAAAAAATTGCCAATCCCGAATCCCAAAATTCTACACGATTTTACGGTGAATGTTGCGTAGGGCGCTAAATAACAGATTGGCATTAATGTATTTATATTTTGATATTATAATTATATATATGTAACATAAAATATCGATTTTGGAGGTTTAATCCCAAAAGCTGAAATTTTTCATTTGCTGTTTACTCAGAACTATCAATCTGTTACTTACCAACTTCTGTCAGAACAATGCCGATATAACAGATACTAAAGAAACTTTAATTCTTATTATTATGATGTAAAAAAATCTTATTGATAATGCAATATGTTTGTAGGCCGCAATCAACACACCGAGGCGGTCAATGTGTGATATATTATATGTATTATAGCGTGAGGTGTATTAAAAACAATCGAAAAAATCTGCAATTTAGCAGGCGGGCCTTCGTTCAACTTCGAACCGCGATCGTTGCTAATTAAAATAATTACTTTACAACCAAGTTACGTTGCATCACATTAGTAAATAAAGTTACGCTCAACCTTTTTATTGAGGGTTTTTAGCGTGATATAGTAAGTACACATAATTCTCTTTTCCACGGGATTTTCACACGGTTTCGAAATTGCATTTTCCAATGTTATGGAACGTTTTTTAAAATTTCTTTTCATCGTTTTTAAACGATTTTTTGCATGGAATGTATTTCTCATTTGCAAAGAAAATTCGGTGTATATTATGTACCAACGTCTATACTAAGCTATGAATGTCTAATATAAACACATGGGGATGTTCAGTTTTGTCCATTTTTTGTTTGCTACAAAACATAGACTTGTTCAAATATTCACTAAACAAATGTTGGAAAATATTTCTGTATATACGATTTTTAAAGAATCATATGTATTAAAATGTCAAAATCTACAAATTTTGTAAGGTAATGACTAGGGCAGGAGTGGAGAACCTTTTCTTCTCTAAAGGCCGCATTCATTTTTCTAATTCGACATAAGGCCGCAGTAAAAATTGACTAGGAAATCTTTGGTCGGAAACAGGAATTTACGGTCAAAATATGTCAGTAATTAACGAATTTAAATAAATTTATAGAACTACAGAATTGGCCAGAGTAGCCAAAAGGCCGCAGGTTCCCCACGCCTGGACTAGGGTAACCAATCCCGGACCCCTTTTGTGATCCTAAGATTTCGGGCTCTTCAGTGTTTAATTTTATCAATCCCGAAATCCCGGTATTAGTACTATCGCAATCTCACTAGTTTATTTTCTGAAAAAATCAAGAAACTTGATTTGATGTTTAATACACGCCACAATCGCTTCGATGCCACTGGTTGACACGGACTTAATCAGCTACCTACATCGAAGGCGAATAATTCTCATGAGTTATATTTTTTTAACATTATTATTATCAATTTGGTGTTTTTAGCATGTGTGTGTGTATAAATTTAATCTTTTGTTTATGACGACATAAACGTTGCAAAAAGGCAACAGGTTAATTGTGGGAATATGTTACAGCTGATGTACTATTTGAGAGTGTTTAGAAAAAAATATGCTGACAGAATGTATGCCAATGTATTTAAACAATAATTGGACACAGAAAGGTCAAATTATATTTAATTATCTTAAGACTACAAAAATAGTAATTATTATCGTAAAGATTGGATTTAACGTGAATACGAAAGTCATCGTAATTATTTTTATAGTAAATAATCATCCATGTTGCTTTTGTGCTGTAGTAAAGAAACATAAAATGTAGAAAATAAGAAAGCTTATCGTATAGTAAGTATGCTACAAAATATTGCTATTCATTGATTAATATGATGAGATCATTATACATATCCAATATTTGTTTATATGTTGATAAAATATCACATTATAAAGGAATAAAGAATGATGAATATGAAAAGCTTGTACACAATTAAAAAAATACTAATTTTCATATACAAATACTGCGCAGAATTTAATATATGTATATACATTTTTTTATAGTAAAATAAATTCTTTTTAATTTATTTTACAACGGTGAGCTTGTGGATTTTAATGCGTAAAAGATTCGCTAAACTTGCTACCGCTTGTGTGCTATTTTGTTTTAAGCGTCATATTAATTACTACATAGATTTTTAAACGATTGGGCTGATTGCCGTTTTTATGCGACACACGTGACTCAAACCATTTTATATATTATAAGTTAAAAATGACTAGCTTTTAACTTGATCTTTGCACTCGAATGCCGCCACAGAAGCGGAAAATATGATTTACTGTATTACTCGAGTGTCGCCGTAGCGGCGGCATGAAAATAAAATCTCATTTCTTTATATATTGGTAATATTTTGGTCTCTCAATATTCAATATTACTTAACCAAAGATCGTATTAGCGCAAAATAATAATAATAATAATCGGAAATGAGAAATACATACAAATATTATTTTTTATGTCAATATTCTTCATTTGTTGACTCTATATAAAAAAAATATGCATCATTTAATTGCCAAGAAAGCTTATTGTTCTATATTAAAAACAAAATGATCATTTTTTTAATCCGTTCATTGTAAAAAAATTAACATTAATTAAAAAAAAAAACTCTTTGCCCATATATGTTGAAGATCTTATGTTATTACCGTAGAGCGTATGGGTTCTAGTATAACTTAAATACTTTTGTACGAATACCAAGACATTGACGAAGAAAAGTTACTGTTCCTGTCAAACAGTGCCGGCGCGAGATTATTTGGCGCCTAGGCAACGATTATTAGCGCGCCCCCTATTTAACAAATTGTCCCATTTTTTTTTCGAAATAATGCACACAATAATTCGGGATCATAGACATATGTTTTAAATATATCTATGTCCGCTCCCAATGTGAAGCGTATGGCTTCTTAACGTATGTATCTCAACAGAAGTTTTTCTATGTGATCTGTTTGTTACTCAGTCGCTCAACCTCTCGTTTTCAAATTATATATAAAACGATACATAATTATAACGAACAAATACAAAAGTCAAAATAAAATAAACTGTGTTATTAAAGTAAATAAAATTTATTTGAATACTACATTTATGCGCTCTCTTGTGGGGCAATGGTTTGTGCCCTAGGCGGTTACCTATTTCGTCCGTATGATAGCGCCGGCCCTGCTGTCAAAATATGCCAATATCGTAATAATTGGCGTGAAACAAAAACGGGTAGTTATTTATGATTTTTTATTGATTATAAAAAAGATGAATTTATAACCGCAGTATAAGCCACGAAGCTATTAAAAATGACGCATTTGTCTTAAATAATTAATAGACAACTCAAACATTTCCTGTATCACTATACGAAAAAAAAAATAGTGCTCTAGCAAAATACGAAGGTACGCAATTGCAAAAGATGATTCCAAAGCCTTAATCGCGTGACTTACCATTCTTGGCTGAACCAACAAACGTAATATTAATAACGGGTGTAATTTACTTATCTAACTAGTAATTGGTGTAGGAATGGTTCGATAAGTCATACATGTATAGAAAAAATAATTGCAATCATGAAAATAATTCATCTATCTAAAAAAAAGTATTGCCAAAGCGGATATGGGTTTTTAACCTTTTTTTGGTTTGATAACTTTAATGTATAGTAATTATTTCCTAATTTTATCAAAATGGTGATGGTATTGGGTGTTTATAGTTGGTGTAAGATGCTGGTCACTGATGTTTTATAGTTGATCTGTCAAATGGTTTACTACTGTTATCATATCGTCTGTGGAAAGGAAAAAGGACTAAACCCACAGTTTTTAAAAAACACCTTTTTTTAAATGGTCACTATGTATACAACTTGGTACACGTTCTAAAAAAAAGATGTAAGCTGAAAATTTCGAATTAGAATCTAAGCTTAGCATATGGAAATTACAATCAAGGAAAAAGATTAAAAAAAATAATAATATCAGATCAAGTCAATATTTATCAGTCTCCATGCACTTCAAGGCTATGTATATGTCATAATTTGCCTTTGGCCCAAAATCATCAAAAAACGTTTTTTGTGTCTCCTGTAAAATTGGTTGATTGTGGGTTACGTTCTTTTTCCTTCCACAGTTGATATAGTAATATACCTTAGTTTTAGCCACCTGTGTGGTCGAGTGGTCAACGTCGTTGGCTTCGGTTACGGAAGTCGCGGTTTCGAATCCCAGTACGGACAGTTTTATAAATTGATTTTTCAATCGATTTATGAATTTCTGTTCGAAGGCTTGGATGTATGTGATGTCTTGAATTCCCCCCTCCCATTCTATCCTATGAACGGGGCGTATGGAGAGCGACTAGCTAACCACTAGTTCTGTCCAAGCCCTTCCCTTCTATTCCTACTCTCTTTGGTAAAAGAGAGGTTGAGCAACTGAGTAACAAGCAGTTCTCGTAGAAACACTTCTGTTGAGAAAAACTCCATTAGGAGTTCATATGCTCCACATTGGGAGCGGACATGATGAAAAAAATAAAAATAGTCAAGCTTACCAAGTAGCATGTTTAAAAGCATAATAATCTCATTACAATCACCATAATAAGTACAGTGAGTGAACATGATATGTATATCAGACATAAAAAACTTGAAAAAATAAAATAAAATTCTGTTCATCTTGAACGTTTGACCATAAAACAGTGAAAATAGTTGCATATATTATCAGTCATACCAACCGTAAAATCCAAATACAGTATTAGAGACCTCTCATTAGTGCCCAGATCCTTATAATCTTGAAATTAGTCCCGCTGGTAATTCCAGCTGAGTTTGATAAAGAATAGTGGTAGTCATATTTTTGGTCACTTAAAAAAAATATCAGTAATATAATAACCAAATAATACAAAGCTGGAAATCGACTTAATAAAAAGAAATTAATGTACCGTTTTTCCTCGATTAAAATAACTCGTCAATTATAACACGTACCCTTATTTTTATAAACCAATGATAAAAACTAACGTAACACAGCGACATCTATTACGCTATCTATTACATTATCGAATACGATATCGATTATAAGATGTGTTCAAATTCTCGAGTCACCAAAAATAAGGGAATATACTTCCAATAATCAAGGAAATATGATATATCACAAATTGTTAAGTGAAACATTTTTATACGAACCGTAAAGAAAATAATCATTCGTTTATATTGTTATAAATTGTGTGAATATCAAATGAATTTTTAAGACAACGTTAAAAAGTATTTTTTATTATGAGAAAATAAATAGGCATCTTGTAAAAAAAACGTGAAAGTGAAATATGCATTATTATAATAATCGTGTTGTATATTTGTAAATTTTCTATAATTATATCTACACGTGTTTTAAATTAATAAAATTGATTTAATAATGTTTCTCCCTATTTAATATAATATGTTAAACGATATAATTTATGTTAAATCAAAATTAATGAGAGACAATTGAAGACATAATAAGGCTTAGACACCTGTGTAAATGGAGTTATTATATTGTGATGTCTTACACCACTTAGACATGTCGTGTGAAAAACGGCGTTTTTCTACAATATTATATATCGTTACTTCAATACTATTACTATGTATATAACTGTAATTCGATCATTGTTTAGAAAATGAAATAAAAACTACAGTCAATCCTGTTTTTATGGGGTAGATGTGTTTCACGAAATATCGCATAAAAAAAAATCGCACAAAAAAAGACATGACTTCCATACAAAAAGTGGGAATGCGTTCCATGAATTTTAAAATTCGCATATGTATATATTTTGATTAAAATGCATTTAATTCAAGCTAAACTTATTAGTTTGAATACAAGCGAAAGAGTGTGCCTTGTACAATTGGAACCGATTAAATAATGCTCAATTGAATTTTGTTAAAAGAAAAGGTGAGATCATATTTAATTGCTATCTCAAAAACATTAAAAGTAATTTTAATAGTAGTAGAATTAAGGTGCTGTTTTAAATGATGGATTTTAATTGATAATAATTGCATAATAAGCCATTATTATTCATTGCATCTGCCAAAAAAACCATTATCCACTGGTTTATTTATAAATTTGACGATTACAATTTAATGATCAATATAAGGTAATGCATACAGCTTTAATTCAGATTTATAGATAATGTTTTAATGATAAACTAAAATTGCTAATGTTCGGTATTTAATTTGCAAACTTACATAATCGTCATTTAAATAATTTTAGTATTCATAAATTTTAAATCAATTAATGTTTACCCTTGGTAGACAGATATGAAGAAATATTATTTACACCATCGTACATATATTGTATTCCACAATTTGTATTTGAAAAACTTATATGCTAATTATAATCAAAAAAATTAAATAATTAATATATTAATTTTGTCGTTTATTATAGCCGAATGGTAACGATTTAAATGTTTAAATCCCAGATTATAAATTATTTTCTATCGTTTTTTATGTATGATGAATCATTTTGTATTTACTAAATTAAGAAGGGAGTATTAAAAAGTCGATTTTTTAAAATGTAATATTTGTGGTTTATTATTTTTATTTGAAAGAATCTTAAACTGTAATTTACGCTGATTCTTTAAGACTCTATTCACACCGCGTTAATCGAGACTTGAGTTATAACATCATTCTTTTATTATTACTCTCGTAAAAAGACGAAGGCATATAAAAAATATTTTTATACAATCATCGTTAAACACATTGTGTTGAAACTACTGGGAGCGGCCAAGGATTAAATACAATTTAAGTGCATTGTTATCCATTTTATCATCCGTGTTTTTGTAGGTCTATGTCATCTACTATCTAATTCTCATTTCTGTTCATCAGATGTAAACTACACTATCTCGGTTTTGGCAAAATTAAGATATCGACACAGTGCCGTATTCCTCGTGGCGTGATATTCCAGTGATAGTGAAAAAAAAACACCTTAACTATTACCAAATCAATGATATGAACAGACAGTAGAACAAAACCAGTTATGAACTTCAAAAGGAAGCTAAAAACGGTTATCTAATATATATTTATAAAAACTGCTATTTTTGACATGATGCAGGTTTATATGTTTAATGTAAGCTTTTAGATTACACAACAAATATGTTCATTTTTTTATCCACATAGGTATATAAAAATTAAAAAAAAAAATGTTTGATGCTGTCATTGTGGAATTAAGCAAATGGTTAATGATCACAACTCACTTCATTAAATATTAATTTTATGGTGGTGACGCTAAGCTCATAAATAACTTCATGTCGACACTTCTATTGTAAGAGTTGGTTTACAACAGGGTTTGTTAATACATCTGCACATATACTATTGAAAACCTTTCTTAGCATATTGTTTAAGTGTAAATTAATATTATCAATACATAGCGGAGGAAAACGGCAGAAATAGATCAATTTTCTACAAGAATAATCTAAATATACTAAAACGAGTTAGGCATTATAATTCAATTTTTTTAAAAATTACATAACTTTTTGATAAAATTGTCAGAGTCTATCGTGAGCGTGAAAATAGTTTGAAATTTGAATATATTTTTTTAAATAAAACAAAAAATTACGACAGATAAATTTTCTAATGAACATAGTCTTACCATAATTCATTTAATGACATGTGAAATGCTTCTAAATTTGTACACACTACTCTCCGAGATGTCCATATTGTTTCGAATATTTTGTGAGAAGGTATAAATTAATTTATATGTCACCTGAATCCAGTAACAGATAAAATATTTGAATAATAGATAGGTCGGTTTTAATATTGAATTTTTGATTATTAATTATTTTCTACTGGAATGAGTGTTCACGAAGCAGCTGTCGAAAACGTCGAAAATTAAGTTGGTAATAGCTGCCTCACTAGAATCTCCTAAGTTAATAATACATAATGATCTATTGTGAATAAGTTATTTTGTGCAAATGCAATCGTTGTTTATTAGTGGGTAGATCGCAACACGAGGAAATGGTGCAATTTTGAAGAGATGCAGCAAGTGCTGAATGCACTTTTGGATTATCATCTTATACTGTTGCAAACAAAAGGTATTTATTTACAAACAGTTTCTGTCTGATAGCTGCGCTGCTATTTAGGATGCAATATTCCATTACACGCTTAAAAGCGTTTCTGAATTTCCATTTTTGGCTAAATTAATAGCAAATTAGAAAACGTAATTGAAAAGTTAATAACGTAATTAACTCTTATAATGAACACCAAACCACCTGTTGTCCATCAATTATAAAAATAATTTCATTCAGCTAATAAAGCAATGTTTAAATTGATACTGAATTTCTCTAATGATAGACACTTTTGATGATCTTGAATGATAGCGAAACGAGTGTTTAGTTTGCATGATTGAGGATTTTAAGTAGTAAACTATTTTTATCGACGTGCAATACTAGTCAACACAAACTTTCTATAAAGTAAGTATTCAACACCAAAATTGTAAGTTAATACTTTAAAAAAATTCTTTCTTGAAAATAGATTATGCCAGCTTTTTATTAATAAGATAATATATAAGTATATTAGATTTCCTATTACATGATTATTTTAACTTTTTCAATATTTTTAATAATAAGTGTTTGAAATGCAAATTGAAGTTCAAAAAGTTAAAAAAAATACAGGCATTAAAAGATGAGATATATGTATACAAAAGTCAATGAATAAATTAGTTTATTGGTTGAATTGACATTTACTTGGTAGAGCTTCATTGTAGCAAGCTGAAAAAATACTATGATATTTATTCACTTTAAAATAAGTTAGTTATTTAGATATTTATAATGTATTTTCAACAAATCAAAGTAGTTTTATTTGGTAAGTTTTAACTTTGGTATATTATTTTAAAGACAAAATTTATAGTTTTGTAATAAATATTTTTTTATATATTGTGATTATTATTTTCACTGTGCTAAACGAATCGTACTAAATAATGTTTTCCCAGTAATACACACTTCCTTTTGTGAAAATCAATTTGATTAAAACAAAGGTGCAATTAATAACAAGCCTTTTATGATTCCCCAAAAAATAGTTAACTACATCTCTATCTTACTTTCAGTCATATTTCTTACGTTACCTAAATATTTATAATAGCAAACAATGCAATAAACTGTCAAATCAAAATAAGATCAATGAATCAGACAGTCATTGTTTTCCAGATTGAGGTTTTTATTCATTATTTCAATAGAATTTAATAAGGAATCGAAACAATCATAATAAGACAGTTTGAAGAAAACAAAAGAACAGATACGCTGTGATTTATAAGCATTGACAATACATGCATACAATAATTATACATTCGAATTGAATAAATGGTGATGACAGTACTCGAACCCACTGACAAAAGTAATCGTAGTGTGATTGTTTCCCACGATCACCCTCTTTAAAGGTACCGAATAGATATTACAGTGTAATATATTTCGCCCACTGTGCTAAATTCCTGATTTGACATTCACATATATGAATGACAAAATGCCATTCCCTTTTGCCGAGACACTCTGAATTAACAACTGTAATAATGTTATTTGTTACTTGCAAAATTATTTATTATATTTAATAAACTATAAACTATTTTTATTGTTTAATTTCACAACTTACTTACTATCGAAAAAAATAAATTTAAATAATTTCGGAGAAGATTATTTAAATAATTAAAAAGACAATCAGTATTTGTGATTCTATTTAATATTCGCAGTTCAAAAATCAACGTATTTTGTGACAGAACAAAAATATTCTTTTCGTTACTAAACGTCAGTCAGTTCAAGTTCATCCATGCACTTTTACGCATGAAGATGCCGAAAGGCGAAACCCGGGTCGTTATTGACAAAACTTATGTGAATATACATAATTTGAACAATTGAAATTTTATATTGAAAATTTCACTCTAATTATTGTTTATAACAATAATAGGCATATATGAGGTTGAGACGAGAGCCGCATTATGGATAAAAGTCCCACCATAGTTACGTTCTCACTAGGGCGTCCAACCCCGGGATCCCGTAATCTCGGAATTGTGTTAGCACAAATACGGATTGCTAATCTAATGCTAATCGAGATTCACTACAACACGTAAAAATTGGTTAGTAGACCCAAACAAAAGGTCTCGTATATTTTTAAAAAAGTCAAAATTTGTCTTTTCAATTTCTTTGCCAAATTCCTTGCCTAATTATTAGCCAAGGATATTGAAAATTTAACAAATATTAGTAGCAGTCTATCGATAATCTTTTATTTGAAAGTATTAACATATTTTAAATTTATACTTTAAACAGTGGCGGATATCCTATAAACGAATGAGCTGCGCGTTTGGGGCATCTGAATCTGAATAGCTTATATTATATAACCCATCTACTTTTTGTTCAGATTTATAATATTTTTCCTGGAATTTTCTGACGTTCTTTTGTTATCCGAAAAACAGGGCCTCCAAATTTTATTGCGCCTGGGGCATCCCATGTGCTTAAGCCACCACTGACTTTGCATTACTGTATTGTTGACGGTAGATTCATCTTGAACTTCTAACAGATCGTAATTCAATTTAAACTTCACCAAAGGTGAAAGGATCGTAACTAAAATACACTAAAACAGTCGCTCGACTGCCAATCTTAGCAAAAAATCTATCCATTTACATACACAAAGTTGCGAAAGTTCAGTCAACAGCTTCGATGCAGTAGCTAGATGCACTTTATAGTGCAACTAATGCCCTTTTGTGATGTGCAAAATTGCAACAAAGATCCTACGTAAGGTGTATAGGAAAATAACACGGTGAATTATTATCCGTGGCAAATTTGACAGCACCTTCGTCAATTTTCAATTACATATCGACTGTGGAAAAAAAAAGACCTAACCCACACATAATTTTTTTTACAGGAAACACAAGAAAAGTTTTTTGATGATTTTTGGACAAAGGCAAATTATGAAATATACACAACTTTGAAGTGCATAGGAAACTGATAAACTGATTCTTAATTGACTTTATCTAATATTAATTTGAATATTTCTCTCAAAAAAAACTTTTTTTAAAGACTATTTTCATACTCGCAATTTCCGTAGACCCTTATTTTTAAAACTTTAAAGCTGAATCAAGGTATTTATTCGGCATTTTCAGCTAACATCCCTTCGATAGAACATGTATCAAGTTGTATTCATTGTGATTATCGAAAAAAAGCTGTTTTGGGAAAAGTGTGGGCTACTTCCTTTTTCATTTCCACACTAGATATACACTTTTTTTACACGTTATGATAACGATACGTTCCGAAAAAAACATGTATAAAAAGACATACAAATTAAAGATTGGTTCCCTGAATTTAAAAAAACGTGTTTTTTTAAAGCAAAAAAACATTGCGTTATAAAAAATCGTATTTTAATTACGAAAAAATAGTACAATTCATCGCTATTTGATTATATACGGGGACTTTTATGAGGGACTGGACACAAATCGTTTTCATCTCCAGAATTATTTGACACGTCTAATGTGTGAGAATCTGATGAAGCTTTTTGTTTATTATAACTTTCTTGTGTTGTTGAGTTACTTGTTATTAGGATTTTTTATATGGTTTTGTGTTTTTTTTTGTGTCTGGGAATCGTGTAAAAGATAGTTCTTGTTCTTATAAGAAGACTGATATTTTTTAAATCGTTTTAAAAACGCTGAGAAGACTAATATTACAAAGTTTTGTCAATGAATGAGATACAATATTATAATTGCTTAGAGATTTATGCGACGTCGTTAGAAAAAGGAAACCGCCGTTCAACAATCAGTAATTACATTATAATTATTTTAGTTTGCATAGAAAAAAATAAGACATTATAGTTAGAAAAAGCAGTCCAGTAAATCATAAATATGTGAATAATTAATTTCAAATCTGCTCTCGTTTATAAAATATAAGATTTATATGATTTTTTAAAAAGAATAGAAATATTTCAACCAAATTAAATTTAAATAGATTAAAAGATAGAATCACAATTACGAAGCAATAATTGAACCCACTTACGTGTAAATAAAATGCCGTTTCTATTGAAAGTTAATTATGATTTAATAAAATGTTTCTTTGTGTATGGACACCTAAAAAAAATGATTTTTTTAAAACTAATGTTATCCGTTTATTATATTTAAAAGGTAAAAGTTTTTATCGAAGATATATCGTGCAGTGTAATAGTTCGCTGAATGACTTACAAAAAAAATGAAATGAAAGTTTAATGCAAAAAGCATTTAATAGCTTTAAGATATAATTTCGTTTGTTTTCAAGTCACATGATCGCGTGAGAAGTCAATCGGTTTGATTTAATAATAATTGTTCAAATCAAATAAACATTTCCACTAATTTCAATATTTAAAAAAAATATCTATATTGTATTTGTTGCTTTATCAGTAAATAATGTATTTTGAAGACTGAATATATTTAATTATTGTTTAATAAATTATATTTTACCATGATGAATTTATGAGCTTTTAAACTGACATAAATGTATTCAGCTTTATACCCTTAGTCATCCATTAGGCTTTCATATATTTTTTACGGGATCCATATCGTAGCTGTCAAATGATTGCTACGAATGTCTTTTTGAGCAAGTATCAGCGGCTTTGTTCCTTAGCGCTGAAGATTAAATTGAAAATGATTTTTTAAAAGAGATATATAAAAAATATTATACATGAACTTGTTTCAAGACAAATAATTGGTGTAATAACATGTTTTTACAACCATAAAAAAAACTATCTAATCATCTTATGAATAAACAAAGGAATAAGCATTAAAAGAAATATTTTCTTACCTTGCAATACGCCATCCTGAAATTTGTCGGTTTCCTGATTGAATACTGGCCACAAATTCTGAAATATTTAAATTGTTTGTTTTAATAATCCACACCTATTACTTTATTTAAAAAAACGTGATAAAAAGCGTGTAATGATGATTTAAGAACATTATCTATGATGTATTACATTATTAAAAGAATCTTTTTCATTTATGTAAAAAATTTGAGAGCGAAAAAAACGTTTTAACCTTGTCATTTACATACCAGCAGAAATATCAATTACTCTTTAAAAAATAAAAATACGCACGGATTTGTTTTAGAATGTCTGATATTTATTGAGTCATAAAAGTAAATTTTATGCTCTTATCGATAGGTACGGTACGTAAATCGAATTAAATATTGTTGATACAAACGTAAAGATAATATTTTCATTAGGCATTTGTACTAATAGCTCACTTTTAAGTTGTTCACTGTCAATACTTGCTGGAAAGAATATATATTAAAAAAATAAAACACTCATTTGTATTATATTAATTTTACTTTTATTTTATATGATCCGAATCGGTTGCGCTCATGATGAGCATCATCAAATAAGCGTGTCATTTCGTCATGACCCTGATCACATAAAATAAAATTAGAATTAGTACAAATGAGTGTATTATCTTTAGTTTGTACTAGTCATTGTATTTTAAGGGCTATTTAACGCTTCGCCTACGTTGCTAAAAATACTTGCTAAAAATAAATATACGTCCTGGGTTTTTACCATCCATCAAAGGGCAGTATGTGTAAACATATATTTTTTACTTGGTTCTTTAAGGGCCAGAAACATATCGGAAGTATGTTTTATCACCGTTGGAGAAGCGTTAAAGGAATTTAGGTTTGTATAATAAATATTATCACATAATTAATAAATGTCAAAAAAATACAAAAATAAATTTATGATATTTGAGCAGAATGATTAAAACCTTATTTGTATTCGATCAACGTAGAGCAGGACCGATTTTTTTTCGTAAATAATAATAATAAAATTCTATTAAATAAAAACAGACGCTATGGATATTTAAATCTGTTATAGCTAAGCGAAAAGTGTTTTGATTATTTGAGAAGCTTTAATGAAAATTATTTGACACAAAGTAGCCACCGACTTCATTGATTTTTTTATTATTTAATACTTAATCGATTACCAGGTACATTAGCTTAATAAAAAAACCCAAGACTAAAAACTAAATGATGTTTCATTTTTTATTATATGAAGTATACATATAACGAAACCAGTAAATTTAACCTAGACTGAAATCGATAAGTGAGCTGAGTGATAAATGTGCTTTTTAAACTAGTCGAAAAATCATAATAATCATTTATTTACTTTGAAATTAAATAAAAATTGATTAGTTTTATGATATTCAAAATAGACGGAAGCAATATTGGCTGTGAAATATTATACTATTTTTTTTTAATGAAATCTTACGTACCGTACGTAAGATTTCATTAAAATTAAAATAATCTATTATTATTTAATAAAATTATACGGTATTCAATTTTGTTTTGGGAAATCTCTTTCATTGCCTTTCCATTATATGTCATTAGAAAATGTTTCATCAGCGAACACATAGTACTATTAATATTTTATTATTTATATACGTTTATGATGTTTTAATTTGATTCTATGTGACATAATATCATAAACTGTTCTTCTCAGTTTTTTATTTCATTACAAGATAGTTTAATATTTCAGTTTGTAAAATAACAGAGATATTGAAAAGAATTTCAATATTCTTAGTACGCTATATTGTTAATAATTTATATTTATTAAAACATAGCACGGCGTCCGTGCTAAAAACTGGAAACAAAAACTTAAATGGGTTAAATATGCCATTGTGTAGAGCTGGTAATTTCAAATACTTATACTAAGTTTTTTTTTTAACGCTCTATGTTCAAATGAATAATTAAAATCGAGTGTGTAACAAAAACGGCAGATTACATAGTACTGAATAGCAAACACGACATTTTTTAAATAGATTTCACAAAAAATGTAAATTCAATTAAAATAGGACAATTTAACATTTTTTTTCAGAATTTTTATCTATAAAATGAAAAAAAATCGTTGAAATCTGCCACCTTGGTTTTCCAAGTCCTTACTTGGTGTTTAAATATTATTTGACCAACTGAAAGTGTTTATTAATAATAAATGGAAAGATTTCGATTAAAGAATTATTATTTTCAAAAATAAACAAACTTTATCAGATTTCATTCCATTTTTATTATGTCATAATAATGATGTAAACTTTTAATTATGTGCGAATTAGATTCTTGTCACAGAGAGTGTTTTTTACGCTAATTCAGGTCAAATATATACGGTAGAATTTTACTATAATTACGGTAATTATAATAAAATAGTATGATGAAGTTTTTTTCTCATAAAGATATTGAATAACATTATTCTTAGTGATATAATGTGAAAAATAATTGTAAAATAAATACAAGCACTTTGTACACATAGTGTGCAATGAATGCTTTGGTATTGTGCGAAATATGATATTAAATTTAACATAAATAATAAGTTTAACAATAATTTCTTACTTGTATATACAATTGACATTAATGGAGCATGTAACATTTAAATAATTTGATGTCGTATTTGTCAAAGTTTTTTTAAAAAAAAAATGAAATGATTTCATACATTTTTTTTCAGTCAACAATGTCTTGAATTTATACTGAATTTAGTAGAGAAAATTTTGAAATGATTGTACAGTTTAATATACATATTATCAACTATTCATTTAAAAATGATCTCTCTTTGGTAGAATTTTACAGAAAGTTATTTTATAAACATTTCGACTGATAATGCTCGTCATGAGCGTAATCAGTTCTATTTTTATAAAATGAAAGTCGAATTAGTACAAATGAATATTTTATTTTTTGAATATAATGCCTTTCCACTAACTATGCATTGACAGTTAAAACTTAAAAAAAGTGAACACCATTATATGTCATTATAGATTTAACTAAAAATAATCAATCGTTTAAACTTAAAAGCATTTGATAACTATATTATATAGGTATGCTTTTCTCTAATTATAACTGATTAAATTGAATAACAAACAGCGAAAGAAAATACTTATAATTTAAGTTCAAACATAAGTATATTATACAGGAAAACGGAGAAGAATTATTACACAACACAGTTTAAAGTGTGGTTTTGTGCAGTGACATTTTTAAGCTTAATGCGGTATACATAAATCATCACAACAATAGAATATGTGGTGAAGATATCAGTTTATTATTTTAGTATTGACTCGTATGAAAATTATTTCTGGAGAATACAATTTTAAAATAAATAATATTTTCCATGTAGTTAAATTTTATTAACGAATTTAATGCACCAATCGTTTCATTTTATTTCTATAGATAAAACATTCAGCTGGCTTGTAAATAAGTTAACTGAAAAGTCCTGTTTCGTTTAACTGGAACTTTTTATCACTATACATTTAAATAACTTCGGTTTTTATTGTACGTCTTTAGATGGTTTTCAATCAAGAAGTTGAGATGAATTATTTACTATGTAATTTATTCGTTTAATCTATGCTTATCTTAGCTTATTGACTAAAAAAAATATGATTTTCAGTTGTTATAAATACAGTTATTATCTCAATGAAAGATTTTGTAAACGTTGCTACAGCTTTTTAATATAATAATTATACTACTGCAACGTTCTTTTTATCATTCGTATTTATCAGCTCAATAAAGTATTGAACAACCTAAATGTTTGATTATATTTATTTAATTTAAACTAATTAAATGAATTATTTTTGAATTGATTGAATTGACATTTAATTGGTAGAACTCCATTGTAATATTTATTTTTGAATTGATTGAATTGACATTTAATTGGTAGAACTCCATGGTAATATGATAAAAAATAGCAAGGTATTTACTTCAAATTTTTTTATAGTTCTGATGAAGACATACGTCAAAGTAGCTATCAAATGAATTTAAAAAAAAATGTATAGAACTAAAGCAGTGACATATTTTGTGTAACCCTTAAAAATGTGTGATGGATAAAATAAAGTATTTAAATCACACTGTCTCTCTCTCTCTGTTTATCCTTCCATATCCATTTTTTTTTTTTATAAAATCTGAAAAAGTTTTTTTTAGAGAAACACTATGCACTGTTTTATTTCCATTACAGTCCTTTACAAGGAAGCAATTAAAACATCCATCGAAGTCATATTATTATAAATCTAGTTTGTAAAAGAAATCAAAACAAATAGCGTCAATTAATACGACGATAACATTTTCCCACACATATCTAAAGACGCCGCCGAAGATTTAAATCACTGTTTGACGATAACCGCAATGCAATATCTTTCGGCGAACCGCCAACAAACGAAACACGACTTGTGATTAATTTATTGTTATTTGTTTAAAACTATGTTATTACCGATAGAGTTCTTATTATCACGGCGTACAGACGTCGACTGATTCTGTAAAATAGAGATGATCCCTTATATAGCGGCACTGAGTTTAAGTCGATAGGCGCATTCTTAGCAGCGTCCCCCGGAGATGCAATATCTCGCTCGTCAATGAAAAACTCTCGGTTTTCTTTGAACGTAGCGGTGTCAAAAAACCGCAAGGTTTTTGCATGCGTAAATTACTTGTTGCGATAATTCTTTGCGAAACGTTCACTCCAATTAACAATGAAATCATTTTCAATAAAAAATAAATAATCAACCTAATTATTGTCGGGTCCTATGGTGCAGCGGTTAGCTTGCACGTCCGACTACGAACAGCATTTTTTGATCGATTTCTGTTCGTCGGCATGGGTGTTTGTGATGTCTGAAAATTCCTTCCGATCCTTAAATAACTGGGTGTAGCGAGAGGGTTTAGTTAACCACTAGTTCTCTCCTAGCCTTATCCTTCTATTCCTACTACTCTCTTTGAAAAAAAAAGAGTGATTGAACGACTGACCAACAAACAGTTTTTTTTATGAAAAAATCTGTTGAGAGAGAGGCCATATGCTCCGCATTGGGAGCGGACATGGATACATATATAAATTGTGACAACCCTGAACAAGCAATCGATAGTTATTGACGAGATTTCATTTGGTGTACATATCATTGACAGGTGTTTGTTATGTCTAAAAATTCCTTCCGATCCTTCAATAACTGGGCGTAGCAAAAAGGATTAGCTAACCACTAGTCCTTTTTTAGTCTTATCATTATATCCCTACTACTTTTTTTGAAAAAGTAAAGTTGAGCGACTGAGTAACAAACAGTTTTCGTAGAAAAAACATCCATTAGGATACCTCAATTAATTTGTTATATTTTCCACATTGCGAGCGGAGATGGATATATAAAAAAAATGTTTGTATTGCTCGGATAAAATTATAGAAAAATCAAGTACTGTGGAAAATAAATACAAGGCGAGGAGGGTTCTGCACTTATGTCATTTTTAAAATTAGCATACTGGATGACAAATGAATTCTCGTAAAATATGCTTTGGAAATAAACTATTTTCAATAATATTACTATGTTTATAGTTATTGGTAACGTTTCATTACTTCTAATAACATTCTTGCCGTAAGCAATATATTTATAACAGTAATTTTAGGCCCTGAAGTCACTTTAATTTCCTTTCAACAAAGTAATTTGAGTAACTGTTTTTGTTAAAAAAACAATTGCCATGTGTTACACAACTCTCATGGGAGCCAAATTTTATAAAAAAGTTGATTACAATATTTGAACCTGTGATCTCTCTTTTAATGAAATCCGGCCATTCTGACAGCAACTAGACCACTACTACAAATAATGACTGATATTCTTTGGAATATTTATGCCAATAAATAAATCACTATGATATGTAATAATTTATCCGAATAAAAATAAGTCAAGAACCATAAAGTTGAATATGCGAATTTCAAGAAGGTTACTCTCATGAAATTATTAAACATTAAAATTCTCTACTTAGTCGAAATTCTTCTATTTATATTTTTGATGTAAAATAATATCTGCCAAGTTACATACTTATTTCGGCTTATATGAGGCTATTTTCTTCAAAAAATAAAAGATTGGGTCTGTCATTTTATGGTTATTATTGCAAATAAGTATCTGTCACACGTATACACGATTGAAAATGGTCAATTTTTAAATTTATTAAGGAACTAGAAGGTTTTGAAAAAATCTAACATTTTTTAATTGCCTTCCAAAATCAGTAAAGATTCTCAAGATAAATAGACTCTCAGACAATGTTTGTATGAATGAACAACATCTACTTTGTGCACATTTAAATAAAAAACTAACACGTCTAAATTGAAAAGAGTTAACTTTGTTAAAATGTCTTCTAATGCTGTATATTGATAAAATATCACTTCTTTATAATCACTTTTAGGGTGTTCACTGTCAATACTTGGTGGAAAGGCATTATATTAATAAAAACACAATAATCCTTTGTACTTCATTCCACTTTATTTAATATGTCAGGACCGGTTTCGCTCATTACGAGCATCGTCAACTGACGATGCTCGTAACGAGATCAGTTGACGATGCTCGTAATGAGCGAAACCGGTCCTGACATATTAAATAAAGTGGAATGAAGTACAAAGGATTATTGTGTTTTTACTAATCTTTATAATCACTTAAGATATTGTTTAAAGTCCATGACTGGTCCTGATGTGCATATGGCCTCCTAATTTAGGTATCTAAACTAATGTTTTGTTTGTTTGTTACTCTGTTGACTAATCTCTCTTTATCAAAAATAGCAGAAGTAGATGGAGGGATAAATAAGCTAAGACAAGAATGGTGTTTCACTAATCGCTCTCGCTATGTCCCGCTATTTTTAAATAATTTCAATCCAATCTTAAGATTGGATAGGTTTTTACAGACATTGTATTAACAATTGTTGAGTTATATTTTGTCGACAATTTATTTACGTATAGCGAGTTTTGATAGTGACTTGTAGCATTAAAATTCAATTTGGCACCCACATATCGCAACGGAAATATCTGTCACTATGTTTGATTGTGTTTGCTTGATGTTGCATATTCAATTGTGATTTTTTTATATCAATATTGCATGTTGCAGACAAGCTATGTGTGCGAGACAAGTGTACGTATGCATTAATTTCCAATAATATGTATTGAAAATCTTTTCGTAATCTCATAAAAACCAAACATTTCATCAGAGGATAATGAACGGATAAGTTAGTGGCTAATCACTCTTTCTAAATCCGATTTCAGGAGTGGAAGAAACAGAATGATTTAAAACGATTGTTCAGGTCCATGCTCTTAAATAAAAAATATTAATGGAATAAATAAACAATTTATGCAAAAAGTATTTTGGTATTCTACCGTGGTCAATGGAAAATTGACGAATAGTTCACAAATACAATATCATCGGCGTTTCGTAATAAATGCTGAGTTGGAAGAATTAATTTTAAGTAAAACTTTATTGAATTTTCGTGTGCTTGTCTCATGTAATTTAACAAAGTTTTATTTTTAATAATTTTGATCAAACTTTCACTTCGTTTGTAGAGTCTTAAATAAGTTGTTGTTTAATTCACATAACCCTTAGGTGAAAATGTGTCCTATGATCATATTTAAAATATCATTTGTTTACAAAATGAAATGCGATACTTTAGCATTTTTTAGTGTTTTATATTTTATGTATAGTCACAGAAATATAGATCGTAAAAAAAGAAACATCTTATTAACATCAAAGAATACGATGGGACTCGATTCGTCAATATTTTTGTGAAAACAAAATTAAGCTTTGTGATATTTTGGATTGTTAATGATTCATTTTGCAGCAATTAATTATGTGCACTATTTGGTAATATCTCAGCATGTATGCAGACAATGTGTGCACATTCTTTAAAGACAAACATTAATTATTCTTAATAAGCGAATGACATATGAGCTCAAAGATAATTAACTATTTAATATTGCGAAATTTCTAAATAATATTTAGTAAAACAAATCCCACTGCATCCTTCGATATAAATAATATATAATTCATTTAAAGCCCGCACATTTAATTGTTGATTTACCTGCGCACATCAAATATGGTCCACGGATGATTGTGTTTTGTTTAATTTTCTTGACCTTTTACTGTTTGGTTACAATTTTATTTTTCTGCGCCAAATAGAAACTCATATATTTTTTTATTATTTGAATTGATTTAAAAAATTTAAATTATATTGGTTCATAAAAAAGCCAGAATACCACTATCAAAATAACGAATTAAATTAATATTTTATTTAAACTTAAATTCCGTTGAATATGTTGAAAATTTAATTCAAAACTGTTAAAACTAATAACGGATTTTTCAAAATTAAATTCTACTACTCTTCCAACAGTCCCGAGAGCGATTACTTGACTACAAGCCCTGACCTGCCCTATCTTTCTGTTTCTATCCGTACTACTTTATTCGAAAAAGAAAGGTTGACGACTTTACCTCCACATTGCTAATGAACATAGATTAAAATAAATAATAAATAAATCTATATTTTCTTCAAATGCTCTAATAAAACGTCAAATATGAACTACTATTATATAAAAGAAACTTGTTTCAACGGTTGTATTTTCTCTATAAATGGACCAATTTTTTTGTTTCTTCTCTCTGAAACTCTGAATAATTTGCTACGGTTATCATTTAAAAAAAACTGTTTTATTTTAAGCCATAAACCAAATTTTCATGAAACAGCAATAAAATAAATGAAGGCTCACTATCATAATTTCCAAATATTGAGCTTATAGAAAATACAACTGGAACATATTTTTTTCGTAATTATGAAAAAAAAATGTTAAATATTACCATGAATTTGTAACAGAAGTGAAAAGTAGCACTTTGTTAAGATAAATAATATACTATTACAGCATGAAAAAAAATACTGTTCGCAGATTAGTTCTTTTCAACCATCATATTATTATTTTTAAAATGTAAGCTTAGACAGTGATCTTTGCCAAAAGTAAATTATAATACCCAACGATTTTTTGATATATTATATGTTGTGATGCATTAAAATTTTTGACACACTTATATCTTAAATATATTATTAATATTTTTGCAATGCTCTTCAAATATTTACAATATTTAATGTAATGTTTTACAATTCATAGTATGAAACATTAAATTTATATTGAAGTAAATACTTGCTATTTTGAAATCTTAAATTCACCAACGAATATAATATGATTATTATTATTGTCTACAAATAAAGCAATATATTTTTATGTGTATAATGTAACTGCAAAAAAATTAATAACGCTAAGTAAATGGATACCTTGTGTGAATCTTTAATGTTATAAACTATTCAAATATTGGACGCTTTCAAAGGAAGTATGACTAATAATTGACTTACTATAAAATAATCTTTGTCCGATCACACCACTGATGAAGAAACTAATATATCTGATTTTACAGAGATAATAAAATCATAAAAAAGTAAAAAAGTGTTTGAAAATCGTAGGAAAACGATTTTCGTATGTGTCTCTAATGTCTGATGTTCAATGCGACTAGATCTAGAATGCTAGATGAAGTATTTCAATATAGTACAATAACAAGAGAAGAAAGCTTTTAAATATTCAAAGATTTTGGGCATGTTATCTTATCTTAAAGATCTTTTTACGAAATAAAATTGCTGAAAAACTACGAATGGAATTATTTAAACTAAAATATGAGCAATAATTTTCATGTGTCATCAGCTCGGATCTTAAAACTTACTTTTTTTATTGAAATATTTCAAAAAGATATTTTAATAAGTTAGATCAATGATCCCCAACCTTTTTGGACCCCAGAGAGCGTAATAAAATATTGGTAGAGCGGTGGGTGCCACGTATTTTTTCTAAGGATATTTATAATTGTACAAGGATTATGAATACTATATATAAAGTATTGTTTATGTTTTATTAAACAAAACAAATGCAAAATATTTTTTTTAGTAAAAAGTTTATTATTAACCTCAGCCAGCATGATCTTTGGCACTGCATTTCATTGGCCAGCGCCTCATAATTAGGAAGGTATGTTACTGTTAGAAAACAATTATACAGATGCTCATCGGTGAGTCAAAATCTATACTTTGATCTATCCTTTAAGTATAAAAAGCCTAACCAAAAAAAATTTAAAACCTTTAAAATCAAATGGTTTTTGTAATTAAAAACAATTGTTGTAGGGCGCACAGAAATTGATCCGCGGGCACAGGGTTGGGTGTCTCTGACAGATCACTGTTCTTGTATTTGTAGGGAGTTGTAACGCTGTTATATTATTGTATTTTTTTTATAAAACAATAATTGTAGCAACAAATATGACGTGTCTATCTCTTAAACGATTTATATAAATTTTACAAATAAATAGAAATTATATATACGTAGAAAGTATATATCTTTAAAATCACTCCATTAATGATTTTTTAAAATATTATTATGCACCCTTTTTAAGCTGATTTAAATCACCGTATTGATATCTAAAAGGTTCAAACATTTTGTTGGCTTTATTCTTAGGTTACTAGGTTATACTACTTTAATGAAACACTGAAAATATGATTTAAATGATTAGAAAATAATAAGGTCTCATTCATAGGATACGAGTTAATATTATTAAGCATATAATAATTAATTAAATATAATACAAATTTATACCGGGGTGAGTGAAACGGTCGACAGAGACATCTATAATTAAAACAAATTATTAAGTGACTTATTTGCAAACATTCGTGTAAGTGATATAATTAAGTTAAATAGAATTTCAATTCCCAGTGGATAAAACTATTTCTTAATTTACTATTCCAATAAAAGTTTACTGTATATAATAAACAGGGAGCAAGCGGGGTGTTAAAGTAGCGACTAGGCTTTCCAATCACGGGATCCCGTCCAATTTTGCGATCCCGAAAACCCGGGATTGGTACGGTCGCGAACAAATTATACATAAATCCCAACCCTAGTAGCGACCTCTTATTTTCTTCATCTCAGTCAAAACTAATTACTTTTTGAAAATTTTACTAACATTCGTCTTTAACATATTGTCAGCTTTTATTGGACACTCATAGCTAAAAAAATGTTGAAATAGTAAGTGTCAAATGGAGAACTGTTTAATGTAAAAAAGGAAAGATGTTATTAATTCTTTACATATCGTTAGTCCTGACTAGGGAATCCAATCCCGGGATCCCGTACAGTTTTCGATACATTTCAATCCCGGGATTAGAAGACATGATCCAGAAAATTTCGGCATTGGTTTTCTTATAAAATAGAATTGTCTAGGCTTTGTAAAATAAAACGCACCCAATTGATTGTCGAATCCTTAAATATAACAAACAATGTTCCATTGTTCAATGTTTCACAAAGCACAATTGAGATAACATATTCGAAAATAAACTCTGCAGACGAAAGTTATGAAATGAAATACTAGAAGTCACTTATGGTAATAAATTACGTTTTAATGAATCCCAAAAATATTTAATTCTAAAGCATATTATAGATTACTGTAAGTGGACACTTTTGGCGATAAGAAGTTTTGTTATCAGTATGAAATGTTTCTTGTTTCTTTCTCATATTGCAATGTTGATTGATTTTTTATTTACTTTAATACCATTTCGGCTTTGCTTTACGTTTTATGCGTTGTTATGTTTATTATTATCTGTGTGTAGATAACTTGAGTGGTGTTTCTATTGTTCCAAATATGTATGTATATGACTTTTTTAAAAATAAAATTTCTGGCTGAGGTATTAAAACAATAATAAAGAAACTCTTTAAAATTAGACTCACAATTAAATCACTCCTTTTAGCTCCTATGTAATACCAGTGTCAAATAATGTATTTCATTATTTCCACGGTCGCATTCCCAAGATACTATAATATAGAATAAGTTGTATTATTAATTTTTGACCAATATTATAAATTTCATTTATAAAAATGAAATGTGTAGC
The DNA here is from genome assembly GCA_031772345.1 of Himalopsyche anomala. Classification (NCBI taxonomy): domain Eukaryota; kingdom Metazoa; phylum Arthropoda; class Insecta; order Trichoptera; family Rhyacophilidae; genus Himalopsyche; species Himalopsyche anomala. Next base: position 3,150,723 of record CM062823.1, on the reverse strand, counting down.
ACTATAAAAAAAACCCAATTTCGGGACTGGTCCCGGGATCCCGGGATTCTCTAGTCCTGACTATATGTATAAAAAGTGAGTTTCGATCGGAATAAATATATTTATTGAAAAAAAATAAGAACTTAATCAACTGGGATTATTTGAAAAGCTTATTATGCTACGTATATAAAAATACACGAACACAGTTGTTTCAGTAGATATATATTTGACTATAAACTTTTTTGTAAATGAAATGTGATACATATTATGTTACTGTCACAAAGTTCTATTAATTCATGCATATTATGATAGAAGAAATAGTGTTATTAGTAATATTGAAGTAATCTGAAACGTTTATAAAAGTATGTACATATATATAGTGAAATGGATTCTTGCAATTAAAATTCAAATATTTTTCTATAGCTTTAAATTCCTATCAATAGATGTCACTACCACAGTAGCTTTACTGAAACAAATGTATGTACATACATAAAAACCACAGGACTTTTGTTCGATTGCTATTTTTTTTTAAATTACGTATTCAAAATAGAATATTTAGAAAAACTATGAGCTAGGATTTCTGTATATATTGCATATGGAAAGAGATTTTAATTATTCATCAATAAATTGATTTAAAAAAGTATTTCAATTATAATTTTGACGCATATAATAGCTCGGGATGAACGAAAAAACTGTAGTAAGAATCATTAACATTTTTTAATGGAATCATTGATTACACTTTTTAGAGCGACTAAAAACTTATACTGACTTGTAACATGATTGGATCGTGAATATTTTATTCTTTACTTCATAAAAACTAAATTTTCCATTACTAAATGAAGTCTTATTGTAAAATGAACTAGCAGTAAAATTAATTCTTTACAAATATTTTGTACTACATTTCTTTAAAAATATTTTTTTTTATTTAAATATTTTATAAATTTATTCCTCACCCCAAATAACCAACCCTTAAAACGAGGATTTGAAATAATGATTATTTTAATTCTCTTCATATAATATGTGTTTGTAAATATATATTCAATAATTTACATGACATAAAAAAGATTGCCATATGCTGTGGTCTAGTTGGTAAAAGCTTGACTCTACCTATCAGTTGGGCCAGGACTTGATTCCTGGTAAAGTCAAATTTAGATTATTTCCAGATTTAATTTGGGATTTATGTGATGTAAATCCCTTTCCAGTGGATCTTAAGGCTGGACCTTACGGACTCGAATCCCAGTAAGAACAGCATTTTTTTTTTCAATTTATCGATTTTGGTTTTAAGGCATAGGTATTTATGATCTAAAAAAAACACCCCCACCATTTCAATACAAAAATAACGGGTTGTAGCGAGAATGATTAGCCAATCACTAGTCCTGTCCTAGCCCTACCCTTTCTAAAAAGATCCCTTACACACTTAAAAAAAGAAAGCTTGAGCAACTGAATAACAAGCAGTTTTCGTACAGAAAACTTCTGATAAGATACCTCCATTAGAAAGCCATGTACTACACATTGAGAGCGGATATGGATTAAAAAATATTGTTGCATTTATGATAATTATAATGAATTTATTTGGTTTTCTCAATTAGCCAACCCCTAGCCCTGTACTAGCCCTCTCCTATCTAGAAAGATCTCGTACTCTCTTCGAAAAAAAAGGTTGAGAAATAGAGTATCAATCAATATTGTAAAAAAAACTTTTGGTGAGATACCTCGATTTTCTAGAAATCCATATGCTCCACATTGGTAGCGGACATGTTTGAAAAAGAAGTTGTTCTATTTTTAATGATGTTAAGTAATTTGAAGAAAGAAGATACTTTGTTTTCTTATTTGCATTTCAATGGTTGCAACCGTTTCAAGTTTTGTGTTACATTTGGCTATTGTATTTTATTGAATCAGATTGGTGAATATGTTTTGGGATGTGAGCACATCACGATTGAATGCAGAGTTACGAAACAGTGTCCCTTTCACTCTACTATTTCGATCTACAACCACGATTGACCGTCTTTTACTTACATACAGACGGTTACCATAAACAGACTAAATGAAATGTACCAGATGACTGAGCATTGCCAATTAAAACAATAAATACTACGTCAGTATACCAAGTGAATTTAAATACATTTATATTTTTTAAATTATAAACACTATCATCTCTTTCACTTTATTTTGTTCTCTTGTTTACCAAAGAAAATAATTGTTAACTAATTTATTTCAAGGTTTATTATTTTTTTTCATTTCTATACGTACATATCGTCTGTGAAAAGAGAAAAGGACGTAACCCAAACATAACACATTTGTAAACTGTTTGTTAAGTTTCACTTTTTTATTTCTTGATTTTGTTTGTATTATGTAGTGTTTTTTTATTTTTTTTCTCATTATATTTGTCAAGTGCATGGCCAATTGTAATGTCATGTACTGTTCTTTAATTTTTAAGCAATAAACAATAAAAAAATTACAGGACACGTAAAAAACGTTTATTGATGATATTGTGCCAAAAGCCAATGTAGAGCATATGACCTCCTTATGAAGAACTTTAAACATAATATTTCCTACGAGAACTGGTTGTTACTCAGTTTTTCAATATATATTTTTTGAAGATAGTATGAATATAAAGGATTTGAGTATTGGTTAGCTTATCGCTTTCGTTAGCCCCGTTATTTTCTAATTATAAGGGTGGAAGTAAACTTTTAGATATTCCATCGAGTAGAAATTAATACATTGATTGAAAAAAATCCGTTCGTACTGGGACTCGAGCCCGTGAGGTCAGTCACGGAAACCAACGACCGTTAACACTCTGCTCTACAGACCTGACATTTAATAATTGAGTAAGTTCAAATTATTAAAATATCAAAAGACCGAAAATTGTCGGAAAATAATGTGTGGAAAAATTAATTTCATAATTTGGAAAATAATAATCATGCTGTTTTTATAAATTATTGTTGTAAGCGTGGTGTTTATATTAAAAACGAGACGTTTAGTGTTATTGTTGAAATGTAATTTTCGCAAGTTTTTTGGTGTAGAGTTTTTTGATTTATAAGGTCACAGTGGGCGATAATTGGCTTTCAAGATTGTTAAATTTATCACTTCGATTCGATTTGCGTAACATGACCGATACATAAATACTGTTAAAAAGTGTTTTATGCCTTGTCTGCTGCCACTGAGGAGCGTATGGATTTAGTAGCTATTTGATAAAAGTTTGTTGCATGTCAGTTGCCTTATCAACATATCTCTTAAAAGACATAAAGGAAAGGCTCGTATTTTTCCGGTCAGAATTGATATTAAATGGTCATAAATTATCAGTCGGTGTAAATAATTTAAATGAAATTTAAAAAAAACTTATCTTAACCTAACCAAAATGGTTATAAAATATTCTGACTATAATAATATAATATTTTTATTCTGACCAAATATATATTTAACCCTTTGGGTCTCAGAGCGCCGATCTATCGGCGCACACTTTGGTGTATCATGTAGGAAACAATAGCAAAGGAATCATTGTGAAACAAAAAGGGTCGCTAGAAGAACAAATTATCAATAAAAAAAACTCATTTAAAAACATTCTTTTGCTGTTTTTTAAAAATACTTTGAAAATGTAGTTATATTAATTAAATTACAATTATGGTTCATCTTTAACCAAATTTTAAAACGACCCAGGTTTGAAAATAATAGCGTCATTTTTTTTTTTATTGGTTGTTTACACTTGCAAAAATTGTGTTGGTGGTCGCATTGCATGTTTAAGTGAGCAAGTACGTAAATGGTTAAAAGATAAGTCCAGTGGAGTTCTCTATCGAGCCAATAATATGAGAAGTAAATTCCTTTCTTTCTCGATCGTTATTGCAGTATGGAAAGCTGGTATGAAACAGCGGCTGTGTGGATGGTGGGACAATAACAAACAACATGTTCCCGAACATGAAAATTGTAAAAGTCATTTTTTAACGGCAATTTAATGCCAATTAATCGAAATATAAAAACAGGTTGGTCTGTCTAGGTTACATACAAATATGTGGGTTTATATCGATAAAATTAAAAAACAATCTTCTTATTCTCCAACCTAAACATTTTTTACATACACAGCTCACGTATCGTGTTTCAGTGTATAAGAGCTACTAGCGTGGGAATCCAACTATAATACAGACGTTTTGTAGATCATAAAGCAATTGGGAATCATTACTGATATGTCGAATTAAACTGCTTCAAACTAATAAATAAAAATATGATATAAAATTAAATTCAAAATAATTGGCAAGAGATGTCAGTGGTGTAATGTGAAAAAAAAACACTCATATTGAAACAAATTATAGATAAGGTAGATAGCGAGATAGCGTAAGATAGATAAAATAGATATAAAAAAACAATGCTGCAAAAAGCCTAAATTTTCGGGGTTTTTTTTATTTATATGTCGGTAGCAATCGGAAATCCCTTATCCCTTATAAAATGCACGTGACCATCCAAATTATATTTTTTCTTTGTTCGTATTTAAAAAAATGTATGACCTTTCTGATTTAATTTTTCAATAAAATACTCAAATGACAAAAAAAGCATTTAAAATACTTTTATAGTGAATTATAATTGATGCTTGTTTAAAGGTAGACATATTGTTCTTGTCTATAAATTTTAAGCTCGGCATAAATGCATCTATATTTTGATATTAAAATTATCTATGTACTATAAAATATCGGGAGCTGGTAAATTGCTCGAATGCAAATTGCTCGAATGGAAATTGCTCGAATGACCAATTCCTCGAACGTCAATTGCTCGAATTACTAATTGCTCGAATTGCTTGGTTATTCAAACGGTTTTAATACAGTTTAGTGTTTATTACCTGGTAGTTGATCACTCGGCATTTTATTACACCATACGTACGTTTAGTTTATAAGCCGAACTTTTTATCAAATTGCATATCATTGTTGTACTATTTATCATAATTGAATTGAATTATTATTTTTTAGGCAGACATTTAAGAAATACTATCTATATTAATTGATCTTAATTCTGTAATTTAAAAAATCAGTATTGTTGACTTTTACAAGGAGAGCCCAAAATCACTGAATAGCAAAAATGTTTATAGATATGGGATGTAACGTATTTGTGATAGCGGTGGTAACTGGCATAATTATTATTGGATTAAAATGAAACTTTCTGGAAAAATTATCTAGTAAATATCCAAGATGGCGGTTAATATTATTTTTTAATTTATATCTGCGTCAATAAGTAAATAATATTCATAAAGAAAAAATATTATTTGTGAATATTAAAATTTTAAAAAACTTTTTTTCTTAAATGAATGGTTACTCTTCTTATATGTATATGATAGGTTCAAGTCCTACTTTAAATTTTAAAAAATATATTGGAAGATTAGCAATGGGTTATGTTAGATGTCGATGTAGAAATTGGGGATTTTTAAATCAGAACTAATTATTAATTAGAATTCGTGCAACACTTGTTTAGAGAGTGAAATATAAAAATAATTTTCGTAAGTATTTATTTTAGCCGTGTTCGCTCCAAATGCGAATCATATGACCTCTTAATGGAGTTTATCTCAACAGAAGTGTTTCTAAGAGAACTGATTGCTAATGAGTTACTCAAACTGTTTCTATATTTTTCCAAAACGCATAGAAGGCTAAGGCTAAAACAGAACAAACGGCTAGCTTATCACTCTCGCTACGCTCATTTTTTAGTTTCAAGAATTTACATATATGTGTGCCTTTAAACAGAAATCCATAAATAGTTTGAAAAATAATTGATTAAAAAGTGTACGTATTAAGATTCAAGCCCCTGACTTCCGAAAATAAAACCAACGACCTTTTCCACTCGACCACTGGCAACTTTAATTTTTTTATTTTTTATTATGACTTATTTTGATTTATGGTTTTTATTTCCCGACTTGCATAAATATTTTTTTAAAGAATGAGTAATTAATGTTTAAGCTTTTATAAAACTTTTATAAAAATTTTCGAGCAATTTGTAATTCGAGCAATTGACGTTCGAGGAATTGGTCATTCGAGCATCTTGTTATTCGAGCAATTTCCATTCGAGCAATTGCATTCGAGCAATTTGCATTCGAGCAATTGCATTCGAGCAATTTACCGGGAATTTAAAATATCGATGCTTACCAACTTCTGCTAAAATAGTGACGATGTTAGTCTTCAGAAATAGACACAACGTAAAGTTGATTATAAATTAAATGCATACATGTTATATCAAATTTTATACACTAAAACGTCTTGTTTATAATAGGGTCTCCTATCCCGAGGTCCCGAATCCCGAAATCCCGGGATTGTGTCAGTACTATTCTCGGGATTTTGAGAGATTTGAGAAGATTACAGAAAGTTTAGCGAGGTCTAAAAAAAAGAAGTTTCCAAATTTATGTATTTTTTGGGAATTCTTAAATTCCTGGGTTTTTCAACTTGCAAATTTGAAGAGTTAAAAAAGGGTCTAACACTCTTAATTTTGGGAAATCCGTAAAATCTACATGAATTTATTTGATAAGTGATTTCAAAATCATCCCAAATCCCAATTTGTACACTACATTATGTTGAATGTTCAACCCCGCGATTGGCAAAATTGTCAATCCCGAAATCATGGGATCACAAAAAAGGTTCGGGATTGGATAGCTTAGAACAGGGGTGGGATATCTTTTCATTTCTAAAGGCCGCATTCATTTATCTGATTCAACATAAGGCTGCAGTAAAGAAAACGTTTAGACCCCTCCACCCTTTTTTCGACCCTCGAACATATAATGGGTTGATTACGCTATTTTTCCAAACGCTTGCGTATAATTTTTTGATCAGAGTGAATATTTTAATCAAGTCAAAAGGCGGCATCAGAGTAGTTAAGAGGCCTAGGATAAAATGAGTTATTATATTCAATAATTTCCTAATGTCATGTTGTGTATCTAATTACTCCTTATTACAAACATAAATACTTCATTAGGTTATCTTACATATTAGCATTTTTTTGCACCGCTCAATTGAAGCCCAGTTACTAAAACTGGCATAAGTTCATTTTTAATGTGTAGATCTTTTCAAACAGTCAACAGTAGCTTTAGTTTCTTTGATGACACTCAATCTAAAAATGACAAAATACAATTTCTGAATTGCTTAAGTTTTTTTTATATAGATTTACGCGAAGCAATCAAAAAAAAATCTAAAAAACACTTTTTTTTTAACATGTCCGCTCCAAATGTGGAGCATATGGACTCCTTATGGAGTTTATTTCAACAGAAGTGTTTCTACGAGAACTGCTTGTTACTCAGTTGCTCAACCTCTCTTATTCCAAATAGAGTAGGAATACAAGGATAGGGCTAGGACAGGACTAGGGGTTAGCTAATCGCTCTCGATACGCCCCGTTCATAGGGTAGGATGGGTGGGAAGGGTGAATTCAACGCATCACATACATCTATGCCTTCAAACAAAAATTCATAAATCGATTGAAAAATCAATTTATAAAACTGTCCGTACTGGGATTCGAACCCGTGACCTCCGTAGCCAAAGCAAATGACGTTGACCACTCGACTACATAGGCGGCTTGAAAAACATTACTATGGAAAAATAAATTTAACACTAACGGCGATAAATTAACGTCAAATATACCATGTAAAAATATTTTTTTTTCGTATCCCTAAAGTAATTTTCCAAGCGTTGAAGTGTTTATAATCAAAATGTGATCAGTGTATGAGATCCAAATTTATATTTAGTATCTAATTGCCATTCAGGTTTTATTTATTAAAATTAGTTCTGCTAATATCATGATTAACCTTTACGCACGCTGGTATTTGCTAATTGATAAAATGTAAGTTTAATTATTATTGTCAAGATTCATGCTATCTGTAAAATCTCCATGTTCGATAAACTTACTAAAGGTTTAGAAAGCCAAATAAGGATTTAGTATAAAATGAGCACACGAGTAATTAGTGTTTGTTTAACTACGTTGAAAAAAATCTAAATTACTTAAACAAGACCAGTATTTTTTTGTAAAGAAAATATAATTGTTAGTTATTTTAATACGTTAAAAACACTATGTTGTGTCGGTTGTTGACATTGCTTTTTTTCTATCCAGTTTTGCGGCCAATTAGAGTTTTTGAATTTAACCACATGTGTGGCTATTCTCATGTGCATAAATATCTAGAATCTTTGGACGGATTGAAATACAAAACACCGTTTTGTATTAGGTTTTGAAGGTTGGTATTCTTATCTTGCTAACGCTTTACGGTTTTTTTCATGAAATATACTTAAGTTGTTACAGTTGATCTGTTAAGCCAGTGGTTCGTTACCTAGAGTGCGCGCACCCCTTGGGAGGGCGAGAAAGCATTTTCAGAGTACGGGAGAAATTTATATTTTGACATATATAAAGAAAATATGTATTAAATTTATTACAAATACGTAAATAAAAAGGGGGTGCGAGAACATATTTTCAGATTCAAGGGGGTGCGGGTCATTAAAAATGTAACAAATTTCCACTGTGTTAAGCGCATGCAATGTTGAGAAAAGTGGTCATTCACTACTAAGGCATAATAAAATTAAAATAATGAAAGAAAATTCTTTTTTATTACCTTACACGTTGCATTACGATATCGTTTTTGTTTGACTATTAGATCAAAATAACAAAGTAAACAAAACAATTAAAATCGGCATTTTTAATGCATTAATTGTGTTATAAAAATTGTTAAAAGTTAAAAGCATAATAATGCAGACTGTCCAAAATAAAAAATAATCCCGAAAACATAAGGGAAGCTTTTTTTTATTATCAATTTCTTTTCACTTTCAGACTTTTTAAATTGAGCATGCTATAAACTCATCTACATTTGTCATATCTTGGCGATTCAGTTATTGCTGATGGTGACAGTATTAAAAAACTAGCAAACTGTTAATTTGACGGTATAGGATGTTAAATAAACAAGTGTCATAATTTTTATAATCCGATCCCTATCACTAGAGTCATGACTATCACGAGTGAATAAATACCAAGTGTCCCAAATAGATTCGTAAAAATCATCACTCTGTAAAGATCGTTTGGAGGGTAAACGTGTCGAAGTGAACAATTCCTCGACGATGTTTTAAAGTTGCAAAACAGTTCACGCCCAAGTTTGGTTTCTGCAGCGCATGGATAGGTCAAATTCCTGAGGATGTACCCCACACTAGAGCCGAAAGGCGCGGGCGAAGGTCGAGCATACTAAACACACTGTCTACTGCTAAAACAGAGCCTTTTTCTGTACTAATGAGGTGTGTTTTAATCTAGAAAAGCTCAATGAGAGAGTCGAGAATTTCTGTAGCTATTTGTGTCATTTTACCTACTGTTGTATGTGGCGTTTTTGTAAACAAAAATATTTTTTCGTTACAACTACTCACGTTATGTCTTGTATAAAAACGTTGTGCTTAGTTTTTTTTACATATTGTATACTATTTATAGCAAGACCTGTATGGCACATTTGGGTTAAGTGACGGCTCACAGCTGATTTCATCTTTTCATTCGATATTCATAGTTTTTTTGAACGCGGTTTTCCAAATTTCGTGATATGGCTTCTTTATGGAAATACCTCAAAAGATACTTTTTTTATGAGTACTTTTTGTTACCCATTTACTTAACCGTTATTTTTCAATGAAATTAGGAAAATAAGAATATGACTAGGATACAATTAATGGTTAGCTAATCGCTCCTGCTACGTCTGTTTTTTAGGATATGATGGGTGGGACAGAATTTAATACATCAAATACATCCACTCATAGACATAAAACCATAGGTCAATCGAAAAATCAATCTATTAAACTTGTCCGCACAAGGAATGAAGTAACGTGGTTGATACTTGACTACGCAGCCAGCTTATTACGATTTAACTAATGCACTCAAGGTAAAAAATGTTTATAATGTAGAAAAGAAGGGGTCGAAAAACACTAAGATAAAGTTTAACAGCATCAGAAAAAGTGGCAATATAAACTTCATTGTGATGAATTCTGAAGTGGATGTTTTTTTTTTAAATTTCTTCCTTTGAATCCAGCTTCAAATATATAATATGTTACACTGTGTTATATTTGAGAATATGTGCTATTCTTTCTGGCTTAAAGAGTACTTGTATACGATAAAAATCTTTTTTTCATTTACTCATGATTCCGAACGGATTAATAGCGAGACTGTAGTATTGGAAAGCGAACGTCAAGAATTACTAGGCTCATTAAATAACCATGTGACGTCGATAGAAAATATTTGTGTCAGTAACAAAAATAATTGTTTCTGTGAATTGAGAAATATGACATGTTTAAGAAGATGCCAAGTGAAGTTGTTATAATATCAGGGACAGCAAACTGTCACATGAAAAATGTCAAACATATGTCTCACGTATCGATTTGAAAATTTTCTATTAATATTAGTTGTGGTAATTTACATTGAATATTGAAGTTTGGTCACGTTCCGTTATGAATTGCTCGCCCATTTTCTATACAAAATAATAGAGTGTACAATAATGTATTACAACTACGCGGAGGATTTATTTATAGTGATAGTAAACCATTAATACATTTTAAGATTGATATAATTTTTTTTTTATATTGCCATACATTAAATGAATTATTTATTTTATTTTAGATCGATTGTTTAAATCCTACATTGCGGTTACCCAACATCGATATAAAATTCTGAACTTTTTAATTTTACTCTTCGCCCACCGTAGTCTAGTTGGTTAGAGCTTGCTCTACCGACCAGGTGGGTCTAGGTTCGATTTTCGGTAAGGTCAATGTCAAATTTACATTTTTCAATTTAAATTTGAGACCTTAAGACATGGGTATTGGTGATGTCAATTTACCTCGAGTTGATCTTGAAAGACTAACGAAAAATTCTCATCGAGTTTTTCTCGTATGATCTTTCAACTTTAAGTTAATATTTGGCGCATTGCCATTAGCTGTAATGCAAAATATTTTTTTTTAATTTTTTCCTAAATATCTGATACTTATTACTTTGTGTATGAAAATTCCCTTTCACACTTTCAATTCTAAAATAACGGAGTGTTGGAAGAGTGATTAGGTAAACACTAAACCTGTCATGGTCCCTATTATTTAATCTCTACTTTCTTCGAAAAAAGTAGGTTGAGAAAATGATTAACAAGCATTTCTCGTTATTTTTTTTTGTTGAGTTAATTTCATTAGAAAAATATATGCTACAAGTTGAAAGCGGACATGAATTTAAAAAAATCAATTACAGCCTGAATTGAAAATAATGCTTTTTATAAGAAGAATTAGATCCACCCCTATTGAATGACAATATTAATAGAACGAAACAACTTAGAAACTTTTTGATATTTCGCTTTCCTTGCATTGTCTTTTGATAAATAAATAAATCACCAACAGTTATCCGCTCCTTCGGTTTATTCTTTTTTAAATTAAATATGAACAAAATACTCATGATAAAATGTATGTATAATTAATTAAAATGAATTTTGTAGCTGATAAATTACACGTTATTGACAAACAATGTATTTCCAGACTTATTCGTGATTTGTTCTAAATAATACTTGAAACTATAAAGTAATTGTTTTCAAGTAGGTTGTGCGCTACTGCTTTGATCTTCCGTGAATGGGGAATGTAGCGAAATCACGCATTGAAAGAAACAAAATCGGTGACAAAAGATGTTACGAGGACAAAACTCAGCTCGCTCTTCTACTGCACACGAGTATTGCACTGCAATAGTAAAACTATACTAAGGCATTTAAACACGTTATAGATTATCATTTTTCAACAAAGAAGTCGAAGGGATAAAATATATATGTATTTATATTATTAAGGAAATGAATTATTGTAATTAAGTGTGATTTTTGAACATCAATGTTTAGCATTTTTATACACTTCATTATGATTATTTTTAATCAAGGTTTGGTCCCAATGTGTAGCATATGGCTTCCTAATGAAGCTATTTCAACAAAATTTTATCATGTTTTGAAAGGGAAATTATTATAATGTTAGGTATTGCCTCTTAGTGTTTTTTATATGAAGAACATTAACAGGAAATGAAGATAATGTTGAAGATGTGGTGAATATCGGCTCTGAAGATTTTTGAATAAAAAAAATCAATACCTCAAATACATACGTAAAAAAATATATTTTCAAACTGGTAACATGTATTTAAAAGAATATGTATACTATAAATAAACTTAAGTATGGTTTTAATTTAGAATTTATCTTCGATAAAATAATGAACATGAATGTCTGAATATAATTCGACCCATAATCGACAAAAGAACTTAACCGACGCAATTTTGTAAATTACGTTTTAAGCCAATCATTATTCAATATCGCCCTAGTCGTCCGTGACAAAAATTTAATAGCTTTATCTTACTCTCATGATCATTTTTAGGGCCTGTGCAATTTAGTGTTTTGATTTATTATCGTTTGTTCCACGTGAACCCCGTTTGAGAAACGCTGATCTAGAGAACTGAAAGTAGTCAATTTATTAAATTATAATATTACTTTTTACTAAGCGCACTTAAGTAGTTCCCTTTTCGAGTTGAATTAAAAAAAAACCTGTAAAATTAATAAATTGTCAGTTACGATTTTCTGCCTATTTTAGGTCGATATGCTTAATCTACAACAAAGTGTTATTGAAATGTAAACATTTATTCTGAAGACAACTTTCAATTATTATGTTTACAATTTATTTACCTCATGAATATGGAAGTGTCATATAAGTAGCCATCACGTCTTACGGTTCCTGATTTTGCCTGAGGCTAGTATACTTTATGCCTGCATAAATCTGCAACGCGTTCATAGAGCAGTCAAGTGGCGAAAGGCGATTCTTATTGTCTTTTTGTCCAGGGTTCGAATGATGCGCACAATATAAACATAACTTACCTGATGTAACAATAATGAAGAATTTACTTGACACTGTTTAAGGAGTAAGACTTCTGTCTATTTCAAAATGTTTCTCGCTATAAACTAATTTTACAATCGTAATAGAGAATTGACTAAACAATTGATCCGCCTGTATTTTGCATGTATGTAAACATTTATTTTATTAGAAATAGAAAAAATGCATTTTTCAAACTATTTGTTTGTACCCACGAGCAACGTTCCCTCTAATTTTTATATTGTGTGTGCGGATCATCATCATTCTGTGAGCAGTAAATTTCAGCAAAATAAAAAGTGTGCGCAAGTATAAAAATTTGGTAAAACAAACTTATTTTTACAATATTTCTGTGTGCGGTCTTGTGTGGGGATGAAAAAGTGTGTGCGGGCACATTTTGGGAGGTGTGCGCGTGTGTGCGCGGGAACATTGCTTACGAGTGATTAGTATGTACTAAAGTCGTAGCTTATTGTGATACCAGCACAATCTGATTATTACAGTTTTGATGAAGGTATATATATAAAAAAAATGTAGAATTGAAATACTTTTTTTTTTCCTTATTACAATGGAGTTCTACCAAGTGCATGCAATTCAATCAATAAATTAATCTTTGATGATTTTTTAATTACATGTTAGAGGTGTTGAATATTTTAATTTATTTTATTTTAGTCACTTATACTGTAATTTGTAAATTCTTTTCAATGTCAATTGTTGTTTACACCTTTTCATTTCAAATGTTTTTGTATAAATAACACTGTTAAATTATATTTCTTATCGATTCACAATGCTCGCCATGAGCGGAACCGGTCCTGACCTTTATAAATAAAGTGGAAATAAAGTACAAAAAAATGTTTTTTTCTTTATCCATGTATTACTTGGCTTTGCAGTTATTTTCTTAAAACAATTATTTGGTCTATTGAAGCTACATGTTGATCATAAATATAATGACAATCAAACGTTTTTGCGGAAGGATACTAGTAAGCAATAAACAGTTATAATATAGTCAATTTTCTATCAATAGAAATCACAACACAGAATAGTAAATGGAAGACTACGTTTTATAGATATTCATATTATTTTGTATTACAATTGAAATATTTTATCACGATTCTGTGGTTTTTAAAAAAAAGTTTCCGTTAAATTTATAAACTCCAACGGTTGGGCAAGACACAAACCTTGTAAGGAAAGCAATTTTTCAACAACTTAAAACGACAGATATTCGTTCATCCGTGCACTTGAATGCTGGAATATGCCAAAAGACAAAACTCAAATTAATATCGATATCAAAGATCCATTAAGCACCTTCAGTTGAAATCCTAGACTTGTTTATAGAGTTCAGTAGTTAGTTCAAAGTATTTACTGTTTGAACAGGTCTTAATCGGGCTTGATGTTTTAAAATCTGCATTTTTAATATGTTAGACCTGTAGCCGAGTCATCAAAGTCATTGACTTCGGTTGCAGTATTAACGGGTTCAAGTCCTAATAAAGACTGTTTCATAAATGGATTTTCAACGGATCGTTCGAAGGCATGGAATCTGTAATGTTTAAGATTTTCTCACACCCATCCAATCTACAAGAACGTTTCGTAGTGAAAATGATTAGCTGACCACTAGTTCTGTCAAAGCTCTATACTTATATTTTTACTCTTTATCCAATTGAGAGGTTGCATGACTGAGAAACAACCATATATCGTATATTGATTTATAGTTTTAGGAGAGGCACATTGAAAGAGAGCATACTAATAAAAAAATAAATGTGTGCAAATATATATAAATTAGGCTAATTTAAAAAATTTAAAAATTACTTACAAAGCTAGTATTAATTATAAAATAATATGTATATAATGAAAGTTTAAGAGTATCATAACTTCTAATCTCCAAAAATCTAGTTTTGAGAAAATCGAAAAAACCACAGGAACCCAATTTTTCTTAATCATAAAATTACCATAAATATTTATCGCAAGTGTAAAATAGCACTTTCCTTAGATGCAAAATATACTATTCTATCATGAAACATACTGATTGCCGATTGGTCTTTCTAACCGTATCATATTGTTATTTATTTAAAAATTTTAGCTTAGACACCAAAAGTGATCTTTGGTTGTGATTTTAAAGGTGTTCAAAGTAAATTTTAAAACCCAATTATTCTTTCATCCATCCATCAAACATGGATTTTACGATGCCAAGCCCCTCATATGCAGGTAAATGTTTAAATATTTATAATACCTTCAAATATTAAACAAATTGCTCTTCGATACACGTTGTATTGTTGTTAATGTTGATTATTATTCAGAAGGTAAGGAATATACGGAAAAATCTCCAACTTTGCGATGCGGATGTGTCTCTTTTGAAGCATAATTGCAGGTTGGCTTCACACTCTAATCACGACTCGTCATTATGCAACGGACCAGACTTCAGATGCAAATACTTCTGGCTTTGAATATTGCATGCATTATTATAATATAGGAAAATAACGATTTCGAGTGAACGGGACATGTTGATATTGTTTACTATACGTTTCCGTAGTATGTCCTCTTACTTTAGTATTAATATAAGTCATGGTTTTTGTTACCTCTTAATTAAATAAATATACTCATTTTTTTGTTGTTTTTAAAAAAACTTTGAAGAATTCAATAATAATATTATTTTCAATAAAAAGGCTGTTGAAGTATAAACTGTGAAAAAAAGAAATAAAATATGGTAGGAAAAGTATTGCATACGAGATTAATTTGTCACAGTACGTTAAAAGCTATGGAATTGAACAATGTTATGGTAGGAAAGTTTTCTGTACGAGACTCATTAATGTTTGAAAATTTCACATGATTTGCTTAAAATCTTAAAAGTTTTATAAGTTCCGCTGTGATCCAGTTGGTTAGAGCTTGCTCTACTGACCAGGTGGGTCTGGGTTTGATTACCTAGACATGAGTGTTTGTGATGTCAATTTACCTCGAGTTTTTCTCGAGTGACTTACACTACAAAAACTCTCATTGAGTTTTTCTTGTATGATCTTTTAACTAAAAAAATATTTGGCTCATTGGCATAAGCTGTAATGTCAAATATATAAAAAAGTAGAAAACTCCGTTTTGTGGTGGCGCATAATAAGACTCATAAAGACAATTGGGAACTTTTAAGAAAACTTCTTCGACTCGAGCAAATAAAAAAGACAGTAACCAGGGTAAGAAAATAACTATAAAACTGTCAACATTCAGTTTTTGATAGCAATTTTATTTAAAAAACTAAATCTACAATTTTATTTACAGATATCGACCAGTTTCACTATTTATATAATAACAAATGTGTTGTGTAAAAAAAACTAAATGTATTGTAAAAATGCGTAGTACTCAATGTCAACAGTCAGCTTTTTATCTCGCATTTTAAATAAAAAGCACGAGTTATAGTTTTATTCACATCCTGCAATTTAATCTCTCGTCAAAAAGTTTTCTTAAAATTTATAAAATGAATCTTATCTCATTTCTGTAGTGGTTATTTTACTTATTCATTTCTGCTTATATTAGTTGTTTTACAAATGTCATGTTTAGATTAAAGTAATAAAATCATGTTTGTTCATGAATCTTGTCATTCAGTTCAGTATTTTCAGATCCTCTCAATGTGCTTCTTATAATTGTATTTCACGGCAGAAAGAATGATTATTCAACAAAACTCTTCAAGTAATTGAATATTTTATTGCAAATGATTAATGTTCGTTGATACCATATTAAACTACTAACCAAGAGAAACAGAATAAAGCTTCTTTGATAGTATTCTATGTCTATTGATAATTTTATTGATATGCTCGTTCTGCACAATATCTTAGTAGTATACAATGCTGCCTGTGTGGTCGAGTAGTCAACATCGTTGGCTACCGCTACAGAGGGCACGGGTTCGAATCCCAGTACGGGCAGTTTTAAAAATTGATTTTTCAATCGATTTATGAAATTCTGTTATCACAATAAACGTGCCTTAATTTGCCGCATGTGTGGTCGAGTGGTCAACTTCGTTGGCTTCGGTTACGGTGTCAAATCCCAGTTTGTACAGTTTTATAAATTAATGTTCGAAGGCATGGATGTATGTGATGTATTGAATTCCCCCCTCCCACCCATCATATCCTATGAAAAGGGCGTATCGAGAGCGATTAGCTAACTACTAGTCCTGTCCTATCCCTTTCCTTCTATTCCTACTCTCTTTGGAAAAACAGAGGTGAGCAACTAAGTAACAAGCAGTTCTCGTAGAAACATTTATGTTGAGATAAACACCATTAGGTGTCCATATGCTCCATATTGGGAGAGGGCATGATAAAAAAATACAATTATACGTTTATACGTTTGTCATAATAGTATACAAAAATGATTTTTTCAATAATAATTCAATTGAAAAGATGTAAATAGTTGAAAAGGTCATATTAGAGATTTTAAGGTAGTAGAAGCAATCCTTGACTAAACTAAAGATCAAATGAAATCTAGAACCAGTGTAGTTGTCTCATAATTTTAAAGCTTCCTTTTAGATTATCTGAAATGATTTGAAAAATAAAAACAATAAAATTCTATTAGTAAAGATTCACGTGTTCACATTCCGTAGTTTTTATCATTAATAAACATATATTATTTATTTTTCAGCTGTCTAAACACTTTTTAATTCTGTGAAACACATTTTTTATAAATACAAATTGTAGGCGTCTAATACATTGATCGAACAAAGAGTCATTAAATGTAAAAAATGAACCTCCGTTGACTTATTGGTAATTAGTACGCGGATGTCAAATTACTTCACAAAGATTTTCCGCTTTGATGATGATGTAATAATAAAAATACTATAGTACGAAAATGAGATACGAATGGTCGTGTAAGTAATAGTTATTTTGTTATGTTTAGTGTGGGAGAATATGTTATTTAAATTTGATTACTTATTTGAAACAATACAAAACGTATTATATTTTATACTTTATGATCGATTGGTTTACATTTTTTGTTGTTGTATTATTACAAAACTAAATATCTAATATATAAAAATTAATGTTTGTTTGTTCACATTTTATGCGTTGCCAGACCACTCATCCGATTGCAATACAACTTTGACAAAAATTTTGCTTGCACTTCCGGGAAGATTATAGGGATAGTAAAATTAACTTACAGTAGGTCTTATAAAAATCAATGTTTGTATGTCTGCTATACAATTAATTTTGACAACATATGCTTTCACTTGCGAAAAGGTTATAATAGTGCAATTAACTTAATAATAGATGGCGCGTGTGTTGTACCATAAAAAATCGGTAGCAAACGTCAAAAATATAGAAAAAGAACACTTTTTATCTTTGAGTGGCATTGCAACGCTTGCCGGGAACCGGCTAGTTATTAATTAAAAACACCCTGTAATTATTTCTATGGAATCGGTGGTAGCTTTTCCACCAACGATTATTAATTAAAAATATTACTTTCATGAAAAAAAATAGAAATGAGAAGAGATTGTTATATTATTATTAAATTCATTTTTTGTAATGTTTGTTCGTTCACAATACGTCAGCTGTAATATTTTAACATATCGACGGAAAAACAAAATTTAGTGAAAACAAACGTTTACGGTTGACCAAAATATATTATAATTTCGATTAATAGAATATTTTTAGAGTAATAATTATAGTATATAGATTATAAAAATTGCAAGGTTCTAATTAAAAAGCAATTGAAAACACTGTATGTAATTAATAGAGAGTATAATAAAAACGCATATGGAAATAAAACGCGCGCAAAAAAACAATACTGACGTCCATCTGTTCGGATATGATTGATCGCTTGGTTTTACACAAAACAGTTCTGTCTCAATCAATTATGAAATATGGCCTTTTGTTATTTATGCATACGAAGAAGCTAAGAAACATGTGCGTGTGTTTTTAGCAAATCAATTAATTTTATTCAGATGTGATTTTTGAAAACATAAAGCATATATCTATAATACTCAATTGTTTGTTATGGGCATTAATTTTATGTTCTGAATAGGCTTTGATAATGTATCTCTTGGATCAATAATAAATAAAAAATATTCTATGGAAAACTGACGTGTCATTTGATACTGGTGGTTGAGCTCTCTTATGTTACCAACCAATCATGTTTATTGAATAATTCAATGAATTCAATTTGATTCATCGACGGGTAAATGATCAAGAGAACAAAGCTGCACAAACAATAATATTTACTATCGACAGTTCTTCGGAATCCATTTTGACACAGCCAATCTATCCAAGACGTGGACTTCTAACATCTCTATGCTCGAATGATATTCCTCTTCATCTTTCATGCAGTGAACCACTAAAGGTTTTAGCCATTAAAGGATTGGTTGAATTAATTTTATAATATAATTACGAATATATATATTTTTTTTTAGAATTATTTTCATTATGTACACTTCCACAAAAATCTTGGTCGAAGTGATACATTATTGAGTGCATTCGCGCACTGAGTAGTACCGGAAGATGCCGAGAGGCGAAACCCGGGTCGTTTCGACCAAAAAATGTCGCCCGCTGTGGTCTAGTTGGTTAGAGCTTGTTCTACCAATCAGAGGGGTCCGGGTTCGATTCCCGGTAAGGTCAATGTCAAATTGGATTTTTTCAATTTTTCAATTGAGATCTAAGACATGGGTGTTTGTGACGTCAATTCTCCTTGAGTTAATCTCATATGACTAACAAAAATTCTCATCGAGTATATCTCGTATGACCTTTCAACTTAAAAAATATTTGACGCATTGGCGTAAGCTGTAATGTCAAATATTTTTTTTTAAATCAAAAAAATTTTAAAAATTAAAAAATTAATAATGAAAATAATTCTAAATTAACGTTGAATTTCCATCAAGCACCTTCAGGGTAAAATTATTCGAATAATTGAATGTTTTATAATATTGATTTCTTAAGGGAACAAATTTAATGGCCAGTATTTACATCAATTTTTGGTCAGAATAAAAATGTTATATGGTTAGAATATTTTATAACTATTTTGGTAAGATTAGGTTATGTAAGGTTTTTTTTAACTTTTCCGGTTCTAAGCTCAAGAAATGCGACCCCAATACCCACATTTCCTTAAATATCTATTTTAATATGCGTGATACAATGTTTATAATTAAGGTATTCTTATATCATAGTTTTTTGGACCTTTTGTAGTTTATATAAATACGCGATAACGCGATAACGAGATAAGCGCCCTCTTATCAGCAATCGTTCGTAAGATAAATGGGCTGAACGCGTCAGTTGAAAATTCATATTTGTGCTGGGATGACGTCTTTTTTTACGCGCAACTTAAAATATGATTATTTATTAAAAAAACACGGATTTTTATAAAAAAAAAATGTATGAGGAATGATGTAGAGAGATATTTTAAAGCCCTTAGACTATTTTTTTTAAATTCATAAGAATAAGGCCAATAATGAGGAAACCACTGGGGTCCCTAAACGACCCCCATCGGCAGAGAAGTATTTTTCTAGTCTCCGAGCCACGAGAGTTAAATTTCATTTAAATTGATATACTGACTGATATATTATGATCATTTAATATAAATCCTGACCGTAAAATACGAGCCATTTCTTAACAAAAATTATAGTATATTTGTAACGTATTGCTTCTACTAAAGACCGAACCATCAGACAATACAGTAGTTACGTAGTCACTTTAATGTATAAACATAAAAGTAAGGCCGCGGACCAGCAGATAGGTAGCCCTTGCCTCCTTGTTTGGCTCGCAGCCTCTCACGCGATGGGTCAAGAGTTCAAACCCAGATCAGTGGTTAATATTGCAGCGTGTAAACCAGCGCACAACCAAACGGAATGGTATCAGCTCCAATGGCAAACAGATACAATATACGTACTTAGCCAGCTGGTACGTGATTATCAAGTGCCATTAAGAAACTAGGTTTATTGCCTGTCAAATGCTTGCGATGTGCAAACATAAATTATTATTGAACACTATCAAGACATGGTGTGAATACGTAATTAATGCATCGATATTGATAAGTCACAGCTAGATGCCATGTTGTTATGATTAAGTTGAAATAAATAACATAGTGATTTAAACACATATTGATTGATTATATATTAAATATTGTTAAGGGTCTTATGGCGTAGCGGTTAACGTTGTTGGCTTCCGTGCCGTACCTCACGGGCTCAAGTCCCAGTACGAACAGCATTTTTTCGATCGATTTATAGATTTCTGTGCGAAGTCATGGGTATTTTTGATGTCTAAATATTCCCTCCCACCCTTCCAATTCTTTAATAACCGGGTGTAACAAGAGCGATTAGTTATCAGCTAGTCCTGCCCTAGTCGTATTCGTCTCTCACTATTACTCTCTTTGGAAAAGAGAGGTTGAGTGACTGAGTAACAAACAGTTATATTAGAAAACTTATGTTAAGATATTTCCATTAGGAAGCCGTACGCTCCACATTGGGAGCAGACATGGATAAACAAATATTATATATATTACATCATGATGATGTTATATTTTAATGGGTTGTTTTGTATTGATCGCTAACCAAAAAACAATAATTGTGCAGTATGTACATGGGAGCACACTGCACTCTTTGCTACTATACAATAGCCACCCTTGGGTCTAAACTAAGTTTATTTTACCAGAGAGATAGATGTACAGGTATTAAAAATTGTGGATGAAATGTAGGACACAGCAGCCAGAAGCCATTTTGGTACACACAATAAATCTATGGTTGTGGTGGGCATCCCACACAGACCTCAGAGATGTGCTTGAGGATCCATGATTTCCGAAATCGGTCCAGAAGTTGAGACTGGTATATGATGACAATATTATCCATAAAATAGATACCTTATTACATCTTTGGATTTTTACAAATGATTTTTTAAAAATTGGTCTTTGACTGCTAAGAATTTTGAAAAGTATTAACAAAGGTTTATCGTACGGAATTACAACCCTCAGTTGCTTAATTTTTTAAAATTAAAAGTATGTTTAACATAATCAATAGTATTTATCAACCGTTAAAAATTCTAAAACGTAAGGTAACTCTAAAGAATTAGCCTTAAATTTACCAAGACGAAAATCGCATTAATATTTGAATTATGAATACAACATGTATTCCAAAATATTTCACTATAAAAATGTAAATGCACGGTTTTGAAATAAAGCGGTATAATGTAATGGAACCAATCAGTCATATATTTATATTTAATTCATCTTTTGTAGACGAGAACGCATCCCCCGCGTAAAAAGGATGGAGCATAATTTGAATATAAATATTTTACAATAAAAACATTTTTTGTCAATGATTATTCAAAATTTTATCCTTGCAGCCCTAACCCATTTATTGCTCAACCCGTTAAAGAAAACGGTTGTGAATATCTGGTTTATTTGATGCTAAAAACTTATTGATTCTCTGACGGTAAAAATTAGAATATCATTAAAATATTTTCGATTTAGATAAAGCGTTTTATACCGATGATGGAAATTTCATATTTTCGCATAAAAATGCAATTTAGATTAATATGATACTAAATTGTATATTTTTAATGTTTCAAAGTTTAATTCACAGGTAGAATGAACTTAAAGCTATTATACACCCATCCCATTAACAATTTATTTTATGAAAATGTCCGCCCAACCTTCATTTAAATTGATTTATTATTGATACGTCACGATTTTAAATAAATAAATATGGTATAATGTGGTCTTTTTAACCATTAAATATTTACGACCTTCTTTATGATGCACAAAAAATGTAACTATCACTACACGTGTATCACTATGAAATCGATCATTTATTTCAATTAAAATTATTGCAGAAATATTGATTTATAAAATTATAATGTTGATGTTTGCTTAAGTTTATTGCAAATAACAAGTTATTTTTTAAATGTTATTATGACTAAGAATTAAATTGAGTAAAATACTAACTGTTTAGCAAAACTTAAACAAAGCTAAAATGTTAGCTTCTATGTAAACGTTGTTGTTAAATGAATATTGTCGTCAATGTCCTTTTATCTGCAATATCAAATGCGACTTCAACAAAAAGTCTATTAAGAGCTTTTTACAGGAAAATCTTGGCATACAGGAATACTATGAAAAGAAAACCAAACTAATAGGTTAAAAATAGCAACGTATTTAGTTCTACAGTTCTTATATTATTAGTTGATAGCTATTTCGGCATTCGATATCGATAGTTCTGTAGATGGCGAAAGCCGAAATAGCTATCAACTAATAATATTAAACCTGTTGGACTAAATACGTTGCTATTTTTACCCTATTATAATGAAGCTCTACCAAGTAAATGCCAATTCAATCAAGAAAACAAAACTATCTAATCTATTTGTTTTTTTGATTTAATCTATTTATATAATAATATTTTTTTTTTTATATTTCTGATAGATTCATCGTGTAAAAGTTTATTTTTAATATTAAATAAAATTTGATAATTTTATTATCTTCCCTGTATTTTGTAATTTATATAAGTAACGAACTAGAATGCATTTTTAGTTAATTCCGTAATGACCTTATCATTATATAAAATAAAATTTGATAACTTTGTTATTTTACTTGTTGTATATATTACTGAATAAAATTCTGGGTTTGTTCTTTTCTACTGTATACAGGGAGGAGGTAAGATATAAAATTTGATAGTACTAATTTTTAACTAATTGATTTAATTTGGTTTTACAATAGTTTGCCTGAAGTATAATAACACTTGTTATAATTTTTAATACTAACTGTGGAATAATTAAGTAATCAAATTATTTTTATTGATTTTATTATCTTAATGTTTTATTCTACTCGATAATTCAGAGTTGGACTTATTAAATAAACGAATGGTCGTGATGTTAAAGAAGGAAGAACTTATCGATCGTGTCTATGAATTGAGATTAGTGTGGGGGTAATATCATGGTAGATAGGGCCTTGTTAAACCTCCCCCGCACCCTTGGTGAAAAAGTCGTGGTATATACTTCAATTTTAATGTTATTTTGAAAATGACTAACCTCAAGGAGACTGTCAAATTCATGGTTGCAGTAAATTTATTGTTTTTAAAATGATTGTTCTCTTGTTCATGCATATCATAAAAATGTGATCATAATGAATGTAATAAATTTAACTGCACATTTTAAGAGTGTATTATGTAACCGATGTTTATGACGCCTCATATTGAAAAAAATCTGTTTCTCAAATGCTACGTACGAGCATAGTTTTAGTTACTTTTTCCTATCCCGAATGATTAATTAGAGGTATGTATTAGTTTGATTCGGAATTTATTGGTGTAAATATCAAATGTGTACCAATTTTGATGGGCGATCGAACTGACCTATGCGTTGCGAAACCATTTTATACAATACAAATTATGCAATACCTTTCTGTATATTTGAAATATCGTGACCCAAAAAGTGTAATTTTTAAATACATAATACGATAAAAGAAAGAATAAACATCAAACTTATGGTAATAATTAAAGTTTTATAAATTAAATTTTCGACTTCATTTAAATATTATTAAGATACTTACAATTCTTGGATCGGATGATAATTTCTAGAACTATCTATTATTTCAATCAATTTGAAAATTTTGTATAGTGATTAGTAGGTATATCTATTGCCTAGTTCCATCGAACGATAAGTAAAAAAAATATGTTTTCAGTTATATTACTCAATATATTCAAATAACTCTCTTCTCAAGCTCCACTAAAGTACAACTAAAAAAAAACTAGTTATCTCTCGGTAGGCAGATGTTTGCATATGCAAATAATTCAATAGAACCGTTTTTCTTTAATTTATATGTACATATTTATATATATATATATAAACAACATGAAATATCTTTTAACGGTTTTTTCAAGTTAAAATAAAATTAGAAATGAGTAGAGATAAATGACGAAATGATTTACTAAAAAGATGAGATAAATAATAATGATTACTTTTTTACAAATTGCTCGCAAGGATTGTAGGATTGCTCGAGTAGGATTCAAAGATATTGCTAGAACAATAATAGTGGTTAACTTTTCACTCTCGGTACACATCGTTATAAGGATCCGATGGGTAGAAAGGCATTTAAGACATCACATTTGAGCATAAATCGTTGGAAATTATCCGTACTAACTTTTGAACACATAAGTACGGTATAAAAAGTCAAGCTTTGACCAATGGACCAATCGACAACAAACCCGACAAAGAAATTGAATTATATTAGATGTTAGTTCGTCTATCTAGAAACCATGTAGGCATTTTCATTTATTTGATTTCTAAGTTAAAATATGTTCAACAACTTAATTGATTTGAACCAGGCTGAAAATCAATTATATTAAATTTTATAAGATTTAAATAATATGTCAGTATCTGAAAAAGTTACGAGTTATTCGCTAAATGATGCAATAATCCTTCAAATAATACATCTAATTGACATGATTGAAAGATAAATTTATTATAGTTTTTATTCTAACCAAGCTGATTAGTTTTATAATATATGTTTTCAATTAGCATATTAATATTAATAACAAAACAACTAATAAAATTTACTACTCGTGAGTTTCAATGAATTGATTTGCTTTATTCAATTAATTTTAATTTAGTTTTAAAACTAAATTATAAACTTCGTTATTTTTTCCACCAAATAATTTATACTAACACCAATTTTACTATCTGTCTGACATATTATAATTCATATGAATAACAGGATTCTACTCAAATAATATTTATGGAGGATGTTTGACATTCATTTCCTCAGGGCAGTACAATTAATAATGTTTGAACATTTTCTCACAACAATTAAAAGATGTTAGTTTTAATGCAACATTCAAAATAATGCTATGAGATTTTTAAAATTATTTACCGCTTATGTATATGATAAACGAAAATAACTCTAAATTAATCAATTTAATTATGGTAATTTAATTGAAAAATATTGACTAAAACAGATACAGTAAAACTCTTATTTACACTATAGTCAGGACCGTGTAATTGAGGGTAGTGTAATTAGGGTTTGAATCTCATAGGGATTTGGTTTTTTTCCGCGGAAAAAGCAAAACTAATATTTCCCTTAGTTTTGCAAAAAAATAAAATATGGACGAAATATTTTGTTTTTGTAGTAGTGAATCTCCCGCACACAGACAGATATGCGTGTAAAGCCTGGCACGTGTTGAATACACAGACGCTAGCCAAAATTTGACTATGCTCTTAGTAATGACAATGAAACGCGACCGTGCAATTGGGGGATTTGCGGCGAATATTTCAAGCCAGCGCATAATTTGGGGTAGTGTAATTGGGGGTTCCACCGTACATTTAACTGTAACTATAGCTACGTCATCATTCATTTATAGTCATTGAGTATTGCAATATCAGACGAATATATCAATACTACGTTTACCAAAGCAACAAAAAAAACGGTCAATTGAAATTGAAATATTGGGTTAGTAAATATAGTATTTAGTATCCCATAGTTTCATTTAAAAAATGTATCACAATTATAAGCAGGCGATTGTTATAAATATCTTATGCTTTCTTAAAATATTAATACATCATTGAAGGCTCATCAATTCTGGAACCTGTCAATATTGATACAACTTTTCAGTTAATTTTCTATACCGATATACCGCTATTTTAGCTTTTTTTCAAACGGTATTTTAGTATCGAATCCCGGTTTCGGTAATATCGTTATTGCAATGTTTAATAATAATCAAATCAGTTGATAGAAAAACATATGCATATAATTATGAGTGCTCCTAGTAAGTTAAACAGATTGTTAATATGTAAAACGCACCTTACAATTATTTTGACACAATAAACGTGCCTTAATTTGCCGCATGTGTGGTCGAGTGGTCAACTTCGTTGGCTTCGGCTACGGAGGTTACGGTGTCAAATCCCAGTTTGGCAAGTTTTATAAATTAATGTTCGAAAGCATGGATAGATGTGATGTCTTGAATTTCCCCATCTCATCCATCCTAACCCATAAACGGGGCGTATCGAGAGCGATTAGCTAACTTCTAGTCCTGTCCTAGCCCTATCTTTTATTCCTACTCTCTTTGGAAAAGGAGAGGTTGAGCAACTGAGGAACAAGCAGTTCTCGTAGAAAAACTTCTGTTGAGATAAACTCCATTAGGAGTCCATATGCTCCACATTGGGAGCAGACATGGTAAAAAAAGTGCCTAATGTACATATTTCAAATAAATATGGTTTTATTCATCCAATGAGTCTTTTCAATTAATATAAAAATAAAAAAACCATGGTACTTGATTGATTATTTAAAAAAATATATAATGGTATTTTTTAATCCTCATTCTTATATTCGTATCCTTTACGATAAAGTACGACAGTGAGTGAATAACAAAAAAATGTTTTTTGTAAACAAAAATCCGTTGAAATACTTATGATTCACATAGGGAAAAAAACAATAAATGTGATATTACATAATTTAAAGTATTGCAGCTAAAACAATAGACACTGTTGACATCAGGTACAGTTAGGGCTTCCAAACCGGTTTAAACCGAAACCGGTTAACCGGTTTTTCGGGTGTTTTTAAATAAACCGAAAACCGGTTTATTTTGGGCGGTTAACCGGGTTAATTAAAAAATCTTTTCCCGCTTTGAACACCACGAGCTTTTATTTAACTATTCATATGTAGAGTATAAATATATAAAAATGTTGTATATAATAATAGTATTATAAGTAGTACAATATAATAAAGTATTTTACTGATCAATTGTCTAATTTCTGTGACATATTAATAACAAGTATGTAGTCGAATTCATGGACAACTATACTGCTTTCAATTTAACATCTGTAATACGAAAGGATTCTTAAAATATCAATGATAACAAAACAAGTGAACCTTATTGAACCAAAAATACGTTAATCTTTATATCTTTTAAATGAAAAAATATCCGAGCCGAAACTTGTAGTGTTACAAAGCAATTTAAATATTAGTAAACAAAAATTTATAATGTACATTTTTTTCACGTATTCATTTGATCTTTATTAATCGGATTATTTATAATTATTAACAATATAATATTGGATATGGAACTTGAATATTGTATAATATATACGATTGCTATTATTTCATGAAAGTAGTAGGTACCTGAACTTAAAAAGATGGCAATTTGTATCCACTTTTTTTGCAGCATTCATACATAAAAAGGTTAAGTGACTAAGCCCATGTTTTAATATATCTTTCAAGTTATAAAACAATTCAATTTTAAAACGTTTTATTTTTATTTTCTAACAATCGGTGCCATAAATCATCGGCTACTTTAAGGGGTCGGTGTCTTTCCAATATGCACATGTGCAAACAATAATAATAATAAAGACGAGCAAAAAGGTTTTTGAACTGTTATACAGTTGAACACTAGCTGAATATGCGTTACATTTCTTTTAAACAATTGTTTAAAAATGTGACAATGTTAGGCATACAATCGTAAGGACACGAATGCATGTCTGCGTATAGTGAAAATTAGTAGTTACTGACAAAATTACTAATCTTCTATATATTAATACTCGATAATGTCCGTCCGTCTGAATGATTGTCCGCGATTTTCCCTCCCCCTCCTCCGCCCCAGCCCCGCTGTCACCATTTTTTTATTCATACCAAATACATACTTTTTTCGTTTGTATATGGTCGCGATTTCGCCTTTTCGATGACGTCAAGAAAGACGGTCCTCCTCCCCCCCCCAATCCTGCTCCGCTGTCGCCATTAATTATTTTTTTTATTCATACTAAAGACATATTTTCCAAATACACTGTTTATTATTTGACGAAACAAATCAAATAGCTGAAAAAATTTCATACAAAAAAACGCCGCGACCGTGGATCGAACACAGAACTCTGGATTACCAGTCGAGCTCTCTATCAACTGAGCTAACGTCATAAATATCAAGGCGATAAAAATAGTGTATTTAAAATAAAAATTTGAAAATGGAACGATATTTGCGATTCCTACTGACTTCGATTGTTTGTATAAAAGATTCAAAAATGGAATATTGTCAAATAATGAATGACAAGGTAAATTTATGCTCAAATAGTAATATAAATAAAGTAAGCGAAATAGTTTGATAGATTGGGGTCAACGAGATTAAAATACGGCAAAGTGAGCCAAGTTAGGATGATGGGAAAAAGTGAACTGAACCCACCCTTTTTATTGCATAATTTCAATCATTTTTTCTCTAAAATACATTGTTTATGCTTTCGATGGATTCGTCGGTAACTTTTTGGAAGTTCATTTGAATATAAAATAAAAAATAACTTAGATTATTCCACGTATTGTGCTACAAACTGTGACACGTGTTTCGCCTCTTTCAGAGGCATCCTCAGACAGACTTACTTTTACTTACTGAAAGTAAGTCTGTCTGAGGATGTCCTGAGCGTTTTTTTTTGGTTTATAACATTTTTTTTTTTTGAAAACTTTCTTTTTAAATCACATTACATCTTGATCGTATGAAAATAAATGCTATCAAAATAACAAAATCCGATTGACTAGCCAAGTAAGTTTTTCAAAAAATAAATATAAGACGCAATTATTTCAAGATTTGTTTTTAATCTAGATACATACGTGGTATAGTTAGTTGTTGGCGAAAGCATAGTTTCAGTATGATTAGTAAAATAACATCAGTAAAAATCATTATATATATTCTAAAAAACAAGTTCTATTTGGAGAATAAGTCGAAATTTTGATAATTTTGTTTTGATAAAATGTCCAATTAATTTATAATATTTTGCATGTGAAAATTGCATTTTTTATATAAATATAATTTAATTCTTTGCCCATTTATTTTCCGACTTTTTTCTCACATTCCATTGAAGTGAAAAAAAAGTTCAATAGATATTAAATTATTCTAAAAATTAGAATATTAGATTATTCTAAAAATTCCAAAATCTATATATTAATAGTCGATAAAATAATCACTTTTCACAAATCACAATTAACAATTCACAATTCACAAATGTGTGCGTACTGATGTCCTCGGGTCTTATTCTTTTTCTACGAAATATTTTTGTTAGCATACTTGAAAATTAGTTGAATAAAATATATATACTACGAAAAATGATTGTTAGCAACCTTGAACATTATTCCAAAAATTTAATAATTTACAATTTAAAAACTGCAGGGCTGTCGATATATGCGCCGAGATCGATTTATGCTACTATGAAAAATGATTGTTAGCAAACTTGAACATTATTCCAAAGATATAATAATTTACGAAATTTCTGCTACTTCGAAAAATAGTTGTTAGCAAACATAAACATTATTCCAAAAATTAGGTAATTTACGAGGTCTATTTCTGCTAATAGGAAAAATAATTGTTAGCAAACTTAACATTATTCCAAAAATTAAATAATTTACAATTTAAATACTACAGGGCAGGGCTGTCGATATACGCCCCGATATATTTATTTTATTTTAAGAATCTCTGGCTTATTCAATAAATAGGTTTGTAATTTTCTGACTACTTAAAAATGCAACAAAAATCCCCCCGTTGAGGTCAACGGGCTTACAGCTAGTATTTATAATAGGATATATATATTATAGGGTTGTAAAATAATTGCGCTTGTGGATTGGATGGTTTTCACTGGTACAAAGTGAACTTGATTTTTGATTTTGTTGAAAATATCACAAAATACATATTTAATATATTTCAAATATGCTATCACAACCATCTGTGCATATAGTTCAAAAATAAAATATTGCAGCCAAACTAAGTTCTATTGGAAGCTACACACACTACATACGTATAAGTAAAAATGATCTAACCGAAAGTTCATTTAATTCTAAGCCTGTATAATAAGGTATATTAATATACAATATGTACTACATAGTTATTCCATAAAAAATGTTTTTTTATTTTAGTTATATTTCACTCATGACGAGTATTCTCAACTGATTTCTAAAATGATAAATGTGAAATTAGTATAAAGGAGCGTTTTATTATTTAAAAAAAAACTAAGCACCAGAAAAATCATTATTTGATGACACTTAAATAACATTTTTTTTTAAATAAATATCTTCTTTAAATACAAATATATTTTTTAACCATGCCCACTCCCAATGTGGATCATATGGACTCCTGGTGGAGTTTATCTCAGGTGTTTTCACGATAACTGTTTGTTACTCAGCTGCTCAACATCTCTTTTTTCTAAAGATAGTAAAAATCGAAGGGTAAGGCTAGATTAGGACAAGTGACTAGCTAATCGCTCTCGTTACGCTTCGTGCAAGAATTCAAAACATCGCAAACTTCACAAACATCCTGGCCTCAAACAGAAAATCATAAATCGATTGATACATTCAAAAAATATATATAAAATTGTTTGTGCCGGGATTTGAACCCGTGACCTTCTCAAACAAAAACAGCGATATTTTTTATCTACTTTCTAATTTTATGCACTTATTGACTGTTTTTTTAAGTAATCAAAATACTTTTTTTTGAAACATTGGTTAGTGTGGTACTAAAATTGGTTTTTTGAAAATAAATCCGGTTTAAACCGGTTACCCGGTTTATTTATTTGAAAAAAAACCGAAAACCGGTTAGTTTAAATGTCCGGTTAATTGGAAGCCCTAGGTACAGTGTACATATTATTAAAAACAGATATGTATACCAATTAATTTATTAAACAACTTCATTCATGTAGCATAGCCCCGCGGGGGTTATCATCCTTGATTCATGAATTTTTGATGAGCTAACAACCATGGCTTTGTAAATCAAAACTTGGCAACGTATAATTACTATTTGCATATGAATGTTTCAATTCAAGAGTCAATAAATGGTAAAATATGGTTTTTACTAT
Source organism: Himalopsyche anomala (assembly GCA_031772345.1). NCBI lineage: Eukaryota > Metazoa > Arthropoda > Insecta > Trichoptera > Rhyacophilidae > Himalopsyche > Himalopsyche anomala. Next base: position 3,119,173 of record CM062823.1, on the reverse strand, counting down.
TAGCGTGCAATCATCATGCACTTTTGTAATTAAAGAAAATTGCTATCGAATCAAATATTGTTTGTCTGGAGCTTTGTTATTTTACCTTGGTGTTGCCGTAATTGTCCTGAAATTTGAAATTATTCATGGACACTGACAGTAGGTAAGGTCACCGTTGAGACTGATCACAGTAGGTTTAATTTATGAGTAGGCATTTTTGATAAATTGTTTTAATCGATTGGTAATGCCCAGTATTTCAGTCGCGGAATCGACCAAAAAATTTATTACACATTAACTGTTAATTCTTTGTGAAAAAAAACCAAATATAACAAATGATAATGCTTACAGTGAGCAATACAAATGGTGATAAATTATTTTTTCAAAGATATACAATGAGTTCGTTACCAAAAAGGTAGAAACATTTGCTCGTCAGAATAATAAAACCACTTTTTAAATTACTCTTCTCTTCTTAACCTATTTAAAAATGATACCCAATAGATTAAAAAAATAAAGAAAAATACCTACTATTGAACAATACATATAATTACGGGCATGTATGGTCCAAATTGGGAGTAGATATGATCATAAATGTTTATCATAAATAAAATATACCACCACGAGAGATTGTGAATTAAATTATGTTTGAAATATGTTCAAAAAATGTTGGATACGAATTATTCTGTAAGTATTCATGGTTTGTTCCGAGAAACACAAGTCAATTGATTACATTTAAAACAATATTTTTCAATATAAGTATCGTGACCGGTTTCGTTCATGACGAGCATTATCAACGCCATCAGCGAAACCTGTCAAGATATTAAACAAAAGTAGTAATTAGTACAAACGAGTATTTTATTTTTTGAATATAATGCCTTTCCAAAGTGAACACCCTAAAAGATAGGATGTAAGAATAGATGAGAAGATGTATTGTGTATCTCTTTCAAGCTTAAGTAATTAATTAAATGTAAGTGTAAACGTAGTTCTGATGAAGACGTAAACCAAAATAGCTACCAACTAAATATATAATTATATTTGTAAAACTAAAATACTTCCATACTTTTTCACCTTAGCATAATGGAGTTCTGCCAAGTAAATGCCGATTAATCAATCAAATATAAACATTTCGTTAAATGAATACTATTTAAGATTTAATTCAAACGAGAATAGGCCATAAAGCTTCTACTTGGGTTTATATCGGCATTTAATAGGTGATCTATTCAATAGTGAAGAATATTTTTCAATTTTTAGTTCTTTTACTAAATATGAATTACTCAATAAGTCAGGTATATATTTTTAAATCTTCTTCCCTTAAGCTAGGGTAAAAATAGGCCTACTTAATTTGTATTCTCTAATCCACTCGGTCCTTTTCATTTCTACACCAATTGCTGACTTTCTTTACTATTCGAAAATCTTCTTAAATAAGATAAACCCTAGCCAAAGATCTCATATAAGTATTAATTGACCATTTTGGACCTTTAGTCCACACTCACACGATCGAAGAGATAAAGCTCTTATCACTACGTTACAGTAACTTGGTTCTATATCCACTTGGATTACTGATAATTGATCAACTTTTAAGACATTATTACATCTTAGCATAGTTTCCTTGAAATGAAGGATTTAAAGCCCAAATCACCTTGTTTGAAATTACATTATATTTAATCTAAATAAAATTTAATGAATAATCTACGCACGATATTTATTTTTATATATTGTTGTGAATATTTCAGATTTGAATAAATAATATGTTATGCCCGGGAGTAGGGCTTCCAATTAACCGGACATTTAAACTAACCGGTTTTCGGTTTTTTTTCAAATAAATAAACCGGGTAACCGGTTTAAACCGGATTTATTTTCAAAAAACCAATTTTAGTACCACACTAACCAATGTTTCAAAAAAAAGTATTTTGATTACTTAAAAAAACAGTCAATAAGTGCATAAAATTAGAAAGTAGATAAAAAATATCGCTGTTTTTGTTTGAGAAGGTCACGGGTTCAAATCCCGGCACAAACAATTTTATATATATTTTTTGAATGTATCAATCGATTTATGATTTTCTGTTTGAGGCCAGGATGTTTGTGAAGTTTGCGATGTTTTGAATTCTTGCACGAAGCGTAACGAGAGCGATTAGCTAGTCACTTGTCCTAATCTAGCCTTACCCTTCGATTTTTACTATCTTTAGAAAAAAGAGATGTTGAGCAGCTGAGTAACAAACAGTTATCGTGAAAACACCTGAGATAAACTCCACCAGGAGTCCATATGATCCACATTGGGAGTGGGCATGGTTAAAAAATATATTTGTATTTAAAGAAGATATTTATTTAAAAAAAAATGTTATTTAAGTGTCATCAAATAATGATTTTTCTGGTGCTTAGTTTTTTTTTAAATAATAAAACGCTCCTTTATACTAATTTCACATTTATCATTTTAGAAATCAGTTGAGAATACTCGTCATGAGTGAAATATAACTAAAATAAAAAAACATTTTTTATGGAATAACTATGTAGTACATATTGTATATTAATATACCTTATTATACAGGCTTAGAATTAAATGAACTTTCGGTTAGATCATTTTTACTTATACGTATGTAGTGTGTGTAGCTTCCAATAGAACTTAGTTTGGCTGCAATATTTTATTTTTGAACTATATGCACAGATGGTTGTGATAGCATATTTGAAATATATTAAATATGTATTTTGTGATATTTTCAACAAAATCAAAAATCAAGTTCACTTTGTACCAGTGAAAACCATCCAATCCACAAGCGCAATTATTTTACAACCCTATAATATATATATCCTATTATAAATACTAGCTGTAAGCCCGTTGACCTCAACGGGGGGATTTTTGTTGCATTTTTAAGTAGTCAGAAAATTACAAACCTATTTATTGAATAAGCCAGAGATTCTTAAAATAAAATAAATATATCGGGGCGTATATCGACAGCCCTGCCCTGTAGTATTTAAATTGTAAATTATTTAATTTTTGGAATAATGTTAAGTTTGCTAACAATTATTTTTCCTATTAGCAGAAATAGACCTCGTAAATTACCTAATTTTTGGAATAATGTTTATGTTTGCTAACAACTATTTTTCGAAGTAGCAGAAATTTCGTAAATTATTATATCTTTGGAATAATGTTCAAGTTTGCTAACAATCATTTTTCATAGTAGCATAAATCGATCTCGGCGCATATATCGACAGCCCTGCAGTTTTTAAATTGTAAATTATTAAATTTTTGGAATAATGTTCAAGGTTGCTAACAATCATTTTTCGTAGTATATATATTTTATTCAACTAATTTTCAAGTATGCTAACAAAAATATTTCGTAGAAAAAGAATAAGACCCGAGGACATCAGTACGCACACATTTGTGAATTGTGAATTGTTAATTGTGATTTGTGAAAAGTGATTATTTTATCGACTATTAATATATAGATTTTGGAATTTTTAGAATAATCTAATATTCTAATTTTTAGAATAATTTAATATCTATTGAACTTTTTTTTCACTTCAATGGAATGTGAGAAAAAAGTCGGAAAATAAATGGGCAAAGAATTAAATTATATTTATATAAAAAATGCAATTTTCACATGCAAAATATTATAAATTAATTGGACATTTTATCAAAACAAAATTATCAAAATTTCGACTTATTCTCCAAATAGAACTTGTTTTTTAGAATATATATAATGATTTTTACTGATGTTATTTTACTAATCATACTGAAACTATGCTTTCGCCAACAACTAACTATACCACGTATGTATCTAGATTAAAAACAAATCTTGAAATAATTGCGTCTTATATTTATTTTTTGAAAAACTTACTTGGCTAGTCAATCGGATTTTGTTATTTTGATAGCATTTATTTTCATACGATCAAGATGTAATGTGATTTAAAAAGAAAGTTTTCAAAAAAAAAAAATGTTATAAACCAAAAAAAAACGCTCAGGACATCCTCAGACAGACTTACTTTCAGTAAGTAAAAGTAAGTCTGTCTGAGGATGCCTCTGAAAGAGGCGAAACACGTGTCACAGTTTGTAGCACAATACGTGGAATAATCTAAGTTATTTTTTATTTTATATTCAAATGAACTTCCAAAAAGTTACCGACGAATCCATCGAAAGCATAAACAATGTATTTTAGAGAAAAAATGATTGAAATTATGCAATAAAAAGGGTGGGTTCAGTTCACTTTTTCCCATCATCCTAACTTGGCTCACTTTGCCGTATTTTAATCTCGTTGACCCCAATCTATCAAACTATTTCGCTTACTTTATTTATATTACTATTTGAGCATAAATTTACCTTGTCATTCATTATTTGACAATATTCCATTTTTGAATCTTTTATACAAACAATCGAAGTCAGTAGGAATCGCAAATATCGTTCCATTTTCAAATTTTTATTTTAAATACACTATTTTTATCGCCTTGATATTTATGACGTTAGCTCAGTTGATAGAGAGCTCGACTGGTAATCCAGAGTTCTGTGTTCGATCCACGGTCGCGGCGTTTTTTTGTATGAAATTTTTTCAGCTATTTGATTTGTTTCGTCAAATAATAAACAGTGTATTTGGAAAATATGTCTTTAGTATGAATAAAAAAAATAATTAATGGCGACAGCGGAGCAGGATTGGGGGGGGGAGGAGGACCGTCTTTCTTGACGTCATCGAAAAGGCGAAATCGCGACCATATACAAACGAAAAAAGTATGTATTTGGTATGAATAAAAAAATGGTGACAGCGGGGCTGGGGCGGAGGAGGGGGAGGGAAAATCGCGGACAATCATTCAGACGGACGGACATTATCGAGTATTAATATATAGAAGATTAGTAATTTTGTCAGTAACTACTAATTTTCACTATACGCAGACATGCATTCGTGTCCTTACGATTGTATGCCTAACATTGTCACATTTTTAAACAATTGTTTAAAAGAAATGTAACGCATATTCAGCTAGTGTTCAACTGTATAACAGTTCAAAAACCTTTTTGCTCGTCTTTATTATTATTATTGTTTGCACATGTGCATATTGGAAAGACACCGACCCCTTAAAGTAGCCGATGATTTATGGCACCGATTGTTAGAAAATAAAAATAAAACGTTTTAAAATTGAATTGTTTTATAACTTGAAAGATATATTAAAACATGGGCTTAGTCACTTAACCTTTTTATGTATGAATGCTGCAAAAAAAGTGGATACAAATTGCCATCTTTTTAAGTTCAGGTACCTACTACTTTCATGAAATAATAGCAATCGTATATATTATACAATATTCAAGTTCCATATCCAATATTATATTGTTAATAATTATAAATAATCCGATTAATAAAGATCAAATGAATACGTGAAAAAAATGTACATTATAAATTTTTGTTTACTAATATTTAAATTGCTTTGTAACACTACAAGTTTCGGCTCGGATATTTTTTCATTTAAAAGATATAAAGATTAACGTATTTTTGGTTCAATAAGGTTCACTTGTTTTGTTATCATTGATATTTTAAGAATCCTTTCGTATTACAGATGTTAAATTGAAAGCAGTATAGTTGTCCATGAATTCGACTACATACTTGTTATTAATATGTCACAGAAATTAGACAATTGATCAGTAAAATACTTTATTATATTGTACTACTTATAATACTATTATTATATACAACATTTTTATATATTTATACTCTACATATGAATAGTTAAATAAAAGCTCGTGGTGTTCAAAGCGGGAAAAGATTTTTTAATTAACCCGGTTAACCGCCCAAAATAAACCGGTTTTCGGTTTATTTAAAAACACCCGAAAAACCGGTTAACCGGTTTCGGTTTAAACCGGTTTGGAAGCCCTACCCGGGAGGTATATAAACATCATAATGAGATGCTCGGACAAATGCATATCGCTTGACCGAGGTCATATAATTAGAAAAAAAATAACTTTAATAAAACAGTAGGTCATATATTTTTTATCGCCTTATAAATTATAGTAATTACATCTAACTCTTTTGTTTGCTGATTAATTGTTTCACTGATTGACAGTCAGTCGGTGTTCTTGAATAAAATAAAAATCAAACTCTTCTAGAAATGATATTTTTTTTTTTATCTATGTGTATGAATGTTTGCACTACCTTCCCGGTGCCCTATACAACATCTTATAAAATAATATATATTACTTATGTACTATTAGTTCAATTCACTTAATTATTTGACAAGGGTAAAATGGTTTTTAACCCATAATAACAATTAATATTCTTCTGATTAATATACGATTTTTAAGATACAGAAGTGAAAATATTTTTGTTGTTGATTTTAATCTGTGCTCGATAAGTGTATCCTAGAGGTCTGCACGAGCCGAAATTCTACAAAATTACCCGGTACGAGCCCGAAGCCCAGACTTATACCTCTCAGCCCGAAAAAATCTATTTTTTTTTACAAATTTACTACAATTTACGTGTCTCCATAAAACTGGTAATAATTAAATAAATTCCTTCTCCGGCCCGAGCCCGAATCTCAATTGGGCTCACCCGCCAGGTCCGGGCTCGTGCAGACCTCTAGACCAACGTTCCCTCTAATCCGAAGGGTTAGCTGCGCGGAGGATACGCGAAAGCTGCGCCGACCGATCAAATATTAATTGAACAACTGTCTTGCAGTGCGCGCCAACCCGCACGCACGCAGCTTAGAAGGAACGTTGCTCTAGACTGCATCCGAATACACAGAATGTATAATTTTACTCGACTGAAGAATAGGTACACAGAATAATAAAAATAAAAACAACTTTTTTGTTAACTTATCTTAATATTGTTAATAATTTAAATACAAATATAAATTCTCTTATTTTTATATTTCAATGACCTTTTGTGGAACTTTGAAAACAGGTTTAAAACCGACTTTTAGGATATATTGGAATTTAAAAACTGGTTTTTTTATAAGTTGGATTTTGTATAAACCCTACTTACTTATTTTGTTATTGGTTAAAATATTACTATAAATTTTTTAAATTAATTATTGAAGTCTTATTACTTATAAAATTAAATACGCCTTAAAATTTATCACTAATGTTAATTTTCGCAAATAATTTAATGCTCGAGTTAATACCATTACTTTCAAGACATATTTTTTGAACAAAAAACGTACATTAATTAAAATAAATTAACAATAAAATAAAGTAAATATATTTTGGAAAAAAATAAAAACAAAATGGCAGCCGTGGCGTAAGTAAATACAAACATTATTCGCTATTAATATATTGATTAAAAATAAAATAAGGTATTTATTATCTATATTACAAAAGTGTTAAAAGCATGACAAATCTTTGGAAGCGATAGTAAAATGTAGCCCAAATTTGAAAGGTTAATAAATATTATTGCAAAATGTTAAAATTAAGTGCCGTTTATCATTTTAAAGCACATTTTACAACTTTGTACCTTGTATGACATCTTAACCGTTTCAGTACCGCGATGTTTTAGTCTTAGGAACACTGAAATATCACATGTTTTTAATTATTTTTTTAAAATAAGATTCATGGATTTTATGCATTATGTTTAAAGTTTTCCAATAAAATGATATATCAAGTTGTAATTTTTCAAGATGCATTATCGAAATTTCGTATATTTAATTTTTATTTCAGGGTTGTCACAAGCATAAATAAATATAATTTTTACATTTTTATAAAAAAATATATAAAAAGTAAAAGGGACAAATTCTTGAAATTCAGGTATAAATTTAAAACAAAATAATGGATCCTTTATGTCGATTTCACCATAAGTGGTAGCCCTAGTGACACCTACCGCTCGATTTCTAAAATAATACCCTTTTCAATAAGATCAACCAACGGCAGAAGGTTCATTTTTCTTGCAGAGATAGTGTATAGATGAAGCTAGCCACACAAAAAGAAAAATTGCTAAAATTCCTATTGGAATCATTTTAAATACTAAGTGTCCTTACGGTATTGGTGGTGCGCCTATGTAGCGGCCACCAGTGGCCTTACGGTACTGAAGCGGTTAACATGATCAAAAAACGTTTTGATGAACTGCTCAATCAAGGATTCTTTCGAATAAATGCCCACAACAGTAATTATTACACGGCGTGTATTTTTGTTTTTACTTGCATTCGCGTATGGTCTATGCGAGACAAAAATATGTTACAAGGTTTTTTTATTATTTGTGAAATTTGTCACAGGGAAAGTAAACCACGGAATCGAGTGATTGTTAAAATATTCTATTAAATATTGCAAATATATTTTTATCATATAAAAAATGAGCCATCGAGAGGTGAAGTGAGCCAATTAGTAAAATAGTAAAACATTCTTCTTGGACTTTTAAGTACAATCACGTCTTTACAAGGTGTTTTGGTGGATTGAAAATTTTTATTTTACGAAAATAACAAACACTATTGCAATGTGTACTATCTGAGGTAACTTCACTTTTACGATATTTTAAGACGCGTAGAATATTTTTTTTCTAAAATACTACTTGGCTCACTTCACCTCTAATGAGCTTATATATACTTCTTATCGATTGAAAATTTTTGTAATAAGAAAAACCAGTCCAGATTTCATTAACTAAATGTAGAATAAGTATTCAACGAAAGTGTGTTTTATTTTTTAATAAAAGATATATTTTTTTGCGCTGTCCATTGACGGAAAAGTCTATCTATTAGGACTAATTTTGTAGTCAAAATAAATAACAGAGTTATGAGTAAAAATAGTAAGCTTTCACAATTGTTGAGACATTTTGTTTCAGAAAAGAGTATCAAACCGACGATTCAAATCCGTTGTAAAATTCATTCACAACGACTGCAATTGAGTAATAAAATTAAAAAAAAATCTCATTTGTTCCTGTCAGTAGTTAAGTATTAGTAGTTTAGTAGTTGATTTTTTCGTTTTTAGGTCATGTCGATATTTTAAAGCCTTTTTATTGATAATGCATGTTTAATAGCTGTTCACAATATAGATTGCAATTCAACGGTTACATTACTGTTACTTTTTATCGTCATTACCAGTAAAACTGTAATAAAATTTGACTCTATTTCAAATAAAAGACATTAAATAATATACAAAATGAAAGACGCAAATAAACCTTTTGATGTGTTGTAATATGTATTGTTAAATGTTAATAATAATGTTTTTATAGCAAATATGTTATTATATTTCTATTCAAAATGACCTCAAAATAGGCAAATACCTTAATTACATATTTAAATAAACGATCATCTGTTTTTTCTTCTTTGTAACATATTTATTGTTTTTATTTGTAATTATTATAATATTTTATACAATTTCTAATTTTTTACTGTTAATTATTAGTAGAGGTTTTATAAATAATAAAAAAAAACATTTATAGGAAACGCGATCAGCGAAACCGGTTTGATCTTTATAAAAATGTGCAATTAGTAAAAATAATTATTATATTATATGTACGTTATTGCGTTTTAGATTAATAGTTGTTAATAATAAAACTACTAATATTTCAATTAAGTATAACTGTTTTTTTTGTTTTACATTTTTACAGCACCTTTTGTTTACTGAATGACTTTTTTTTGTTTACTTTTTTATTCATGTCTGCTTCCAATGTGGACCGTATGGCCTTCTAATGGAGGTATCTCGTCAGAAGTTTTTCTACGAAAACTGAAAATTTATCAAGTTGGTTTCCCACCGCCACCCGTTGTGTATATGCAGCCAACGTTTAATGGTCGCCTTTCATAACGCTATCGACAGAAAAAACGAAATCTACCCCTCACATTCATGGCCCGAGCAGAACTGTACGGCACTGCATTTTAAACCATAACTTTACAATCTCTGATAAATACGTGCAAATTCAAACAGCCGACTAATTGTCCACATGGAAGAGCAATTTTCATGTCCGACGGCCAATAGACAATAAATAACCAACATTTCGTAATATGTCACATTTATTAAATTTATATGATCTTTTTACGGTGTTTTTTTTATCGTTTATGTGTTGAGGTTATTTAAAACTAACATGTTCTCCCAATTGGTTCTTCCAATATTATGATTAACGTGATAAGTCAAAATAATTTGTATTTTTGTTTTGTGTTCTTGGATATTATCTAATTTAATTTATCTAGCCTTTGGCGTAATAGCCAATGATTTAATGGTATTTGCAGCAAATCTTGGCTAATTGTATTCACCATTTGTATTTGAAGCAGTCAATAATAACTATCAACCATTTACTAATGCATAAAGCCAAGGAGAAGAAAAAGAATAAAAATAATCTTTACCTTAACAAAATTTTCATAATTGTCTCAGCTATACATAAATCACTATTTTCGACGATTTTGTGAGGCTAACAATGTTTCCGAATGAGATATGAATACAACGTTGAAATGCATATCGGAATTATCAATGTGTGCTTTTGAGAAGGTGTATGGATCACGAGATATTTTCAGTCATCTTTGGAGTGCCAGTGACTTTAAGTTATCGTTTATGAACATACAAGCTTTTACCAAACGCTTAAATGTCTGGATCTAGTGAGGCACAAATATTTTTAAAACACTTTTTTCTATAGTTTTGGGTGACTTGACCAGTGATAAAATCTCACTCTCCGTCAAAAACTGTAATATTAAGTCCAAATCATTCATTTTTTTTTGGTTGTTTTTGAATGATTTTCCAATTTCAATAAATAAAATACTCTATTGTACAAATTCCACTTTTATTTCATTTAGTCAGAACCAGTTTCGATCATGACGAACATTATCAATTGGTAAAATAATACAATATTAGAATGTTAATTACACAGAACAAAATAAAATTATTAAGATGTAACAAACAATTGATAATAAAAGATAATGAAAAGTACAAAAAATGTATGAATAAATGACACCAAATTGACTGTTAAATATTTAAAAAATGCTTAATACATTTTAAACGTAACTTCAAAACTAATTAAAGAAAAATTAAGTAATTAATTTATCGTTACCTGATTTAATCGTTAGTCTCTACTTTTACTTACTATATATATTTAACCATGTCCGCTCCCAATGTGGAGCATATGGACGCCTAATGAAGTTTATCTTAACAGAAGCGTTTCTACGAGAACTGTTTGTTACTCAGTTGCTCAACCTCTCTTTTTCCAAAGAGAGTAGTGATAGAAGGATAGAGCTAGGACAGGAATAGTAGTAAGCTAATCGCTCTCGATACGCCCCGTTCATAGGATAGGATGGGTGAGAGAGGGGAATTCAAGACATCACATACATCCATGCCTTCGAACAGAAATTCATAAATCGATTGAAAAATCAATTTATAAAACTGTCCGTACCGGGATTTGAACCCGTGCCCTCCGTAACTGAAGCCAATAACGTTGACCGCTTGGCCACACAGGCAGCCGAATAATTAATTACTTTTGATTTATTCAGGTAACGATAAATTCGCGAGCCTCCACATTACCTTAATTATTCTTTGATGAGTTTCAAACTATTTTGAAGAGGTATTAAGCATTTTAATTTTAGTTAATTAAGTGTTGTCACTTATTCATATTTTGTACCTAATAATTGTATTCTGTTTTGTATGAACAACACTGTAATATTGTATTTTCTAATCAGTTGATAATCCTCGTCATGAACAAAACTTTTGATCGTATTAAATAAAAGTGAAATTAGAACGAATGACGTGTTTTTTTTTTTTTTAATATAATGTCTTTCTACTAAGCATTGACTGTGAACACCCTAAGAGTGATTTGTAAATTTAATAAAAACTACGGTAAATTACGATTTTACCAATGAAACAAAAACACACAATTGATCATATTCTATTTTTACATCAACATTCATCATAAGTTCGTAACATTCTTCTTAATCGAGGAATCACCTGTCACCTTCAATACAAAACAAATTTTGTAATTAAGTGGTAATTGCTGGTTGTGGTATTTTTGGTGAGTTCATTGCGTCTATTATTTTTTATTAAAATTAAAAATCGTAATGCATGACTATACCATATCAAATACCACAATTATACATGACTTATTAAAATTCCCTGTACACCACAATCATATCCGTTTTCACAACAATTTCAGTTCGTCCCTTCTTTTTGGATTTTTAACATCATGGTAGAGGAAATTACCTTTTCTAAAAAGCAGTATTAATTGTAAGACTTTAATCATTAACACTTTTTTACTTATCTCAAGGCAAAACTTTTTTCTCGGTTTCTCAACCTGTGTATATTGTTTCAAATATAGTGGGAGTAAAGGGATATGACTATGAATATACCAGTAGTTAGCTTATTGCCTAAGTTACTATTTTATTTTAAGATAAAAAGGGTGGGAGAGAATTTAAAAACATTACACCAACCCATGATTTTAAACAGAAATATATAAATCGGTTTAAAAATGGTATAAGTATTGCTAATCCTGTGAGATACACAATTATCCTTTTTTCTTTAAAGTTTATTTTATTTTATCCATATTCGCTCCCAATGTAGAGCATATGGCTTTCTTATAAAGGTATCTCAACAGGAGTTTTTCTACTTGAAGTGTTTGTTGGTCAGTCGATCAAATTCTCATTTTCAAAGAGAGTAGTAGAGATAGAAGGATTAGTTGTTAACTAAACGCTCTTGCTACACCCGATTACTAAAAAAATGGGAGAGAATTTTTAGACATCACAAATACTCATGTCTTTGAACAGAAATTGATAAATCTAAGTAAATACACATAAGAAATTCAATGAACTCTTCTAATAAGATAACTATTCAAAATTGCAGTCATTTTATTCCGCATGAAAATATACATATAATGGAGATTGTATTTCTTGACAGTGAAGACCACACATCATAAATATTTATCTTGTTATCTCACCATAAACATGTTCATAATTTAATTGACTTATAAATTTAAATGACTCATCACCATATCTCATGTCCCATAGATTTATGACTGTAGGTCAATCTCAATTACATTATTTATCGAAGAAAAATGTTAGTTTAATGAAGAAGGGGCTGACCCCTACCTAGCCTTGAATTAAAAGGTTTTATTTTGCTTGCTTTAATAATACTGCAAACGTATTATCATTAATTACCAGTAAACTCTATACGTATTATTATGCTTTCGATTATAATTTTTTTCATCACGTCTAAGGGCCTTGCTTGACGTATTACATTATTAGTTTATTCTTTTATTTTGATTTTTTCCAGCTTATAGCCTCTATATAACCTTTTTTATAAACATTAAAAAATTATGACTTGTAAAAAAAGAAAAAATCGAAATAAAACAGGGTTCGGATTCTACAAGTGCCTACTATAGCATTCGACCAATTTGGCAAATCCAGTCTAAATGTAGATCCCGGAATTTCTGATTTCACTGTAACATGTAAAATATCAAATTTTAAATCTAAATTCCTCTCTATTTACTACAAACTATTTTAATAATAAAACAATTTTCGATTGTTAATATAAATTTATATATTTTTGTATAATACCTACAAATAAATTAATAAATTGTGATCTTGATCCCTTTCATATTTTGTAGCGATCGTAGACTTCTAGAAACAGGTAGATTTTTAAATAATTTTATACACAATTCAGTTGCAATCATTTTTGTCGTGGTGGAAAATATGTATTTATTTTTTATTCAACTTAAAAATATATGGCGCATTGACCTATAATGTCATTTTATTTAATTAAAAAAATTCTTTACATTCTATAATAACAATAACAAATAAAACACTTTTTTACTGATTTCACATTACTTATAAGTAAGATCAGGACCGGTTTCACTCATCGCGAGCATTACCAACTAATAAATATTTAGGAATATGTAAAAGAATGTTTTCTTTTTTTGTGCAAATCCTATCTCAAAGCATAATTTATTGTTTACTTCAAAAAATGTATGGGATGTATTTTTTTTCCTTTTTACGGTATTTTGTCAGCTATGCACCACTTTTTAAAGAACAAAGTATATTGCGAGCGATTGCTAAATTGACCTGGGCATGCAATCGATGACGACATACCGTAAAGGGGTATGTCTCAGCAGGCGAGACACGCCCTTACTCCCGCCCTGATAAGCTGCAATACAGATCAAAATTAGCGTTTATCAGTGACTGTAATAAACCCTTGCGATGACGAGCACTTTTTTACCGGTTGAAATATGTTAAAAATTATTGTTTTATAACATTTTGTTTTAAAAGCTAACAGCTTAACATCTTTCATTTGTTGGTGTTTTAAATCCACAGCAATAATGCTGTGGTCATTAATATTAAAATATTTATGAACAAAAGATCTACCATCCAGATTTAAATATAAAAATATCTTTTTTACTTTATCAAAAAAAAAAAATTGCGGCTAGGCAACCGAAAACCCCAACATATCAATATATCTGTTTAAAACCTTTTTATCGACCAATCTAGCATTAAAGATAGTTCGAGAAAAATGACTTTGCTTTTTTATAGGTTGATACTAGGGCCCTCAACCCCGGGATATCAAATTCGAAATCCCAGGATTGTGACAGTACTAATCCTGGGATTTTGAATCCGTAAAATCCTGGAATTTTGAATTCGATTTTCTCGAAAGAGTTAAAAAGAATTCTCACGCTGTTATTTTGGGAAATCCAGAAATTCATGGGTTTTTGAAATCGACAATTTTTTTTTTGGAAAATCCCAGCATTTCAAAATCGTCGGCCAAAAATTTTCTCAATCACGAATCCCAATTTATCCACGATTTTATATTGAATGTTCCCAATCAATCCCGGGATCCTAGGATTCCGGGATCATAAAAAGTGTCCGGGGTTAGATGCCCTAGTTCAGTGCTTTCCAAAAAAATCATACAACGGCCCTCTAAGTCTGAAAAAATAATCCGTGGCCCCTCTCACTACAAAGCATGTTCTGCGGCAGCCCCCGAAGAAAACCTGCGGCCTTCCCGAGGGCCGCGGCTTTCAATTTGGGAAGCACTGCCCTAGTTGATGCGTATACTCTTTTTACACTTTTAAGTCTTTGAAGCGCATTTTTATTCTATAGTGTTTAATACCATAGGCCCTAATGCAATAAGTACGTCAAATATATGTTTTCATTCGACGCCAAAGTGTTAATACTCTCGATTAATGTTGTATGACATTATGTACGTAGTCAGCTAAGAGATCAAATTCAATTGTTCTTAGACGACTGAAAGGTTTTGCGCGGCACGATATTATACCATTAAGGCAGGTCATATCTGTAAAATTAGCAATGTCACCATAAATAATAATTGTAAATGTATAATTTGTGTAACTAGTTCTATGAGGTGGTCTTGGAAACTGAAGTAGTGAAGTATGTCGAAATATACAATCGATGCCTTTTACAGCCATCTTTTTCAGCGTGTTTGACTAGATATCTCCTTGAATCACAGATAGATACCCAATAAAGCTTAACAATTCTGACAATATTTGAAATAATAAAGACAGATTAGATAAACATAAATGGTTTCTATCATACGCCAAGGGCTTATATTGAATTAAAAAAAAAAAATATTTGTACTATTTTCATTTTTCAAAGAAACGTTACTCAATTTTAAGCGTTTGTTAGTTACTAAGGCATAAAATAACACATAACATAAAGTGTCAATGATACACATCAATAGAAGCAGTGCATGAAAAGATTTGTCAATACGCATATCTGAAAACATTTTTAAAACACAGAAAACACATTAAGCAGTTTATGAACAACATTTACAAAATAAACAAATAAATTAAGAAATCAAAATATCAATAAAGAAAACATTGTAAGATTGATGATAAGTAATGAAATCATTTATATTAAAGTTTAAAAAATAGCGCCAAAGCTTTAATGTATTCGTCAGGGGTGTCTACACAACCGAATCCAAACACAAAATCTTTTATAATAATAATATTAATTTTAAATCGATTTATCGATCTCTGTTCTATATTACGGATTTTTGTGATATCAAAGTACTACGAATCAATATTTTCATCCTAAGCCCCTCTCAAAAAATAGAGATTAAGTGACAGAAAAAATTGCGTAACAACAAGGGCGTTGAAGTCAGAGTCGTAGTTGGAAGTCATGAAGTCGGGTGTTTTTTCGGAGGAGAAGTCGAAGTCAGAGACGGAAAAACCAGAGAAAAATAATTTTATGATTATTTAAAAACTTGAAGTTTTTTCATCAAACTGATTGGTGAAATTTGCTAGAATTATTCTAGTTACTAGAATGATTTGATAGTATACAAATTTGTTAGTTAAACGGAAATGTTAAAAGATATATACATTAGTCAGAGTCGTTTTTTTGTTTAAAGCAGGAGTTGGATTCGGAGTAATTTTTTTTACCTGACTCTAGAGCCCTGATTACAACTCCTGTTGACATACTTCTTTTGGAGTACACATATAACATATAAGATTTGTACTACATTATTTTTATTTAAAAAAAAAAATTCGTTTATTTTGTAAATTTGATAACGTTAAAACTAACTATTATATTTCAGCGTAGTGCTATCGTCAGATGCTACATATACAGTAATAACATCTACCAATATACTTCCTTTATTATTAGATATTAATACTTATTACACAATTCATACAATCAATTCGCTAAATACACACTGTTTTAGAAAAACTGTTATATTATCAAGCATTGTGAATTCAGTAATATTTCTGTAATCGGTATTAAATTGCCTCGATAAATTCACATTATTTCTTCTTGCACAGAAACTGTAAGTACACTTAATATTGCATGTAAATTTAACATTTTTAGTAGATCTATACATTATTGTATTGCTGTTGCAAAATAGTTTTTAGTCAATAACTATTTGATAGATACTATGAAATGACGGCCATCTTATTAAAAGAATTTATCGACACATCTTCTTTGATATATGGTGACACTTGTTTGAAAATAATCATCTGGTAATTTACTGTTTCCTTGTGTGGTGAACGCTTCACCATTATAATATCCTAACTACTAGTTGTAGTAAAAATATGAAGGCTACACTAAATCCCGTTAGATATATTCCTATCAATCTGTCCAATGATTTATCACGCTGTCAAATTATTATCAACAACATGAAAAAACAGCCGCTCTTTTGGACTATGATGATTTTTTTATACTGTTAGAAAAAATACGTTATACGTAAAAAATATCACTTTATTAATGGACAAAGTAGCATAAACACTGACAAACAAAAAATTCAAAGTTTGATGGGTATTGATTATTGTAATAATTTAATGATATTATGATGGTTCATTCAAATTGACCGGAACAACTTTTGCCTTTAAAGTTTACCACTATCAATTCTTAGTGAAAAAACATTATATTAAAAATAAAACACGTCTGTAATAAATCTACATTAATTATTAAGATCTGGACCGGTTTTTCTCACCATGAATGAGCATTACTTAAGTAAAACTTAAATTCAAAAAATAAAGTACTCATTTGCACTAATTTCACATGTACTTAATATGAACAGGACCGGTTTGCTCATGACAAGCATTATCAACTGTTAAGAAAATGAAATATTAAAGTGTTAATTATTTATTGTTATATATAATTAATACTGTAATATTGTATTCTACGACTAGTTAATAATGCTCATCATGAGTGAAACCGGTCTTGATCTTAAATAAAAGTGGAATCAGTAAAAGTTAGTATAATGCCTTTCCACCAAGTAACATACTGACAGCAAACACTCTTAAAGTAATCAAACTATTACTCAATTTAGTATAGATAACCCTGTATATTTTTTATTTTTAGTTTGTAATGCTTTTAGCCATCAAAACTTGTTCTGATCTTATCAAGTAATGTGAATTGATAACAATGTGATATTTTTTTAATCTAGAAACAATACAGCATTAAGTGACAGAAAAAAAGGTTTAAGGAAAGTATTGGTGTACTTGCCTCTATTATATTTTTTATGGTTAAATTTTATCATTTATGGATTGATACAAGACAAACGATACATGCGGGAAGACGATGACTGCAAGAACGGTTCATCGGAGTTCCACTGAATCATACTTATAACATACAAGAGTAGATACCCTTTCATGTAAGAAAGCCGCAATTAAAAACCTTTGATATGAGTTCATTTTATGAGTCAATCCATTAAAACAAAGAAATCAAAGTTTTGAATTCCGTTGGATTCTGCAAATTATCCAGCTGTGAATTACAGTATATTATAAATACAAACTGAAATCGAAAGCAAATCTTTACAATTTATTTATACCATCAAAATTTAATGCTCACACCCACATATTGTTTAATTATTAACCACACAACAAGATTATTAAAATAAATATGCATTGTAGGTTTCTTTATATGACTCTGTAATAGTAATACTGTCTCTGTGGGATAGCAAAAGTACTACAAGACCTTGGTTTGTATGAATCACTTCATAGTGGAATAAGTTTAATTTAAAAAATCATCAATTTGCGAGACACTAGTTGTGCAACCCTCTTTTGTTTGGGTAACGTCATCCATCATGTCAGTCACCATATTTATCGTCTTTTTGTATGCATCGTACAAGGAACGTGTAAAAAGTTAGAGGATTCAATGACCAATTAATGTAACGATTACAAAATATTTAAAAAAAACATTGAATATGTATAATATAAATTAAGTAAATCGTTGTCGGGTCTTATAGCGCAGCGGTTAGTGTTGTGGGCTTAGGTGCTGCATCTCACGTTTGAGCCCCAGTACAAACAACATTTTTTTTCGATCGATTTATGTTTGAAAGCATGGGTGTTTGTGATATTTACAAATTCCCTCCCTTCAATAACTTGGCGTAGCGAGAGAGATTAGTTAAACACTAGCACTGTCCTTGCTTTATCATTGTATCCCTACTACTCTCTTTGGATAAAGAGAGTGGTTGAGTGATTGAGTAACAAACAGTTCTTGTAGAAAAATTTCGGTTTAGATACCTCCATTCGGAGGCCATATGCTCTATATTAGGAGCAGACATGGATAAAAAAACAATCGTTTTAAAAGTCATAATATTTACTATTAATTGATTTAGCCTTTTAACTGCCGTAGATAATTAGAAGTAATTACCTAGCATGCCGGCTATAATTTGAAACTATTAATTTAATTGGTTATCGACGAGATAATTCGTGTCTGGCGTGTTGAGCACGAAATTTTTTACGAGATATCTCGTCTGTGACAGCCATCGAGTAAAAAAGACTCGTGAAACAGAATTCTATACAATTTCCCTAGATCCAACACCAGGTGAAAGTCTGGGTTCACATAGTCAATTTGATAGTGATTTTTGTGCAACACAGCATTTTAGATACTATGAAAATGATGATTTGATTTTGTCAAGAAATAAAAAATAGGACAGCAGATTAACGTTAAAAAACCAAAAGTGACGATTTTTTTGGCTTGGGCACGTAATGAAGAATGCTCGACGTTTCCTTATATAACCAATTGTACCATTTTTACCCCAAAAAGCTGCAACATAATTATTTAATTCAATTTCTTACTTTAAGTTCTTATTAAGTAGAAATCAAGAGATTTGTGATAAAGAATTGTGTGGAGACCAGAATTTTATGAATTATGAATATTTTTAATCGAAATAGTAATAATTGGTTCTTAAAAAAGGCACATGTTTTATTAAGGGATAATATGAATTTACAAATTACTATGTATCTCTTTGAAAGAACCTCCCAGTTTGTAATTGCAAGATGTAACATCCTGTTTTTTCGCCTACTGCAGTCGTGTAGTAATTGAATCTGAAAGTGGATTCTTAAAACCCACTGACAAACTATACTTATAAAATACACTGGCAAACAAACTATTAAAAAAACAAATTAAGCTTCAGAACTTCTCCACTCAAGGCGCTAAATACTTCACGCCTTATAAATATGACGTTGAAGTTTCGGTCACGATTTGTATTTTGATAATTTTGTTACAAATAAGGAGATGTATAACAAATGCTCATGAAATCGTGAACAGTTTTATGATGATTGATTATAAGCATCGAAGAGTAAACTGAGACCCTTTGTACTTCCGCGCCTTTCCAATTCTTTATATAACATTGCTGCAAGGCGTTACATTGATAAGTGTATTTCTTTTATTCCAAGCTATTATTCACATGAAAAATATGTTTAAATTTAAAAAAAATCGGATAATAACTTTAAACTACAATTTCAGATGTTAACAATAATTTTTATTTTTTCAAAATTAAATTTTTTGATGATATACTGAGAATTAAACTTAACCATACAGACAATTACACACATTAAAATATATTCGGCCTTTTTAGTATGACTTGATTTGGCAAACTATTATATTTGTGATCCAACCATATCCGGTTGATTGATTCATAGATCGTTTGATGATAGTAAGTATTGACTTTTTATTATATTTTTATCACATAAAATGTAATTAAAGTCATTCCATCAGTAGATCTAGTTATTGCTACAGATGTTGCTCAATATCCTGGTTGCTTATACGATCAGCTCAATTACAAAAAAGTTCCTGGCTTCGAAGGTAACTCAATTTCAAGTTCGCCAATTGTCATTTCTGAACTTCAAACATTGAAGTTCTGGGTTATGAATATTTATCCTCTAGTTCTAAACATTCATTAATTATTCTTAAAAAGAAGTAAAAATTGTAGACAACCTTTTAGGATCTGATTGTAATGTAATCATTCATCCATAATTCACGTTTAATTTAATTTTCCTTAATTTAACTGAAATACATTTTTCTCTAACTCGTATTCAATTTAAGGCCCAATGTGTTATATTATATAACTCCTCAATACCACCAACAAATATTTGTTTAGAGCTTTTTCAAAATATCCACTTCGAACTTGTTTAAAAAACAACTTTTTATATCAAAATTTATATTTTGAAATCCTCTTTGTTAATTTTTAAATACTTTCTTTCAACCTTTTCCAAATATTTCGTATTACATGTACAATAAATAGTCTTTCTGCATTCTCTTTCTATAGAAAAGTGATTTGGTTACGTTTTTGCAAGTTTGAATTCTTATTCAAACACTTATTCGATGATGTTTTATACAAATTATGGAACTGTGTTTAAAAGCGATATTTTTTTAAATTCGGCAAAACCTCATGAATAGCCTAGGCCCTAGGGTGAGCTATACGCTTACTAATAGTCCTTTTATAACTGCATATCTATCCTTAATTATAATCTCATTGCATACGCTTAAGATTAAATAATAATATCACTTTTGTTTGCGGATATTAACAATTTAAAATTTATTAAATGCCATACAAAAAATCTGCATCGATCAAGCTACAATAAATTGTGAAGAGGTATACAGTCAACTAACCAAATGATGCAATAAAGCGTAAACAGTCAAAGACCATCATTATTTCGCGAGGGAAATTTGATCTTTTTATGGGCAATTCCCTTTACGATGTTGACATTTAAAGGATAGACTAACGAAGCCCGGCGCGAAATTCCGATTTGTTTTGATTCGATAATAAACCAATAAATCTGGCAGATTACGTATGAAATGCTATTACAAGTCAACACCTCGTTGAAATATGTACCCGCTATGATACAAGCGGAATTATTGTTGCATACTTTATAAGGCAAAACAAAAGTAGTTGTAATATTTCAGTTGAGTTGCGAGTAAATTTATTGAAATTAAAACGATTGATTTTATGATTAAATTATGCAAAAAAATGCGCTGAAAGTTTATATGATTAATAAATTAATATTGATATAATTGTAATAACTAATCCATTCACTTTTATTTTATGGTAATATAAATTCTTTTTTTTTAATAACGGTCTTCATTAATAATATTACCCCAACCATGAATAATCATTTTATGGAATTCTTTAAAGTATTGACAATTAATTATGCATAAAAATGATATCATCGAAGTGGTTTTTATTAAAAATACACAGGAAATATTATTTATTTTAATTTGAAACTTCGAAAAATGTTTTGAAACACATCAATACGACAGTAAGATAATTAAGATTTTGCTAATATATAACATGAATGATTTTTTTGTAGTGGTATTCTAAAAATTCGGGATCAGTGGTTTTAACATATTATCAATAAATATGTGATTGAGTGAATGCTCTTTTCAACGTGAATTCAACACAAGATGAGTTTTTTGAAGTAAATATTGTAAACATTATGATTTAAAAAAAACCTTAAAACAAAGAACAATGAACAATATTTTGATTTTTTGAATCAATTAGACAGCGCTTCTACATCTCCAGTTTAATACAAAAAAACAAGTAGTTTTATTGTTATAATCAACAAAATTCTATGTAGAGGCTTATTTATTTACATAAAATCTAAAACATGCTGAGAAGAGATATTCAAAGTTTTTTTTTTATAAATCAATCGTATATATTAATTAATAAATGTAAAAAATGTGTCTATTGTTTTTTCAATACTAATATAGTGAGTGTGTTAGAAAAGCTCTAATTTCCAATGCTGCAGATTAGTCATTTATAAAATCCGGATGAAATGATGTAATATACTTTTTTAAAGTAATGAGATGTGATTACAATTCGTTTACTTATTATCGTTACAAATAGTTTTTAAAATTTAAATCCGTGATATAATTGAAATTATACCAGTAGCTTAAGATTTTTTATAAAGTATGTTCTATTAAAAAAAACGTATCAATCAATTAGAACATTGCATTGATTAAATGTACCACAAAGATTTCACGTCCGTGTAAAGGTTTTGTATGAAGACACCGTCTCAATCAAAAAAATCAAATAATTAATTACAGCCAGTCTTTCACCATGACATGGGAAATATCGACGGGGTTAATACCAAGGTCTACGCTTCTACTTCACCTTGAAACGTTCTTAGAACTGAATTACCTGACGTTGCAGATTCCTCGCGAGTGTAAAGTGAATTATATAGGCCTGTCAAATTTTTGAGAAGCAATCCATAATGTTTCCTCTTTTGATTGTATTGACGGTTTGAAAATGCTGTGAGAAAAAATAAAATTGCAGGTTGCATTTCTCAAATTCCAAACGAGATATCGTATCTTTTGTAAATGCAAAGGTCAAGTTTAATGACGTATGTGTAATAAAATGGTTTATTGTAAAATCTAACGGAAATTTCTTTAAAACAACCACTTTTTTTTAAGCTGAACATGCATATTTTTATAAACAGTTATCTGATTCTCATCTTAAATTTTTAATGTACAAAACGTTCAGTAGTTTATGAGATAATAAAGTTATGCGGAACTACGGTAATGTACATCGTTTTCTACTAAAGATTGTACAACTGGTATTAATAAACGAAACCAGGATCCCGATATTTCTTGCAGTTTTTTTAATGCCACACACTGACATTACAATAATCTTTTTAGTAATCATTTAATAACTGTTTTTCCGCTAATCGTTGAATCTAAAAAGAAATATCTGCAGTCGGGCCCTGTTGTACAAAAATCCAACTAAGATCGATCTTTTAATGACATATTTTAGATTCAAAAAATTAAATACTCTTTCGTACTTATTCCCACTTTTATTTAATAAGACCAGGAGAGATAAGCATTATCAACTGATCAAACAGTCAATAGTGAAATATGAACAAATAAAATAATGTCTTTCCACCAAGTATTGACAGTGGACACCCTAATAGTGATTATATCTTAGAGTAAATTTAAAGTATCCATTACAATTAGCTTATAATAAATACGATATATTCATATTTTTAAATAACGGTATTTATGTATTTGCACTTCTTGCGAGCACATACAGTTATCTAAGACTTTATGTTAGATGAAAGATGTGAAGGATTTCACTTAGTAGTAAACAAATATTTATGTTTTAAGTTACAAACTAACGTAAGTGTGCAAAGCTTATTTATCTGAAGCTACTGTATATCAGATTTAACTGTCACGAGGTTGTGTGTTTTGGTTAAGAGATGAAAGAAAAATAAACAAATACAAAACGAGGTTTCATGTTACTACCCATACAGTAAGAATTTTTTTATAAAAGTCATATTTTTGCGATCAACCAAAAAATTACAAACAAAATGTCATTTTTTAATCATTAGATATAGTCTGATAATAAACGGTTACATTATATTTATATAGAGCTGTTCCTGTAACGATGTTTAATGTCAATTATTCAATTCTTTCGCTACAACTCCTCTCACTCCCTTGTAACTTGTAATAATATTAGTCGATAATAGATTTTAAAGATATTTAATAATATTATAATAGAGACATGATAATATTATATTTACAAGAGTGAGTAGGCTTAAAATTTCCTTAAAGGTGTTGTACTGCTCACTCTCTTTTTAATTACTTGGTAAGTTCAACTAGCAATGTGTCTATTTTAAGATTTTTTTTATACATCTTACTATAAGCATGTACCATCAATATTCAATAATAAGTATAATGCCATTCAAAAGTATGAGCCAATCTACGTGCAATTTTTATATTTACATATTTTTTTTATTTTTAAATAATATGTCACAATTTGTAAATCGTGCTGTTGATATACCGCGTTGTACTAAGGTCAAATGTAATGCATTAGCAGTAGTACATTAACAACACACAAAAAAATGAATAAAATTGAAAGAATATTCAAAATAATTATGATGCAACATTACAAATTTCTTTAATTAATCGAGTTGATTTCGAGATAATAATGTCTTCATTTTTTACATCACTTTTTAAAAGTGTTATTGTATATATTTATATGACATCATTTTCTATGGGAAAAAATATCTGAACGTCTGATTACATATTGCCGTGTAAAATTGAAAATTAAATGTATTTTATCATCACTTACAAACCATGGTCACAACTTTTTTTAAAATACAATTATTTATAACAGTTAAAATAAAGCTCATATATCAAAATGCAAGGTGAATTTTAAAGGAAAATCACATAAACTTCTTTTAGTCGCAAGTAAGCTTAGACAAGATAATTGTTTTTTGGTAAACAATTATTTTAAATAAAATAATGAATTATGGTTTTATATATATTTTAGTGAATAATTTATAACTGATAGCGATTTTATTACAGACTGAAGATTTTTATATCAAAAAATGTTACAGAAAACAAATTTTAGCGTTTGAAAAAAAAGCTCTGTTTTTTTAAAATTTATTCTATGACTGAAAAACTAAACCTAGCAAAAGATATTCAAAATATTAATACGGATCGAGTCAATCGTTTTTCATTCGATTTATGGATTTCTGTTAGAAGGGATGGATATCTGTGATGAAGTTTTTTACTAGAACTGGTTACTATTCAGTCACTTAATTTGTTTTTTTTTTTCAGAAAGACTAATAATAATTACTAGAGAATTGTTTTTGAAATACGCCATTTTTGGGATTGAATACCCATTCAATCCCAGAAAAGATATTTTAATACAACAAAAAACTTTTCCTTTTATCATGATTCAGTGTATTAAACGAGTCGCATTGATTTGTATCGCAGATGTAGATTATTGATTGATATAATAATATTTTTATGGAATACGTTTTGGAAAGCTTCAATACATTACATTCACTAGTTACATTCAACACTTATCGAAACTGATCGATTGATTTATAAATCTATACTATTTTGAATTCTTTATTAACATGTCCGCTCTAAACGTTCAGTATACATACTTTTTGTGTAGTTTATCTCAACAAACGTTTTTTGACAATGTGTGATTATTACTTACTTGCTCAATATCTCTCAAAGAGTGAGGATAAAAAGATAAGGATAAGACAGGTCTTATTTGCAAATCGATCTTACAAAGCCTTCATCTGTAGATTCAGATTGGTTGAATTAAATAAAATAGTTATGAAAAAAAAACTTTAAATTTTGAAAAGAGTAGCAGATTCTTAATTAATATAAATTACTACACTTTCAAGAAATTAATAGCCTATTTAATTTTGTAATGTGTATTTATTTATTTACTCTATATAAATCATCGTGTCATTTAGCGTTATTTCTATATCAAGTCGTGTATGTTTGTTTAAATATTCATGCCTAAGGCAATAGCAAAATTTTATTTTCGGAGTAGAACGCAAGCTTCTTAACTGTCAGTGCACAAAGCATCTGTATCGATACAAATGCACACTTCTCAAAATATTATTTTACATATTATATAAGTGGCAAGCATTTTTTCCAAAATAATTAAGAAAACAGAGTAAACTAATTAAAAGTTTTACCGATATAGATTTTACAATTCGATAAGTAATTGATTTATTGAAATATGAAAAATCGGAGAACTTTCGGGTGTTTAGCATTATATGTTATTTGATAAGAACGTAATCGAAATCATTCAAGAAAATACACTCAACTGTTTTTTAAACGAAAGATTTTATTTATATATGATCCGCTCCCAATATGGAACATATGGTTTCTTATAATTTTAGAATTCGACTGAAGGTGCTTGGTGGAATTTCAATATATTTTTTTTTCACTAACAAGCCCGGTTTCACCTTCAAATAATAAACGGATAAACTTAAAATGATAGTGTCATATTTTTTACTCAGTTTCTCAACCTCTCATTTTCAATGAGAGTAAGGATAAGATTTGGACAGGACTAGTGGTAAACTAATTGCTCTCGCTAGGTCCGTTCTTATGATAGGATAAGTGGGAGATATTAATGCTGAATTAAAGGCAGGCAATTGTCCCTGTCTATTGATTTCATGCATTAATATTTTGGTACAATAATTATCCATGTAGCATAAAATACTGATGCTAGATGAATTTTCTTAAAGGCAAAAACCTATTTAATGTTTAATAAAAAAAAACAATCTTTCAATAACCAACCTCACTAGAACAGATACGTCATATTAATGAAAATAAACACGATAAAACTAACGTTATGTTATTTATTTTTAAGCTCGTAAGTAGTTTTTTGTTCAAATGAATAACCGCCAGGTAGCTGGCGATATCATCGAAGATAAGAAATATTGGCGCTATAAAATGAATGATTGCTTGCAGTTGATAGTGCATATATCAATTAATAAAAGTGCATAAGAAGATTTTTAATTAGCCAGTATTAAAAAACGATCGTAAAATTGTTTTGTGAAATGTCGTGTAACTGATTTAGAATCGCCGCCATCAAATGATTCTTCTTGAGAATATCAAGGTCTCCGATCGCATTCTCCACGTTTGTATAGCATAACAACGTAACCTGTAAGACCATTCGTAAATCTTACACAGTTGCGTTGTTGTGTGGATTATCTCAGCACAGTTTATCGAGATCAAAGCAATTATTTTCAATATTATTATGTTACCGATGTCTGTGCTTCCTTCACCTTTTAACGTTGGTAGACAGGATGCGGTAAAGATGGAGTTATACAAAACCATTTACCGAAGAGCTGTTTAAAATCATTGTTATTTGATTAAAGTTGAAATTATTTAGTTGACTCTCAATTATAATGTAAAATTTTATCAAAAATTAATAAACAACCAATTTTCTTATTACATTGGTTATTCCATCTAAATTTACATTTTTAACAATATATATTTCTAATTTAAAGAATATGGACTACTAAAAGAATTAACAACAACATAAGTGTTTCTAAAAAAACTTCCTGTTACTCAATTGCTTGACTTCTGTTTTTTCCCCGAAGAAATTGGGGATTGAAAGATTAGGCTAGTGCATGATTAGCGGTTAGCTAATCGCTCTTGTTACGTCCCGTTTTAATAAAGGTTAGGTGAGAAGAAACAACTAAATTCACGATTTCGAATAAAAATCTATAAATCGGTTTAAAAATCAATTTATGATGAAAATTTAATAGTTCCGTATTAATTTTTGAAATGTTCTCAACACTTTAATTCTGGATAATGTAATTCAGCAACTAACGTCTCTTCTATATTTACATTATCAGATTATTAAAAACACAATGTTCATTTGTACTTTATTTCCACTTTCAGGACCGGATTCGCTCATGGCGAGAATTATCAACTGCTCGCCATGAGCGAAACTGGTCCTGACCTTTTTAAATAAAGTGGAAATAAATTACAAAGGAATATTGTTTTTTATTAATATAATGCCTCTCCACCAAGTGTTGACAGTGAACACCCTAAAAGTGAACATTATCAGATATTTTATTATATTATCAAATATATCTATTTTTGATATTAACTTTTGTTTTCGAGTTCAGTTTCATTTAAAAATAACATTTTTTCATGCTAAAATTTCATCGTGTCGTTAAACAATATTACCTAGTCAATATACTATACTACACTATTCAAATAGAGAGAGATACATAAATATTGTCAGATGAAATTCCAAAATGAAGAGAAAGAATCGTAAAAAGACTTCAATATATTATTCAGGGCTTACATTACATATCGACTGTGGAAAGGAAAAAGGACGTAACCCACACATATCAAATTTTACAGGATGTGTTAAAAATGTGTTTTGATGATTTTGTGACATGCAAATTATGAATTATACACAACCTTGAAGTGCACGGAGACTTCTAAACTGGTGTTTAATTGACATAATCTAATATTAATTAAATAAGTTGTCTAGGAAAAACATTTATTTCAGTCTTTTTTCTTGGTTTTAATTTTTTACAAGTTCATCTTTTTCAAACTCAAATGCTAAATTTAGATACTTATTTGGCATTTGCAGTTTTTATCCTTTTGATAGAACGTGTATCAAGTTTGATACATTGTGATTATCGAAAAAACCTGTTTTGAAAAAACTGTGGGTTACGTCCTTTTTCCTTTCCACAGTCGATATGCTTTTGTGATAATTAAACTTGATCAAGTATTTTTTTCTAATTTAGTATTTTAAGTAATTCTCTTCTAAAATGTTTTGTGTAATCCAGTCTTAATGAACGCAAATATAAAGCGATGCCTTACATTATTTAGCCGTTGAAAAGCGGTGTCGAAATATAGTGATTCAATTATTTACTCTAAACTGTGATTACCATTGTTTTTATAGCCTTTAATCTTTATTATAAATCTTTAGCAATGTAATGAGGTACCAATTACTTTAAATGTATACGCCATTTGAAAACACGCCGTGCATGTAAAAGTCTGTTATAGCGTGTATTTAAAATATTTTTATCCAATGTATTATTATCATCAACAACTTGTAAAGGTAACTAACTGCTTGTTAATAAATACGTTTTATTTAAAAACTTCAATCCATTAGCAATTACAATGAACAATTTTCCAGCCAGGCAAATGTTGGAGATATTATTGATTAAATTATAATTTACTTTTTTATGCATTTCCGCTCCCAATGCAGAGCATATGAACACCCGGTAAAGTTTATCTTAACAAAAGTGCTCCATAAATTGCATATTGTTACATATTATAAGTGTATTAAGTAACAATCGATTGCTTATTTAAGTATTGCATATAATTGCATAGGAGTGATAAAAAATTCACTCCTTCCCCGGAACACTGAAATTGCTTTGAGATTAATCGAGCATCTTGCTAACGTATTGTCAGCCTACCGCTGTAAAAGGGTGGTCATTAATTAGTTGAGTTTTATGTAACAGAGTAGTCCAGGTGTCAATGTACTAAATATTAATTTAATGGATAACTACTAGATTTTATTCTAACTGATATTTAATTCTATAATACCCACACTTTCTAATGCGAGAGAGAAAAAGTTTTCGGGTGACCGATTTACAATCAGATATCGTAGTATGTTGAGATATTTCGTAAGTAGTCTAGCAGAAAAACCAAAATGAAATAATTCACTCATAAATAGCTGTTGGAAAACCCAATTGTAACTTTTTTATTATGTCTTAAATTACACAATAGTTACCATGGTAATTGGCTCGAAATTGGTTAAAAAATAATGAAATAATATACAGAGAAACACTGCGTTATTTTTAAAGGCTCTTATTTTTCCGGTCAGAATTTATATTACATTGGTCAGAATTTTTATTAAATGGTCATAATATATCAATCAGAATAAATAGTAATAATTTAAATTAAATTAAAAAAAACCTAACCTAACCTGACCAAAATTGTTATAAAATATTCTGACCGTATAATATTTTTATTCTGACCAAAAATTGATTTAAATTCTTATCATTTAATTTGATCCTATTTTTAGATACTATTGTTTTACGGTAAATTTATTTATCATAGCAATTTTATACCTAAATATATTTAAATAAGGTGAAACTTATAAAATTAGCGATGCAGTAAAGTTGTATATGAAAATTAGATATAGCTATGGCGTAATACATGAATTTAAATGATGTACACGTATCATAAATTAAGAAATGAGCTTCCCAATTTAAAGGCGATTCATATCTGTCGATTATTGTTCTTTAGAGGCAAATTTAATTATCATTTCCCCTCAGGCAACATTAAGCATTATATTAACAAATAAAAAATACGTTATTCGTTTAGTTAGGATTATAGCGTTTTTACAACTATACCTAATCAGCAATCTGTTTATTGGGAAACTATACTATTTTATATGAGAATGCGTGACTCAATCGTGCCCAATTAACTAATGTAAATGTGCGAATTTAGGTCCGGTACAAATATTTAAATATTAACTTTTTTCTACCCTTGACATTATAGTAATTATTTAATAATAATATTGTAACATAACACACTATCATTGTTGTTAAAATTTAATATTTACAAATGAAGAGCAATCAAATATCATTCAAAGTCAATTTTTTGTGTAAAATTTGAACAGGAGGCTCGCTTAATCTCAAGGCTATTGACGGTTTTCTGGGAGAGAGGTAGATTTTTTGATCACTCTTATATGTACAATTATACGCACGAATTATTAAAGCTGTCGTATACTACATATTATGTAACAAAGAGCTATGTACCGACATTAAACTAATAAAGTGAATGATTAATTTTAACAATTATTCAGGGAATGAAATTTTAAATATACGTAGATTTAATAAAAGATTTTTAGTACTTTTTCCACAAAAAAAAACATATGATCAGGACCGGTTTCGCTCATCGCGAGGATTATCAACTGATAAGAAAAAAATATAAACAGTGCTATTTATACAAGTTAAATTGAAATAAAAGGTGTAAGCAACTACTAACAATGAAAAGGATTTCAACAATTCTTTCAATCCATTTCATTGTTAGTAGTTGCTTACACCTTTTATTTCAATTTAACTTGTATAAATAGCAATGTTTATATATTTTTATTATCAGTTGATAATGCTCGTGATGAGCGAAACCGGTCCTGATCACATAATTTTTTGTGGAAAAAAAGTACTAAAAATCTTATATTATTTTTATTATAATGCCATTCCACCAAGTATTGACAGTGAACACCTTAAAAGTGATACGTAGATTTATTAAAAATGACAGATGTGTCGTAGAATAATATTTGTTTGAGGTTTTTAAATATAGTCTGTACTTATTTTCCAACTTCATTTTTATTTACAGATATATGTTTATACATACATACATTACAACTGATAGGAAAGGACCAGGATGAATAGGTGGCAGTAGTGAAGGAGGTCCAAACATACTGTGAGCTCTGGAAATTACAATCAATAAATCATTAAAATATATTCCGGCCTACAATTTTTTTTAAAATTTGGTTATTCTGTAAGATTAACAATACAAAGTATTTAATGATTACCAACTCTCAATTAATCTAATATTTATATTCTGACAATTTTCATCTAAATCAACGAAAACAATCTTTTATTGATCGACCTAAAATCGGCAATAGATCTTAAGCGACACGATTAGGTAAATTGCGTTTTTTAAAACGATTTACCAATAATTCTCCAATGTCACTTAGAGTGTCAGTGACAAAAATTTTAGAACGTTATCTAATTCACCTGATATTTTTTTAGGGCCTGTGCATTTAAGCGTTTGTTCCATGTGTACCCCAGTTGAGATAGGCTGATCTAAAGAACTGAAAGTAGTCAGTATAATATAAATATAGGCATTGACCATATGTTACTATTTATTAACGGTCATTAGGGAATTTCTTTTTCAAACTTAAAAAAACCTTAAATTTGAATCGTTCAAATTATGTACATTCACACACAGTAAATTTACTAAGCGTCAGTTCAGGTTCATCCGTGCACTTGGACGCCCGAAGATGCCGAAAGGCGAAACCCAGGTCGTTAGTGACAAAATCTTTGTGAATGTACATAATTTGAACGATTCAAATTTAATATTGAAATTCCACCAAGCACCTTTAGTC
This sequence comes from Himalopsyche anomala, assembly GCA_031772345.1. Lineage (NCBI taxonomy): Eukaryota > Metazoa > Arthropoda > Insecta > Trichoptera > Rhyacophilidae > Himalopsyche > Himalopsyche anomala. The sequence continues at coordinate 3,087,186 of CM062823.1, read as the reverse complement.
GAAATCTTAAATTAAAAAAACCCATACAATTTATAATCTGTCGGTTACGATTTTCTGCCTATTATGGATCGATATGCACTTGTACTGTAACATAAATATTTTTTTAAGTGGCAATCATTTATTATTAATGTTAATTTTTTCTGGTATATCATATATTATAATTTTTAAAACTATTGTGTAACAACTATAGATGATTTAATCTCGAATTATGTTTCGGTGGTAAGACCTCGTCCTCGAGGTTTTTAGTAATCCACGTAGTCAAATGCGACCTTTCTTTATTCATAATAATAATTATTCCCATGTTCAATATAATTTCAAATCATAATAAATAAAACAAAATTGCGTAGGCAAGTTAAAGAAGAGCGGCATCGGATAATTCGAATGTCTCACGATTGCAGCGATGCAAAACTTTTTGACTAATAAAAAGTTAAAATTAAAAGTTCAAAAAGTAGTTAATGTACAACATAATACAATTATATTATTTCAATAACAAATGATCTTGTTGTTCAAGTAAGTTACTCAATTATTCAAAACACGATGGATTCTTTTAATCATCTGTATTTTTTTACTTTTAGTTTATTTTATAATGTATTGTATAAATTACTTACATTTTTCAGAATAAAATATGTTTAAAAAATATTTTTTTATAATTTCATCCTAAAGTTAGGTTCAAGTGTTCTCAGAGGTAAAAAGCCAAATTTTATTAAAGAGTCTTTTCACAAATAATAATCTGTAATAATTTAGGTTGTAATCAATCAACCCAAAAACTATAACAAAGCTCACTCAAGTTACAATAATTTCATAAAAACTTTTACTCATTTACTCAAATTTAAAATTAAACAAATAAGTTTACTTCAGTCTATTTTAGTAAAGGAAACTTTTGAACAGCCAAGGTAAACAGTAAGAGCAATTTTTCTTTATATTTTTGTTTTAGACCATAGATAAGTATCATAATATTATGTCGTGTATAGCGGTGCTTCCCAACCTTTTTCATGCCACGAGCCCCTAGGCAAGCGAAAAACCTGCGGACCCCAGGTTGGGAAGCACTGGTGTATAATACTGTTTTTCTCGTACCAAATTAAAAATCAACGGTTTGTGCTAATTAAATTTCAAACCAATTGAACTTTGTTGTTTAGGAACTCATTGGCTTATCAATTGAATTGAGCGATTAAAAAAATATTCATTAATTAGTGTTCCGTACAACAAAAATTATCCCTATTTCATTTTAGTCATGTATAAAAATGTTTTCAATCACTATAATATTATATGTGTACACAGTGTTGGCATGCTAAACAAGAATTGATACCGAAGATCATTTATCCGATACATTCTATTTACTATTTATTAGGTAGATTGTGCAAGACCACTCACAAACGCACAATCTATGAAACAAATCGTGCTAGCTTTTTTGTGTATATTTATGTAAAATATTTAATTTAAAAGGCCAACAGTGGACACATTTTAAGAAAACTACGCAATTAAAAACTATATATTATTTGGAATATTTGTATGATGGCATAATAACCCACCTTTAAAAATGTTATAGATTTGTTTTTGTCTCCAACGTAAAACCATTTCAATAAAAGTTTTTCTACGAGCTTTTTTGTAGTTCCTTCACTCAAGATTTCTTTTACGAAAAGGCAATTAATAATTTGTCGAGTCCGTGGCGTAGTGATCAACGTCGTTGGCTCCCGTCACGGATCTCACGGGTTTGTTTCCCAGTATGAACTGATTTTTCGATTTCTGTTCTAAGACATGGGTGTGTGTGATGTATATAAATTCCTTTCCTACCATTCCAATTATAAAATTAACAACAGCAATCAGTTAAACATTAGTTCTATCATAATTCGTCTTTCCTCACTCTCTTTAAAAAAGAGAAGTTAAGGAACTGAGCAACCAGAAGTTTTCGTAGAAAACTTTTGTTGAGATATTTTCACCAAGAGACCATTTGCTCCACAGTAGACATATTTAAAAAAACATGTATGAATGATTAATTAAAAACTAGAAAAGGTCTATTGGTTCAAAACGTCAATTTTGTAGCCTTGTTGATAGAATTGTAAAACCGGAGTAATTTTACCCTGATATAATAAATAAGTGTTTGTCCTTTTAAGGCGCACTTAAACCATTTATTAATAAATGGGCACATTATATTTCAAATACTGTATTAAAATTTCTATATTTATAAAAAAAAGTTCGATGCCAATTGTAGGTATATTTGTGATGAAATGTTGAGAATTATAACCATTTTGCTGTCAAAACTCGATGGTGTTTTGTTACCAATGGAGTCGATATATTTGTATCAATAATAAAATAGTGCTTCGATTTTTTTACATTCGAACAAGGTATGAGAAAATCAAGAGATTGATTAATAATCTTTTTTTTATACATCCTGTTAGTTAAATAGGCACAGCGAGTAATTTTTATGAAGTGAAAAAAGACATATAATTAATAGGATTGTTCAATTAAAAAAAGGAGACGTAACTGTGCGTATTTTAAATAGTTATTCAACAAAATAACTTGTTTCCTATTGATTTATTTATAGGAATGTGTTCATTGAAATATTTCCAACATTTTTTAATGTTTGTGTATAGGCATAATACTTCAATGCACTTGAATCAACGAGCATAATAATGGTGATGTGTGTCGTAGAAGCTGACTAAATGGGTGAGAATCAAACCCACGACATCCTACGTCTAAAGTGATTGATTCTGCCGCACGTACTAACAACTTGCACAGGTAAATACATCGTGACCCATCAATGTAATGACTACAAATTAAAAAGTAAAAGTGATTTTTAAATCGAGAGTGGAAGTAATTTTATCGTAAAACGAACACCCTTGTTACTTCCGCTATGCCAATTATCTATTTTGTAATCTCTCCAATTTGATTATATTACAGCATGAATTTATTATTTTTAATTCGGATAAGTGAAACACTTATGAGAATATATGAGTGAATTAAAATCAATTGGCAATGTATAAGTAAATAAATTTGAAAATTATATTTTCGTTATTCAATTCGATATGCATTGTTATTAGGTGTGAATAGGAATTACAATAAATGTATTATATTACCGAAACCGAGATCCCGGTATTAGTGATGTTTTTCAATTCAGAAATAACGGTTTTAAAATCTAAATAATGCCGGTATTTCGATGATGAAAATTAGCCAATCTCGAATTTTCAATGTACAAAAACCATCTCATATTAAATAGAACTGTTCGCAATGATTTGAAATCTTTTACGAGTTGTATCAATATTAACAGGCTAAAATAATTCTGAATGTCCTTCTCAAAACACAACTACAACACACGCAGAATATTTATAGTATATATGAATGATATTTAAAAAACATTAAAACTCCTATAGTACATTTGGAAGGGAAAATCGGTTTTAAATATTCACTACAGGTTTTAATTTGACCATGCGTTCGATTGTTTTTTTAAAACGACTTCAACATTCTGTTGACTGTTACGCGATATACATAAATAAGGTCATCAAAATAGCCAAATGAACTTGATATTTTGAGTCGTAATCAGTAAATGAATATCATTGTAGACCTAATCGTAATAGTTCCGCTTAGCGATCAGATGGTTCTAGTTGCGTGAAATGGCGATGTTCATTTTTGACATCCGGCGCATATATCTTTTCTCATCGAGTTGACCTTTTCAAATGTATTCAAGTTTTTAAACGATTTTATAAGTACCAATAATTAGCGTACTCGCTTTCAGCTATCCTAAAATAGTTAAGTTTAGAAAACCACTTGTCTTGTCCTAGTTCTATCCTTTCAACCCACACTCCCTTTAAAAATAAAGAAAGATATGCTAAGTTTTCGTAGAAAATACTAGGACATTTTATACTCAAAATTGCGAGCAGGGATGACTGTAGATACAATTAGTCAGACGGTATTTTATTTTGGATTTTGTCTGGTCCCATGGCACCGTGGTTAGCGTTATTGACTTCCGTGCCGGATCTCACGGGTTCGAGCCCCAGTACGAAACAGCATTTTTTCGATCGATTAATCAATTTATGTTCGAAAGCATGAATGTTTGTGATATTTAAAAATTCCTTCTACCCTTTCAGATCCTTTAATAACTGGGAGTAAGGAGAGAGATTAGTTAACCACTAGTCCTGTCTTTGTCTTATCCTTCTATGCCTACTGAAGTTGAGCGACTGACTAACTAACATACAGTTCTTTTAGAAAGAATTCTGTAAAGATACCTCTATTAGGAAGCCATATACTCCACATTGGAAGTAGACATGGATAAAAACATGATGTAAATAAACCCGTGTAATCTTAAACATACATTTCTTAAAATTTACTCTCATACCATAGTCAAAAAGTGTTCTTGTCCAGAATTTGAGCATAATTTGTATATGTGATGTAAAATAGTTAATTTATCTTGGCAAAGTTTTTTTTAATTTTATTATACAAATTAATATACCGTTGTATAATTTTATTCGTGTAGTGAAACGAACAACAGATTCAAATTCATAATAAATTATATTACAATACTTACAATAAAATACGTCGGCACAACAATCCAGACATGTTGTGAGTGACTAACAACGATTTATACCTCATTAATCAATATAAAGAAGGACCAAACGTCTTCCGTATAGAAGACCGATCACAATAAAATAATAATCACGTCGACATCTACCTGATCCTTGAGGCGGTTTTGGTGATCTATCATTATTATGTTTATATCTCAGAGCGTAATAATTATTTTTCTTGTATAGATTCATTTTTTATTTTTTTTATTTTGAATGAAAAAATATTGGTTTCTATTGTCATATTTACCGATGCCCACTCGTTTCCTTGTATAAATAGTTTATTATTAAAAACTAATTTGTTTCCCATCTACTAAATCAGTCGTACCAATGATTTAAATCGACAATATTCATTACTTTTTATAAGCGAAAACGAAGGATATATAACATATTTGGAGTTTTTTTAGTTTTTTTATTTCTTATCCGGCTTAGGTATTATAATTATAAATAAGCCTTGCCAAGTCAGCACTATATAATACTTTCTAAAATTACTTAGATTATTCCACATATTCTACTAACTGTGACACGTGTTTCGCCTCTTTCAGAGGCATCCTCAGACAATCTTTCTTTCACAATGCTTTTTTAAGTAATAATGATTTTAATATTCTAACAAGATAATAAAAATAAAAACGGGAAGCAAGGAGAGGAGGATAGTAAGCAAACAAACAATAATAATACTACAAATGACATTTACATCACAAAATAATTAACTAATGAGTTGTATCAATTTGGAAAGGTTAAGCCAAGTAGTGTGCTGCTATGGGTACGCATCGGCTCTGCCGAGCCGGTTTCTAAAATAATTTTGGTTCAGAGAGCGTCAAGGTTATTAGTATATCCGGAAATTCCTGTGATTTTGGATTCGAAAATTCTCGAAAGAGCTAAAAAAAAACGTCCCACGCTGAAAATCTTAAAATCGTCGACCAAGGTGCGAACTGGTTAATAAAATTTTATCAGCACACCACTGGTTAAGCCCAATTACATACCCGAGTGTTTAACTCAACATCACAATAATATTATAATAAAAAAAAGCAATATAAAAAGGATATACGTTTTGACTATTTCAATATTAGTTACCATAAAACTGGGTTGCAGGATAAGAATGTAATCATCTTTGTGAATCTACTATTATTTCGACTACAGAGCTATTTGAAGTCTAACTAACGTAATATTCAGCGGTGTGTTTCCAATAAGTTTACAAGGGGTTGCTTAATCTTAGAGCTTTTCTTGGAGTTCTAGGAAAGAGGCAGATTTTTTTTCACTCTCATATATTTATACGCAAATCGAAAGTTATATATTTACATAATGTTACAACACGCAATTGAACTAATATCAATAACTGAAATATGAACTTAGCTATCTAAGATTACAAAAGTGGAGAATTCCAAGATTGACTCAGATATACGTACCTACTATTCTTTTCGATCTTATTATGTTTTTAAAACGTTATACTAAAGCTTTCGTTAATAATATATTTGTTAGATATTGCAGTATGGTACTGATTTGATCAGAGAATACTGTTTTGTATTATTTGATTATTATTTAGCATATCTATTCTCATAGTGTTATACTACTGATACTAAACCCTAAAACCTAAAAATGCCATAAAAATAAATCAGAAATGCGAATGAAATACAACGGGTTATTAGATTAGATTAGTTTGATCACAAGTGTTAAAACATTTTTTTCTCTTTAGCACTTGACTATTGTACAATTTTTCTACATTTTATGCATAGCAAATGTTACTGATTCATAAAAACGCATTAAGAATAATTTATGCATATTTATAAATAGGTATTAAAATAAAAACCGTATTGAATTATTATCAACATGCCAAAGGTTGCCGAACCAACGAAAATTAGTGTACAAAAAACAATGCGTCAAAATACTTTTTCTTCCTACTCATTTTATATTAAAAACTCTATATAATTTTTATTTTTATAGAATTATTTAATCAAACTTTATTACATCACCATCCTTTGATGACTACATAGGATATGCGAAGTTTTACTGTTTATTTGCTCAGCACGGTTTTCTATAGATGTTATCTGTAATGAAAATTGTAATTGCTATATTATTGATGATAAATGTTTTACAATGTATACTCATAAACAATAGAATCGATAGTCAATCAAGAATATTTTTAGATGAGTGTAGCTTTTTATAGCCATTCTCGATTTAGTATGGGAATTACGCGTAGTCATCACGGTGAAAACACATGGGTAAGATAAATTATTTTACTCTTAATTTATATTTTGTTAGGTTGAAGATGTTTTAAAAATTAAAGACTCTCTTTCCTTCACATTAAATTTGTTGGAAATATTTCTTATATAAAAAAAGAACGCAGGTAAGACAACAATTGTGATTTTTGATTTCGCATTCTTGTCAGTTTTTCTTTGACGCTGGCGCGTCCTGGTACTTAAAGCTCCATAAATTTGATATCCAAAAAAAAAACTAGGTTTTCTAAAATATGAAATATAAATTTTGAAAACATGTTGCTCAAAGCAGTATTAATTTCACTCTTGAGACTTTGTATACTTAGAAACGTATAGGCAACTAGAATTGATTCGGTATCAAATATCCCCACATCTGGGACACTGTCTTCTTGAGAGATTTATATATTTTTTTATAGAAGTCTTGTATCATAAAGTATTACACGCATTCATAATTTAATTTATTACCATTCGCCGATAATTACATACAAAATGCACAATTCAATACAAAATTTATTACGTCCACACAGCCGCTGTACCACCACGCACACACTCACACTTCCGGATCGACCTTGACGTCATGTAACAATACTAAAGATGCGCGCGCAATTATTTAGTGCGCCAGTTGATGACCTTGGAGGTATTAATGACGAATTGTTACAATGTGCGGCTTGCGTGTCTTCTATATTGACGTCCAAAAGGTGCAGTCAATATTTTTGAACATTTTAATTTATAATTATAATTACGGATAATATATTAATAATTAACATGTAGTGCCATCTTCGACGGCTACGTTTACGGTGCACACGGCCTTGAATTCCAGTACAGACAGATTAAAAAAATGTTTTTCTAATCGATTACCGAATTTAACAATGATGTTCTTGGCCCGATACAGAGCTACATGAGACCGATCTTAAAACCATGTAGTATTGTACAGTGGCCGCCGGTCAATTTGGCATTGAATCAATGCACCCCTTGTATATGTAGGGGGGGGGGGTTATATTTCATGAAATAATATTCAAACATAGCATTTATGTCATTCACTCTTTTTAAATTCTTCATATATTTATTGTCTATAATAAATATTTAAGAACATTTTATTTTAGACAAGGGGTGTATTGATCCAATGCCTCATTGACCGGCCGCCACTGTTGTTGTGATTAAAAAAGGAAAAGATATAATATAAAATATAGATAGCGTTACTTGGTCAGCCATTTAGCTTAGGAGAATGATGGTTAATACCTGTGCTTCCTGCGAGAATCCTGCCGTAATAATAGAGTTCGATTTGCTCCGGGCTGTATTAAAATGGTATCAAAAATGTTCTCCATATGTTGTTACAAAATTATTGAATGTCTCAAAGATGTCCTTGCTTAAGAATAGTTCAGCGTGGCCAATTGGGCTTGTATGAGGACGGACCGCAGCAAACAGCTCTGCTCGTTAGACATTAATATTAAGGCAGTCTCACAGTTGAGTACGATGATAATTAAAGAGCGCTTAACTCATGGTTACAAAGGCAATAATATATCTATTTTTTACCATGGCTGCTCCCAATGTGAACAATATAGACTCCTTATGTAGTTTATCTCAACGTAAAAGTTTCTACGAGAACTGTTTGTTACTTAGTTGCTCAACCTCTCTTAGAAAGTAAGGATATAGAGGTAGGGCTAAGACAGGACTAGTGCCTTCATGCCTTCGAACAAAAATTCATAAATCGATAAAAAAAATAATGTATAAAGACTGTCCGTACTGGGATTCGATCCCGCGACTTCCGTGGTCAAAGCCAACGACATTGATAATTGACCGCGAAGCCAGCAAACACTTAACAAAATTAATACCACATACAATACACGCATGAAGCAATACGGTTTTTTTTATTAAAATATACTGTAATAAAAAAAAAGGATTTATTAACTAGTACAAGAAGGTTATTAACATGTATACATTTGATATCATTAATTATTTTGTAAACAATAAGAAAAAAATAGTTATACATATAAGACAGTGAGTTAGAATGCAAAGCAATATATCTAATATTTCAAATATTAGACACAAATTTCTTGGAGAATATTTTTTTAAATAATAAATACACAAGTCGTGCGGAAGAACAAATATGATTAATTACGTACTATAATTATTATTCATGTAAAGATATTATATTATTTTTTTATCTGATATTTGCATAAAATTGACAAATGAGAATATTAACGATTTATTATGTTATCTGTCTTGAAATTATGTACGCTAAATTAGAATTAATTAAATGTAATTCTTCATTTATATCATTAATTATTCTATGTGGGTCACACACATTTGGTGTTGAGATTTTAACTAATGATAGTTTCTGTAATTATTTGTAGGCAATATAATTAAAAAGAAGACGTGCCATTAATCATAAAATTGAAGCGTAGGTGTATAAAATATTGTTATGACTGAAATTAAACCAACAAACTTTAAAACTATAATGACTGGTTTTTAAAATACTAATTTAACAATAGAATCGTAAAGTGAAACAGGAAATACTAAATCACAAAAAATCTATAGAATCTTATACAATAAAACTAACTTTTTGATGACTTAGTTTCATAGTGCTACAACTAGAAATTTGGTAGTTTTGAGATATGGCTGACTGACCAATGTTTTGACACATCTAAACAGAGTTGTGAAAAATTGGTAATTTTTTTTTTCTCATCTTTTTAGTGAATCATTTATATCAATTCCATTCAAATTCAGTGAAACGTTGACAAAACTATAAAATGATATTTCGAATTGTATTTATGTGGAAATGAGACAATATTGTTCATATGAAAGAAAAATAGCAATTATTCCTAATTATATTTTTACGATGATATAAAAGAGAGGTTTTGGAAGTCTTTCTCTCATCAGTTGTTATTTGATATGTACTCAGAAGAAACGATTAACAACCCTACATATAATAATGCAATTTACTGTTAATCCATAAATTTATTGAAAAATCATTTTTTTCGGAAATTGGACATGTGATCATGATTCATCTGTTCACAACTTTGCTGTATGACTTAACATTATGAAAGCAATCAACTTATACTATGAACAGCCAGAGCAATAATTAAAAAGTAATTTTGTTATTTATTTAAGTTCAAGTTAAAATATATTACATGTATTTACTTTAGTACACCTTTTCTACTTTGCATAACTAATTACATTCGGTAAGAATCCACGTGTCACTTTATTCATAGTGAGCTGTCTGCAATATTGCTTTATCACCGGACAGATATTGCGTGCGCAACATGTTGTACTTGCATTTGATTATTAAAATTCAAACCTAAAGCTTTGCACTCACCATTAAGAGGTATTTTTCTTTTTAAATAATACCATTGTCTATTCAATTTTGACGACTGTGAAATCAAAAGCACAATACAGTCATCAGTTGATAACACTAGTCATTAACGAAACCGGTGTTGATCATTTAACATAAAAGTGGAATAAGTATCTAAAAATGAGTTTTTTTAGTACAATACACATATCAAGTGGTGGGAATTAAATTAATTAATTAATACGACGCAGTATAAACCTCATATTTTAGATGAATTTAGCGTGAATTATCTAAAAATCGTTTTTAGATTTATATCTTTGTTATTCACATTAATTTTGTGTTTTTTTTATAAATTCCTGCCAAAGTTAACTATATAATTGTATCATGTTAGGCTCCAATTAAAAATTACACAGCACCTGTCTCTCAGATAATCGCTTTTATCGTTGTTAGACAAAAAACACCAACAATTTTATGATCGAAATTTTTTGAAGTATTTTGAATTTATTATTAAAAATATGGCGTAACTTCCTTCGTAAGTGAATTACTGCAGTGTTATAATTACACTGAGATTTATGCTTATCTACACTATGAATCAAAAATAAATAAACATACAGCAATCAATATCTCAAAAGTCCTTGCGTATTGATATATCACGAATTCGCAAGTAATTACAATGTTATCGTAATTAGAATATGTTAGTGAAGTGATAAATTCTTGCTTAAATGCTTTTATCACTTGCATAGAAAAGATTCATATTTAAATAATTATAATTTATTATTACTTGTCAGCGAAAACATTTCCATATACACGGAATCGCAAAGTAATGCGTTTGAATAACTGCATATTTTTTCTTTTCAATTAATACGTTAATATGTAAGGTATATTTGAATTCTTATAGCTTTAAAAAGTGTTTATACTATTCTATGAAAGTAGGCTTCGTAAAATTAAAATTACGTAGAAAATTTTAATTCGGACATTTCAAGCACTCTATGACAGTCATCGGCAACTGGTGGTCCGCGAGGAAATTTTGGTGGTCCGCAGAGAAATCTGACATTATTTTAATTTTTTAATCCTATCACCAGAAGAAAAAAATCAACCGAATCTCGTAACACATACATACTATATCTTGATGCATTGCATTACAAAAGTCCATTTGGTGGTTTTTTCTATTAAAAAAGATTTTCAAATTATTAAAGTGACGTTATGATACCCAAATTTAATATGTTTACATAATCGTTGTGATTATTCAGTCATGGGTTAAATCTTTCATCCGAATAAAAAAAAACAAGTATTGAGAATACTTACTTACTGACCATTAACAAGACCATGTTGTAGTTAACGATTGTAAATTATATAAAGAATACAAATAATACAATACTGCAGTGTTTCTCAACGGGGGGCAATATCTGAGAATAGATAAAAAAAATACAAAAAGGTCTCACGCTATTTGATTTTGGGAAATCCGTTAATTCTTGGGGTTTTAGATTCTAAATTTTTGAAAGACAAAAAAGTCTCGCATCTTTACGTTTTAGGAAATCCCAAAATTCCTCATAAAACTTTTACTTCAATATTAAAAAAACAGGTATATAGGTCACGGAAAAATATGAGACTCAAATAGGGTGACGGGCCCTAAAAAATTGAGAAACTATGCAATGATGTATTTAAGGGTGAGTAAAACAGTCTACAATTATAGATGTCAATTTAATAAAATTGTTAAGTGACTTATTTACAAACATTTGGGTAATTGAAAAAATCTTTCTTAATAGAATTTTCAAATCATCGCAGTTGAGTAAACCGTTATTTATTATTATATTCCATAACAATTTATCTGTAAAAAATGAACAAGATGCGAGTGGCGTGCTTAGGAAGAGGCCTCCTTTTTTCAATAAGATTTTATCAACTACACAGATTTTTATAAATAAGTCATTTTTTTCATAATTATAGGTGTCGCTGTAGACCGTTATATTCACCTTTAAAATAAAGTACGTTTATATATCAAAACATCATGAATTATTGACGTCCCTCAGCTAAGTGTTTTTAAGTTTCTTAACATTCGTCTACCCAAGTGCCCTGTCGAGGGTTTTGTAGCTAGTTAGGTAATTTCGTACAATGACTTTTCAATTGATTTGTGAAGTCAACTTTAACAACTCTCACCCCTCTAACCATCAGTAACAAATTGGGTGTAAAGAAAATAGTCAACGATTGCAGTTATTTCCAACCGTCATCATTTTTTACTAACCTTTTTATCAAAGAGGGAATGAACAATTGTTCAAATAATTCAAGGTTTGGTTAAATTAACACAAAATACTGACATGAAACATATTTATCACCGATAAATTTATCTTTGTTCTCCGTATATAGCATTCATTTCAAAATTTAAATTATTCGGTAATTAGTTTTGTAAGAATACTGTAAACTTTAATTTGAGGCGTTCAGTATCAAATACGGTTAAGTCATGTTTTTAGTTAATTTCTAGTCCTGTTCTAGCCGTATCCTTTATCTCTACTTGTCTCTTCGAAAAGAAAGGTTGAGCGACTGAGTGACAAACAATTCTCGAAGACTAACTTATGTTAAGATACCTTCATTAGAAGGCTATATGCTCTACATTGGGAGTGGACATGGATATATGTATATAATAAAAAACTTTTCATTAATTTAGATAAGAAATTTTTATACATACAATTCAAAATATGTTTTACTTTCAATCTTACATCTTAATCTTAAGTTTATACAAATCGACTAGTAATGATTTAAATCGAAAGTGGCCAAGTCAAAAGCATCTTATTATAATGATGGGCAAGTTAAGTTATCAAGACATAATCAGATCGCAGGGTTTGAATCAGCTGACTGAGTGTCATCCACTAATTTGTTGGGAATGTAAGCGCTTAATGTTTTAAAAGTTAACGTTAAGTGTCTGGGTTTTTTCGTAGTTATAAAAGCTAAATCACATTAAAATTTTGTTAAAATGTTGTCAAACAAACGTTCGGCCAGGGCTGGCTTGAAGGTATCTGCGCTTGTGTGCGAAAAACTATATCTGAACGAGTGGGTAGTAGGGCATCTAATCCCAGAAAAAAGCGCGAGACCCCATTTTTAAGCTCTTCTCAGAATTTCCGAATCCAACATTTCTTAGTGCGGTGCTTATGCGCCTGTATGCGCCACACACTTTACACACACCACAAGCCAACCCTGCGTTTGGCTCTCCTCAAAAATAAAGAGAAAATAACATGGCCGTATTTGATAACGAACGCCTGAATTAAATGTATCATGAATGTAAACTTCAATCGAGGTAAATAATTGAACCAGTTGAATTCGATTACGTTCATTACCACATTCGTTCCTTGCAGACGTTCGCAGGCATATCAATCTCGCAAACGCGACTCGGGGAACAATAGACATTGACTTCCCATAGTCTTTTGCAGTCGAGCGGCGAAAGTGTTACAAGTTCGTGACCCGGGGAGCGCCACAAACCAACAAACATCATGCAGACGTCGTGAGAGTACTTCGGTCACACGGGAACCACCAATCACTCTTTGTTTCACTTTTTGTAAGATGTGTTGATAGCTTCTGATTTTTACTACGCTGGAAAAAATATAGCTAAATAGCGTGTCTGTTGGTATTCAAAACATTTTTATTTTAATCACACGTCGGTGAATATCAACATCAATAATCGGCAGTCAAAGAGTGAGTTTCGTTTAAGGGGTAAATTTAAAAAAAAACGTTGTTATTCTCATATCTGTGTTATTTAAAAGCAAAACGTTCCACTAAGTTAATCTTCTCCTTATCTGTCGTAGAGACTGTCACTAAAAAATACTACACAATACATTGTATGAATACAGTACAGTTATTAGGATATAGAATGGAATTTTAGCTTTTATTTTTTCATCGTACTTTATTCCTAATTGAGAACAGTATGATTATTTTAAAAGTCAGTCAGCTGCTTATTGCAATAGTTTTACATATACGCGAAATAAAATTGGATATATCAGTTTCTGCATTCATGACATATTTATGTTATTTGTAAACTTACCAAATGCAGTTTTAAAGAAAAAACAATATTACAAGTATTATAATATTAAAATCTATAATAATTGAAAATGGTCCTAGAAATTAAATATCAAAAATTATAGACAAGTATCCTCATTACTCTCTTCGAAAACTACTACTTCTCGTAGAAAAAAATCTGTTGAGACACCTCTAACAGCAAGCCATATGCTCCATTTGTTTTATTTTGATGTTTTTTTTGTTAAACTTCGGAATCGCTTTAAAGCAAGCTTTAGGAAATATTTTAATTAAAAAACTAGTTTTTTCAGAAGTCGGTTTTTGTATAAGCCCTAATAAAAAGTAAATCTGGATTATAAAAGAAAATATTATAGATGGACAAGCTTGTAATTTTGTGCTATATTTTTTTTTGTTTTATTAAAATATTTTTTGTAATCAATGTGAACGATTCTTAAATAGAACATTCTACAGCTTTAAGTTCACTTTTACAACGCAATTCTCTGTTTACCATCCTCTCATTTTTTGTATAGTTTTTGGCTTTTACCTCTTCCAGGAGAATGACAACCGAGTTTTATCATTCACCTTGTACGTTTAAATACTATTGACCTAAAATTAAATATTAAATTGAAATTAACTGAATTTTTCTACGCCAGGTTGCAGATTACACTTTTACAAAAAGATTGATTTAAGATAAGGTTAATTGCTTGAATATTTCAATCATCAAAGATAAAACGAAACTATTTTCTTTCGTGCGTCTTCACACTACTAATATGAATTCACTCATTGCAAATATTTTATCCGAGTACTAATTACTTTATAAAATAACGAGATAATGATCTCAATAATTATGAAAACGTATTTTAAATTGAAGCGTGTGTTTGATATTGCGATAATGAAATTGGATTGGAAAATCTCAGACCGTGAGAAATTATGTATTTTTTTATGATGTCACATTTTTTCAGCATTTAATGTATGGATCAAGTTGATTTAATTATTTTTAAAGCAGTTAAATTAAATGCATGGGAGCTTTGAATATACTTTTTTCTCAATAAGTAACTTTATTTATTACTACAGTATTTTTGCTAAATATTTGATAACTAAGATAAGACAACTATATCATCGCAAATTGATGACTTTACTTTTATTTTGAAAATATTATTATAGTTAAATCGTCGTTTATTAAAGTCTTAATCTTATTAATATAACATTAAATAAATAAAAATCCCAGATAATAATTACATTAAAATTTACCTTAGCTCAATTACTCTTTGATGTGTTTTGAAATTATTTTATAGTCAACTAAAATACTAATCTCATTAATTCATATTTTGTATCTTTAAATGTAAATTTCTTTCATTATTAACTGTTCGTTACGCCCTGAAAATTGTATTTTGTTTTGTGTAAATAACGCTGTAATATTGTATTCTCTTATCAGTTGATAATGTTCGTCATGAGTAAAACATGTCCTGGTCATATTCAATAAAAGTGAAATTACTACAAATGTGTTTTTTTTTTTTTTAATATAATATCTTTCAACCAAGTATTGACAGTGGACAGCCTAAAAGTGACCTTATTTTAAACGTTCCTCTCTTAAAGTCGAATAAATCATAAATTATTTTAATAAAACATATCCGTGAGAATTAAAAATACACCATATTTAAAGAAAATGTTTTTTTTAAATTTATTAGTAACAAAATAGTCATTGATAAATTCGTTCGCATTTTTATATACGGAGAATTGCTTGGCAACATCCTGTCTGTAAATTTTATAGAATTTATCACACATTGCATGTAAAATGTCCATGAAAATGAAGAAGAATCATAACCCCTTTAAGACGTAATTTGCTTAAAGACGCTCTTCTCATTACATCTCAATACTAATTGAAGGTTAGGCCGTTTTAACTAATGAAAAGGTTCAGACAAATCGGTTTAACCTTTCCAACCGGCCTGCCGGTTTAAAGATAAAGCCAATCGCAAACAATTTTGGTTTAAATGTGCAATAATTCGCAACATATGTTCAGGGCCGCATTTAACAAACTGTTTATATAACTATGACTTGTTGTTTTTATGATCCAGCAGACACATTAGCGGCTATTATTTCAACTGCAGGTCAATAAAAATGGTAATTTTAAATAATTATTGATAACTATTGTACTTGTCGATTAAACACCTATTTATATTATGGAGGACGCACCTTAAATTTTATGATCTCTAACGCAGAAGTTTGTATTCGAAAATTTTAGGTCATTTATCAAAATAGTTATTTTTATGAAACAAAAATCGTTGTAATTTTAAAGAATCTACATATTTTACTACCTGGTATACAATATTTAAGTACTAATATTTATTTAAAAATGAAAATGAAATCTAGAATTTAAATCTACAATCCATACAAACTGATGGTAAATGCTGAGCTTTCAGATTGCTAATTGTTTAAAAAAATCTACGATTTTTCATACAAATGGTAATGTCCATTGATTGAAATTTTTGATACTTAACTTAATCGTTTGATTTTCAGATAAAATTGTATGTTAAATGACCCTATACGATTGAACAAAACAATTACTATTTTGGAAACATATTTCTGTCAATATATCGTGATATAGTGAATAGAATTAAATTTAAAATTAACTGTGTTAACATTTTTTTTTACGAGAACTGTCTGTTACTTAGTCGCTCAACCTCTCTTTTTCAAAGAGAGTAGTAGAGATAAAAGGATAAGGCTAAGATAGAACTAGTGGATAGCTAATCGCTCTCGCTCTCGCTCGGAAGGGTGGGAGAGAATTTTTAGACATCACAAATAAGATCGAAAAAATGCTCAAGACTAGAACCAGTGAGATCCTGCTTGGAACGCTAACCGCTGCGACATATGATGGTTGCTAGCTTTAAAATAAACTGTAAAAAAATATCAAATCCGTTTTATTAAAAATGTTGTTTTTGGCACTTAAACTCCCAAAAGGTAAGTAGTTTAGTATACATGTAAACTCCTAATAAATTTTATGGCAACAGAAGTTTTAAGTCTACTATAACAGCTTGTTATTCGGTTGCTCAACGTCTCTTTTTCAAAGAGATTGGGGATAGAAAGATAGTGCCATGACAGGACGAGTGATTAGCTCATCGCTTGCGCTATTTCCTTTTTTTTTGTTTTCCAGATTTTGTAGTTCACTGATACATCAAAATTAAAGTTAAAACATTAAAGATGTCAAAATATAAAAAGATAAAATGATGTGAGAAAATAAAGGATATCATGCCCACCCTTAAAATTACAATTATATTGTATATATAGTCCACCCCCTAACCGGGAAGTGATTGTCCATTCAAAATATTATTATAACCATTACACGGATTCACCTTGGTTACATTATGATTACATACCTACAAACAAAATTCCGATGTTATTATAAAAAAAAAGAGTATAAATATTTTCTGAAGCATAGACGGTTTGACGGCATTGTGATATTCTTTATAAAATATTATGAAGGATTAGGTCATTACATTTTTAAGCTCGGATTATTATTACACTGGGATAGATTAAATATTTTCGTGTTTGAATTATACAACATAAAAAATGTATTAGTGAGTAATTCTAAAACAGCGTGTCTTTTTTTCTTTATAATACGTAAGAAGGAAAACTCACGGCTGTACTCGGTAAAAACTAAGTGTCTCCTTTTCAACGTTTGCATTCGACACGGTTATGAGGCATGACACCTTACAAGAGTAACCGTATACTGTGATTTGAAAACAGATGCCTACGCTGAATACTAGGAGTGCGATGACTTTGTCAGAAACACGGAGATAAGAGGACGGAATAAGCAGCCTTTAATTACGTCCAAAGTGAAGAATCGACGATGGGCCTGGCATGGACCAAAAGCCTGAATTCTGTTTGTCTTTTCTACCAACAATATGGATTCTGGAGTCGTGGAAGACCACTGATGATCGTCTATATGGTGTACTTGTCGGAGCTACAGGATGCTGGAATTACATGGAAGGAAGCAAGAAGACTGACGAGGGACAGAGAATCTTGAAGGAACTATGTGGTAGCCACATGCTTCGACTTGGGAGCGGATGTGGGGAAAAATGTAATATTTTTTATGTAATTTTTCTCTCGGCGCCTTTACGCACTTCCAAAAACCTTTTGCTGATATTCAAAAGACATTGTTGGATAGTTATCAGAGTTTATGATTTTCCAAGCTCTACCATCATTCTCTGGTTGCATTTATTCACAACAAGACCTCCAGAAAGCTGTAAATTGCTTGTATCCATTATAAACGTTTTAAATATGCGATATTATAAAGTTAGTAAATATTTTAAATGGTTATTAATTACTCATTTCTTCTAATCTTTGAAAAAATCCAGTTTTCCGACCTACATTTAAATTCATTAAATTATTTAATATATGAATGTGTTCATAAACTTAATAATTTCGTTTGCAAGACAGCTTTATAAGCAGACAATAAATATTTATTTTTGTTATTTCAACAAGTTGAAGTAAAAGCAAAAGTTTTAATACGTATCCTTGAAAAGAGAAATATCCTTTATAAACAGAGCTTTTACGATCATTACACGTCTCGAAAATTGAAAAAAAGGCTTTTAGCCGTCAATTACCATGGCGTGGTTTTTTTTGTGTTTAATGACAGTGATTTAAACTTACTTTAAGTGTCTAGACATATCAAGATATAAGAAAATATTTTTTGTACAGACTTTATTACTCATTGACACGTTAAAAAAAAGGTTTTATTTAAAAATACTTAACATTAGAAATTGGAGAATCAAGGACAAAGATGAACATATTTATTTGATTCCTTTTTTAATAAACAGCTGCATTAATTAACATTTTTTTATTAAAGTTTTTTTTGCCTAAATATTAACAATGAATATTAGACATATATTTTATTTTTTAAAAATTGTATCGAAATCCAGAATCAAAACAATACCCCGAAAAAGAAATCTTACTATGCAGTGTCATCTGTCAAAATTAAATCAACACTCTCTGTCTATGACTCCGTATTGCGCACGCGCAATTTTTTGTTGTGTTTCACAGACAGGCCAAGTTATAATCTGTTATAGTAATAACATGAAAATATAAATCAATATCCGTTGGAAACCTAATTATTTCTTGAAATTGAATTCAAAACTAATGTTTCAAAAAAACGAAATAATAAAACATCGTAAATGTATACAAAGTTTATGACATTGTCTTTTATTTAGTATAAATACATCGTGTTGGCACGCAATCGAAGCTTTTAGGAATGTTTATTGTTTTAAAAAGAAACTGTTGTTTTATTACATTTTTAATCAAATGGTATATCAAAAATGTTAACAATAGTTCTTAAAAAACATCTATTATAACTCATGTAGAAAAATACGGTTTTGTTAAACAATTGTGAATGCATTTATGCTAATGAACTTTAATAAACATGTCGGATTCAAATCATAAAAAGATGACGCTGTTTATTTAAATTTGAAAAGATTTAATGAATAATAAACTTTAAAAAAATGTTTGTAACAATCATTGAAATATTTTAATATTTATATTAAAATTGCATTTAACTGTTTTAAAAGTTTTTTTAATAATTATTATTGATCTGTTGTTTGTTATTGATATAACACAATTTCATGAAAATACAAGAGAAATAACATGTATAAACTTTTATTTTAGCGTTGAAATTGTTCATTCTTTTAAAATTTTAAAAACAATATAAATGCACAGTTAAAATATGATAAAACCCTCAGAAATCGGTAGAAGATACAATTTGTATTTAATTTAACATTTTTACATTCTATACATGTTTTGTTACAAATTATGACATGTGTTTCGCCTCTGAATCATTTTCAGACAAAATATCGCAATTTTTACGCAAATATCAAAATCGATGTTTTCAAGTGCTATAATTAACAAACTAAAGGTCGAGTTTTTTCGTTTTCTTTCGGACACAGAGATGGATGAGATGAAAATTTTAGCTAGAAAGTTATAATTTTTAAACTAACATTCTAAAAGTTCCCACCCAAACCGTCGAAGATATTAAATGTGTTCGCTAGTAAAACGATTTATTTTTACTATTTCAAAACTCCTTCACTGCTAAATAAATGAACCCACTAGAGGTGAAGTGACCCAAGAGTATTTTAGAAAAAAAAATAGTTACGTTGTAACATTCTACTCGTCTTGAAGTGTCGTAAAAAGGAAATAACCTCAGTTAAAACACATTGCATTAGAGTTATCTCCGTAAAATATAAATATGCGATCCACCAAAACATCAAGTAAAGACGTGATTGTAGTCCATAGTAAGTGAATTGACGTCCAAGAAAAAAGTTTTACCATTTTACTAGTTGGCTCACTTCACCTCTCTTGTGTACAAATAAGTGTTTGAATTTGTATTGGATTTCCAATTATTTGTTAAAATCCCTACCAAATATAATTCAGTATCAAATATGTTCAATTGTTTTCTATATTTAATTTTTTCAAATAAAACACCTAATACCTCTACTTTCAAACATTCTACTTTCGCACAATTCGCTATTTCGCACATTTTTATAAAATCGTTCTTTTTAGATTTTTTGGCGATAATGCAAAAATGTTGTGTTTCCGCAAGTAACGGCTGGTTTGCCAAATTTAAAACGAGGTATTATTATTATTAAATTCATTGGAGAATCGGCTGATGCGGATAGAGATGCTGGAAAAGACTTTATTTCCTCATTGTCAAAAAAATATTGAAGATGGAGAATATACCCCATGTCAAATATTCAATGTAGATGAGACTGGTTTATTTTGGAAGAAAATGCTTAATCTTACACTCTTATCGAAGGAAAATCAGTTGTCCCTGGGCACAAACCTTCTAAAAACCGATTGACATTGCTTCTTGGTGGAAATTTTGCTGGTGTTTTAAAATTGATGCTAGTTTATCAAGCAGAAAATTCTAGAACATTGAAAGGGAAGATAAATACAACCAATTCTCGACAAGTTTATTAAAAATACATTAATTTTATCAAATATATAAGTATTTTTTTTTATAACGCTTTATAATGCTGACAAAATAAAATTATTGTTAATCTGAAGACGGCACGTCAATCAATATAAAAGATGATGTTACTTGCCATCACTGCAAAGACAAATGATGAAAAAAGTGTGTAGATACCAAAATAGCGGCAGCAAGCTTGGGTCAAATGTCATAGTTCGGTAAGCAAGGCTACTCGGGTTCGCATCCGTGCCGTCAGATCATAGCGGACGTGTATATTGTATTTAATATAGCCAAAGGAAGCATTAATTTTACTATTGTGGAATATACGATTATATTATATATTTCTAACATTTTTACTAGTAAAAAAGGCAGTAATGCTAACATTTCATTAAGTCACGTCTTTTTCAATTGAGATACATCAAATAATAAAATAAAAATCTTTTGACATTGAATATAGAAAATGCTAAGTAACTAGTAATGGTAAATTTGAAAAGTATCTTACGAAACTGATGTAATTATACTCAAAATAAAGAAGCGATCTTATTTTTATCTTATGAAAGATCGATCATAAACGATTTTTAAATGTATATTTAATAATATTATCACAAGCCCTCGCTTTGGACTTCTTTCAATCAAAAACGTGCAAAATCATCCTCGAAAAAAATATTATTGAAGACTTTTTTTCAAGTCAAGACGGTGCTATATGTAGGGTTTTAATGCAAAACGTACTATTTCCAAAATTAGTGATATTGAGTTACGTATGCAGATAAGGTAATTCAAGCCTAAGGAATAGACTGATCATGTTAGTTTTAATATAACATGTCTAAAAGGCTGTCGTTTTCAAATTGGAAATCATATTTTTATGCAAATATTATTTTGTTTGTGTTATTCGTTATAGTATTTGACTCTTCTGAAAGTTTTGAATTTCGGAAATAGTACGTTTTGCATTATAACCCCACATATATTCAAAGGTATAATTGTAAGAGAATTGAGGCTATTACTTGCAATCCTAGCTCATTCCAAAATGGTTGAAAAATAATACTTGAATTTAATTTTACAAAATAATATGCAATTTAAAAGCATTTTTAGTTTTACATTAATATGGAATGATATTTTGTTTGTTATCAAGCTATTTTTGAGATTGCCTTGAGAAAATACTTTTAAAAATGATTTATGTTTAATAAATAACATTAATGGTTCACGTTTCACGAATTTTGCAATAAGCCGGGTTTGAAAATAATAGCCTCAATTATCAGTTTTTAATGTCTATGACAAATGAAACCGGTCCTGGTACATATTTAAAAAATAGCACAAGAAAATGTTTTATTTTTAAATATAATATAATGCTATTCAATGAATAATTGACAGTATTTTATAAGTGATTGTGAAAAAACAGAACTGCGTTGTATTTTCGGTGGAAACAATTCAAAATATATTATTTTTCATCTTTGACCATATTCACTACTTACGTGGAGCATGACATGCAAGCATATCTTAGTTCCACTGAGTACATCCTATCTATAGTATCTGATGGTCGTCCAGGACGTTGGAATCCAACAGATTGGAAGAAGAGGCGGGCAGGATTAGGGCTTTCCGAAGGCGTCCGCAGTACGTGACCCAGCAAGTTTCAACGTGTCTCCATGACCACTGACGTGACGGGGCGCTGTCTACTTAAAAATTTTACTAACAAATAAGTTATTCTTTGCATAGTAGGTATTTATAGAGTGTTGGTTGAAATATTGCTTGCAAGAATATGAGGATTTACTAACTATAATAAGAGATAGAACATTGCGCAATGCTTTTCGATTCAATAAAATTATATTATTTCTTATATACTACATTATTCGTTGTTGATAACGAAAAAGCACTGCAATCTATTTTTCATTCATGTTTTATTAATGATTAATTGATAATGATAAAAAAATAAATGAATGCTTCATTGAGTTCGTACATTTTTTATTAATTGTTTAACATAAAAAAGCTCCATACATATTGTCGAAGAGACACAAAATCTATACATTTTCATAATAATTTATCAGATTTTCTCCGGCAACCTCTGAGTTTCTCTATGAATCGCTCCTCCTAAAAACGCTTAATTATTTATGGTTGTCGCCCTTGACAACGCGTTGATTTAGAGAGTCTTTTGTTGTTTTTCAGTGATCATCTCTGACAAACGGTCCTATTTGTATTAGTCCTCATCTTATTATTATGCAGATCGTTATTATTATTGCAATTTAATTACAAGTGTCTTACAAACAGTGAATATTCTTCAACTCAAGTTTTACCATTGTTCAGAATGTCTATTATTATATCATTCTTTCTATTACGAAATATGTTTCATTTTTTCATTAAGATATTGTACATATAGTATGATAATTTGTTTACTTGCACGATTTTAGATCTCTTCAAACTGGAGTTCGCAAGATTTCTGCAGGGGATGGCGAACAGGCTATTTGCTTGAAACATGTCCAAGAATTTTGACAGCCACTGGTTAAAATAATAAAATAATATGTTATTTTTATTTGTAATATTTGATAATATACAATAAAATCTTTAGTTTTTTGCCGATGCTCGCTCTTTTATTATTATTCATTTTAAAGACAAGTGTCCTACCTGCCGATAAGATAGCAACATTATTAATTGACTTGAGCACTTAAAGTGGGCTTAAAAAGCTATCTGAGAAATTTGTGACATACTTAAGCTACTGTATGCAAGAATGAAGATATTCATCTTTAATTATTGACTATCAACACGTCTGATATAGTCTCATACTATCGATTAATATTACTAAAATTTATGATTACTTGCAACTATTATATGATGATGACAGTATTGTTTAGTTTGTCAAAACACAAATTAGTTAAAAGCAGAATATTGAATTTCAAAAAAAAAATCCTTTTTGTACAAATCCAACGTTAATTTAATACGACCAGGCTCGGTTGCGCTCATCACAAGCATTGTCAATCGATCCTGACCTTTTTAAATAAATAATCATAATGAACTATCATAGAGAACTGTTTGTTACTCAGTCGCACAACCTCTCTTTTTAATGAAAGTAGTAAGGATAGAAAAATAAGACAAGGGCAGGACTAGTGGTTATTTAACTAATCGCTTTCGTTACTCCCAGTAATTGAAGGATCGGAAAGGTGAAAGGGAATTTTATAGATACTGACCACTGGGTCTTAAGCCCGTGACATCCGGCATGAAGCCAACAGTGAAAACCGCTGCGCCATAGGAACCATGTCGATATATAAGTAAAATAGATTGGAAAAAACTGAATCGCATACATATTGTGTATAATTCAAAATATTTTTTTTTTTATTGTTGATCCGCAATAACTTGAGTAAAGGAGGGAAAAATTCTACACTAATTGTCGACGGTGAACCTTCTTCGTTGGGTTGCTTCATACAAGGACAAGGTTGGCTACTTGAAAAATCAGTACTCACGTACAAAGTTAAACATACAATTATTATGACAACATTGAAAAGAATTTAGCCTGACGTGAATATAATTGGCTACCTTATCATTAAAAATTGTAAACGTGCATCTAGTTATAATACCTTATAAGGTTTAAATTATTTGGATGTTATTTACAAATAATAGTGCTAAAAGGTTAATTGTGAATTGGTTACCAAGTTTAGAGAATGCGCTTGTACATAATAATATTATAAGAATAAAAAAATCTATCAGGGAATTAGTATGTTGTGCAGGAAACATACAAGTCAATGTTAAGTTAGGAAAAAGGACGGTAGATATTAATACAGTTTCAGTAAGTAAACTCTTCGGAAGTATGAAATAGTTTATATCATTGTAATCAGAATAATCAATATGAGAATAGTTGCTTCATCAAAAAAAAAAAAACATTACGATCAGATCCCAATTGATGAAAAAAGTTGGCAGCTGAAAGAGCAGTTAAAATAGGTCATCGGAATTTTACCAACATCGGATTATCATATCAAAAATACGTATTACAAAATTTGCATCCTGTTCAAAAATAAGAACACAACATTGCTGATTGTAACGATTGATAGTGTGTCGATAATGTGAAAAAATATCAAAGTATCAATGCCCTCATCAGAACCAAATATGGTTATAAGGGCAGAAGCAGAAATAGCTATCAACCATACATAAAATAATATTTAATAAAAACAAGGTGCCACGCTGCTAATTTGGGCAAATCCGTAAATTCTTGGTATTGTTGATGTCAAAATCCTTGAAAGACATAAAAAAAAGGTTCCACGCCAATAATTTTGCGAAATCCGCAAATGTGTTTTCTGCGGCCTTATGTCGAATCAGAAAAATGAATACGGCCTTTAGAGAATAAAAGGTTCCCCACCCCTGCACTAAACTCTTAAGATATTTCTTCAATAGTAAATATATTTACAAAAGCCTAAAGAGCCTAAGCCATTATTTAAAAAATCATATAAGATTAAAACTATTTGCGTATAATTTACCAGTAACCATTTACTAAAGTTTATTGAGCAGTTGGAAAACAGTAAATGAATTAAAATTTCCGAGGTAACTGTTTTGAATTATTAGGGTTTATAATAAAATATACATTTTTTTACTTAGAAATTGCTATGAACATTATTAATGTCTATTTATTTTAATAGCATGAACTACTAAAAAATCAATAATTTTGTATTTAATATATTGTAGATTCACGTTGATAAATAAGTTTCTAAAATCAATACTTACTCAATTAACACATTCTTTTTATAATTTCAGTAGTATTTAGAATTCTGAAGTCTCGGCTTTTTTAAAATCCCTGGAAACGAGACATAACATTTTTCAAGTACATGAAATTCCTGAGAATCGAGACTAAATTGTTTTATAATTTTGCTATTGATTTTTGGTATTTATGCATTTTTTGGTATTTTTATGGTTATAACGTTTGAAACACGTGCTATTTGTAGTAAAATTAAAATTAACTGAAAAAATAGATTTTTTTTAATATGAAAAAGTAAAATACATGCAAATGCAAAACTGTGCTCAATCAATGAATGACACAACGAGCGATGATCTGACACTTGACAAAGCGTTCATCGAGAAGTAACAATAAAAGCGAAAGTTATGTAACAAATATCTGGCTCGCTTAAATGTCAAGGTGATTTTCGGAACCTTCAATAAATTGTTCTTAGGTGGTATTGTCTGTCATTATGGGATAGACAGCTTAGCTAGCACATTTGTTATATATTTTTTTGAAATATAAATCTATGATTATGCGCACGATATTTTAAAATAATCAAAAGTTTTTTTTTCTCTTTTTAATTTGTGTATTCTAAAAGATATTAAAACTTCACGATACTTTGAAAAAAAATCAAACAAAACTGATGTCAGTGACTTAGCGTGAACTTGATTCACAATATTTGCGATACAATATTAGTTTAAATATTATGAAATAGCTTATACTACTTATTGTAAAATAACCAAAATTGATGCTTGACATTATGAAGAAAAATGTTCAAATAGAAACGTTTTTACCAATTGGATATATTTACGCCAATGCATTGAAAATAGTATTTATAGAATATTATATATCAGGAAATGTTTTAAATATATTAATGTTATACATATTAAGCCTTGAAAAATATATTACTACTTGGATTTTATCCTTAGATAGCCACGATAAAATTCATAAATACAATATAAGTATCGCGAATTTTTAAGCTGTTAAAACAACTTCTAATTATCTTAATTTAATAGTTATGTTTCTAAACGCTTAAGTCAAAAATCAACTAATGGTTTGGCCTTTTGGTATCTTCATGTATTCAGGTACACTGACAGGTCAAACTGACTTAATTTAAATCGTTAGGGCTAAATTTAAACGTGACTATTTAATGATAAGAGTTGCTGCCTATGTGTCGACTGGTCAACGTTGTTGGCTTCGGCTACGGAGGGCACGGGATCAAATCCCGGTACGGACAGTTATATAAATTGATTTTTCAATCGATTTATGAATTTCTGTTCAAAGGCATGGATTTATGTGATGTCTTAAATTCATCCCTCTCACCCATCTTATCCTATGAACGGGGCGTATTGAGAGCGATTAGCTTACCACTAGTCCTGCCCTAGCCCTATCCTTCTATCCCTACTCTCTTTAGAAAAAGAGAGGTTGAGCAACTGAGTAACAAGCAGTTCTTGTAGAAACAGTTCTGTTGAGATAAACTCCATTAAAAGCTCATATGCTCCACATTGAAAGATGGTTAGTAAAAATATACATACATACTAAGTTTACTGATTTGTTTTCCACTTTACACCAAAATGGTGCAAATGAATATTAATAAAAATACGTTACAAATAACTAGTTCATTATTTTCGCGATACGTCCATGTTTATATTTATTAAAATTAAAAAAATAGTTAAGAACTTTGTCCAGAATTATAAATTTACTTTTTGCAATAACATAAATTTACCAAATAATCCATATTCAAATCATTTTTGATATCGCAAATTCTCTCTTAAACTTTTTACGCATTTTATTCAAAGTAACAATAACTCTTCAAATTGAATGCGAGTTAATAGAGAAATTAGAAACTCGTTCAATATCATTAGACTTTGATACAGTTTTTAATTGATTTCTTAATTCGGGGGCGCTTAACCTTTTGGTGGTAATGGGTGCATTTGAGACTTAATATAATGGCGGCGGGCGCACGCCAGATTTAAAAAAAAAATGATTTTGTGTTATGTTAACTATATTATCTCAATTGATATTAGTTGGTAAAATATACATTTGTATGCCTATGAGGGTATTAAAAAAAATATTTATAAAATTCAATACGGACTGCAAAAATATTTTGAAATTTTGTAATGTAAGTAATGAAATCTTTGAAATTACAATACACGTACTAATTTCTTAAATTTGGGAGTTTAAGTTGATTATCTGAATCGTAAACAATGATTTTTTTTTGTTATGACATATTTTGTTAGGGCGCATAAAAAAAAATTCGCGGGCGCATCTGACCCCGCGGGTATAATGTTAAGAATCCCTGGCTTAATAAGTACTTCCTAAGAAGCAAAGTATTATCAAGTAGAAGAAATGACCTACAGTTTTTTACGCATGAAAAAGATTTATGCGATGGTATTCAGTGAATTATTTGTAATTATATGTAGGGGCATAGAATTAGTCAATTATTTGTGGAGGTAGCATCTTATTAGCTAGAATATTATTATAAAGATATTAACAATAATTACCCTTGACATTTCAATGTGTAATAAAAATTATGAAACAATTTGACTTGCAGTAATTTGATTAATTCCATGTCAATCGACGGCTCATGTTCACAACTATCATGAATCAAAACGATGAATAATAATATTCTATTGTATTGCACTTGGTAATAATTGTTTATAATTTAATAGGTCAATCTATAAAAAATATTAATTTTGATTTACAGTGCGTAAAATATACGTGTGCTAATAAGTAATTAATTGATAATGAAAAAAATAACTTGCTGTCTACTTTTATTATATTTACAAACTAATACATAACTAGCTGTAAGCCCGTTGACCTCAACGGAGAGATTTTTGTTGCATTTTTAAGTAGTCAGAAAAGTTACTGGCGTGAAAAATAAATTACTAACCTATTTATTGAATAATCCAGAAATTCTGATAGTAAAAGAAATATCTCGGGGCGTATATCGACAGCCCTGCCCTGCAGTATTTAAATTGTAAATTATTTATTTTTGGAATAATGTTCTAGTTTGCTAACAACTATTTTTCGTAATAGCAGAAATTTTGTAAA
This sequence comes from Himalopsyche anomala, assembly GCA_031772345.1. NCBI lineage: Eukaryota > Metazoa > Arthropoda > Insecta > Trichoptera > Rhyacophilidae > Himalopsyche > Himalopsyche anomala. The sequence continues at coordinate 3,058,433 of CM062823.1, read as the reverse complement.
TTATTTAATTTTTGGAATAATGTTTATGTTTGCTAACAACCATTTTTCTTAGAAGCAGAAATTTCGTTAATTATTTTATTTTTGGTATAATTTTTAAGTTTGCTAACAATTATTTTTCATAGTAGCAAAAATAGTCCTTGTAAATTACTTAATTTTTGGAATAATGTTTAAGTTTGCTAACAATTATTTTTTCTATTAGCAGAAATAGACCTCGTAAATTATTTAATTTTTGGAATAATGTTTAAATTTGCTAACAACCATTTTTCATAGTAGCAAAAATAGTCCTTGTAAATTACTTAATTTTTGGAATAATGTTTAAGTTTGCTAACAATTATTTTTCCTATTAGCAGAAATAGACCTCGTAAATTATTTAATATTTGGAATAATGTTTAAGTTTGCTAACAACCATTTTTCTTAGAAGCAGAAATTTCGTTAATTATTTTATTTTTGGTATAATTTTTAAGTTTGCTAACAATTATTTTTCATAGTAGCAAAAATAGTCCTTGTAAATTACTTAATTTTTGGAATAATGTTTAAGTTTGCTAACAATTATTTTTCCTATTAGCAGAAATAGACCTCGTAAATTATTTAATTTTTGGAAAAATGTTTAAGTTTGCTAACAACCATTTTTCTTAGAAGCAGAAATTTCGTTAATTATTTTATTTTTGGTATAATTTTTAAGTTTGCTAACAATTATTTTTCATAGTAGCAAAAATAGTCCTTGTAAATTACTTAATTTTTGGAATAATGTTTAAGTTTGCTAACAATTATTTTTCCTATTAGCAGAAATAGACCTCGTAAATTATTTAATATTTGGAATAATGTTTAAGTTTGCTAACAACCATTTTTCTTAGAAGCAGAAATTTCGTTAATTATTTTGTTTTTGGTATAATTTTTAAGTTTGCTAACAATTATTTTTCATAGTAGCAAAAATAGTCCTTGTAAATTATTTAATTTTTGGAATAATGTTTATGTTTGCTAGCAACCATTTTTCTTAGAAGCAGAAATTTCGTTAATTATTTTATTTTTGGTATAATTTTTAAGTTTGCTAACAATTATTTTTCATAGTAGCAAAAATAGTCCTTGTAAACTACTTAATTTTTGGAATAATGTTTAAGTTTGCTAACAATTATTTTTTCTATTAGCAGAAATAGACCTCGTAAATTATTTAATTTTTGGAATAATGTTTAAATTTGCTAACAACCATTTTTCATAGTAGCAAAAATAGTCCTTGTAAATTACTTAATTTTTGGAATAATGTTTAAGTTTGCTAACAATTATTTTTCCTATTAGCAGAAATAGACCTCGTAAATTATTTAATATTTGGAATAATGTTTAAGTTTGCTAACAACCATTTTTCTTAGAAGCAGAAATTTCGTTAATTATTTTGTTTTTGGTATAATTTTTAAGTTTGCTAACAATTATTTTTCATAGTAGCAAAAATAGTCCTTGTAAATTACTTAATTTTTGGAATAATGTTTAAGTTTGCTAACAATTATTTTTCTTATTAGCAGAAATAGACCTCGTAAATTATTTAATTTTTGGAATAATGTTTAAGTTTGCTAACAACCATTTTTCATAGTAGCAAAAATAGTCCTTGTAAATTACTTAATTTTTGGAACAATGTTTAAGTTTGCTAACAACCATTTTTCTTAGAAGCAGAAATTTCGTAAATTATTTTATTTTTGGTATAATTTTTAAGTTTGCTAACAATTATTTTTCCTATTAGCAGAAATAGACCTCGTAAATTATTTAATTTTTGGAATAATGTTTAAGTTTGCTAACAATTATTTTTCCTATTAGCAGAAATAGACCTCGTAAATTATTTAATATTTGGAATAATGTTTAAGTTTGCTAACAACCATTTTTCTTAGAAGCAGAAATTTCGTTAATTATTTTATTTTTGGTATAATTTTTAAGTTTGCTAACAATTATTTTTCATAGTAGCAAAAATAGTCCTTGTAAATTACTTAATTTTTGGAATAATGTTTAAGTTTGCTAACAATTATTTTTCCTATTAGCAGAAATAGACCTCGTAAATTATTTAATATTTGGAATAATGTTTAAGTTTGCTAACAACCATTTTTCTTAGAAGCAGAAATTTCGTTAGTTATTTTGTTTTTGGTATAATTTTTAAGTTTGCTAACAATTATTTTTCATAGTAGCAAAAATAGTCCTTGTAAATTATTTAATTTTTGGAATAATGTTTATGTTTGCTAACAACCATTTTTCTTAGAAGCAGAAATTTCGTTAATTATTTTATTTTTGGTATAATTTTTAAGTTTGCTAACAATTATTTTTCATAGTAGCAAAAATAGTCCTTGTAAATTACTTAATTTTTGGAATAATGTTTAAGTTTGCTAACAATTATTTTTTCTATTAGCAGAAATAGACCTCGTAAATTATTTAATTTTTGGAATAATGTTTAAATTTGCTAACAACCATTTTTCATAGTAGCAAAAATAGTCCTTGTAAATTACTTAATTTTTGGAATAATGTTTAAGTTTGCTAACAATTATTTTTCCTATTAGCAGAAATAGACCTCGTAAATTATTTAATATTTGGAATAATGTTTAAGTTTGCTAACAACCATTTTTCTTAGAAGCAGAAATTTCGTTAATTATTTTGTTTTTGGTATAATTTTTAAGTTTGCTAACAATTATTTTTCATAGTAGCAAAAATAGTCCTTGTAAATTACTTAATTTTTGGAACAATGTTTAAGTTTGCTAGCAACCATTTTTCTTAGAAGCAGAAATTTCGTAAATTATTTTATTTTTGGTATAATTTTTAAGTTTGCTAACAATTATTTTTCATAGTAGCAAAAATAGTCCTTGTAAATTACTTAATTTTTGGAATAATGTTTAAGTTTGCTAACAATTATTTTTCCTATTAGCAGAAATAGACCTCGTAAATTATTTAATTTTTGGAATAATGTTTAAGTTTGCTAACAACCATTTTTCGTATATATATAAATAAATAGTTAATTAAATTATTATATATAATTGAGCAGCCCTATATAGCCGTTCACAACCCTGCAGGTGGAAATCTTGGAATTCAAAATCGTTTAGTGCAAGATTTCACCCACAGATGTCATTATTAGTTCACTTAAAACGCGTTCTTTTTTTTTGCTTTGTATTATTTAAATTATATAAAGTTTTTATATCGCTTTTCTCAAGTGGATTCGTAGATCAGTGTGTAAGCCGTCCGAACGTCGCGCATGAAAATTGGGGCATGGTATCGAATCCCACAGCTTGAGAGAATATTTTTTGAAAATTAATTGTTTTTACACATAATAAATTAAAAATGTCATGATTTCAAAAATTCACTCATGACGTCAGAGAAAAATGAAGAAATGAATTAATGACGACAGCGGGGCAGGATGGGGGGGAGGGGGACCGTCTTTCTTGACGTCATCGAATAGGCGAAATCGCGACCATAATATACAAACGAAAAAAGTATCTCTTTAGTATGAATAAAAAAATGTTGACAGCGTGGCTGGGGCGGAGGAGGGGAAGGGGAAATCGGGGACAATTTACAGACAGACGGACAGACAGACGGACGGACGGACGGACGGACATTAACGACTATTAATTTATATATTAATACTCGATAATGTCCGAATGATTGCATGATTGTCCGCGTTTTTCCCCTCCCCCTGCCCCTTCCTACCCCCTCCCTCCTCACCAGCTCCGCTGACGCAATATTTTTATTCATACTAAAGACATATTTTCCCAATATCTATATATTAATACTCGATAATGTCCGAATGATTGCATGATTGTCCGCGTTTTTCCCCTCCCCCTGCCCCTTCCTACCCCCTCCCTCCTCACCAGCTCCGCTGACGCAATATTTTTATTCATACTAAAGACATATTTTCCCAATACACTGTTTATTATTTGACGAAACAAATCGCTGAAAAAATTTCATACAAAAAAACTCCACGACCGTCGATCGAACCATCGCCTGTAGATTATGAGTTGAGATCGTTACCGCTCGGGCAAACACACAACTGTCAAAATCGATCTAATTTAAATATTATATATTAAGCACACATTTAAATTATTCTAAAAATTCCAAAATACGCATACTTCACATGCATACATAAACAGTTGAATTATTCGTTGACTATTTTTGCTACTATGAAAAATGGTTGTTAGCAAACTTAAACATTATTCCAAAAATTAAATAATTTACGAGGTCTATTTTTGCTACTATGAAAAATGGTTGTTAGCAAACTTAAACATTATTCCAAAAATTCAATAATTTACGAGGTCTATTTCTGCTAATAGGAAAAATAATTGTTAGCAAACTTAAACATTATACCAAAAATTAAGTAATTTACAAGGACTATTTTTGCTACTATGAAAAATAATTGTTAGCAAACTTAAAAATTATACCAAAAATAAAATAATTTACGAAATTTCTGCTTCTAAGAAAAATGGTTGTTAGCAAACTTAAACATTGTTCCAAAAATTAAGTAATTTACAAGGACTATTTTTGCTACTATGAAAAATGGTTGTTAGCAAACTTAAACATTATTCCAAAAATTCAATAATTTACGAGGTCTATTTCTGCTAATAGGAAAAATAATTGTTAGCAAACTTAAACATTATTCCAAAAATTAAGTAATTTACAAGGACTATTTTTGCTACTATGAAAAATGGTTGTTAGCAAACTTAAACATTATTCCAAAAATTCAATAATTTACGAGGTCTATTTCTGCTAATAGGAAAAATAATTGTTAGCAAACTTAAACATTATTCCAAAAATTAAGTAATTTACAAGGACTATTTTTGCTACTATGAAAAATGGTTGTTAGCAAACTTAAACATTATTCCAAAAATTAAATAATTTACGAGGTCTATTTCTGCTAATAGGAAAAATAATTGTTAGCAAACTTAAACATTATTCCAAAAATTAAGTAATTTACAAGGACTATTTTTGCTACTATGAAAAATGGTTGTTAGCAAACTTAAACATTATTCCAAAAATTAAATAATTTACGAGGTCTATTTCTGCTAATAGGAAAAATAATTGTTAGCAAACTTAAACATTATTCCAAAAATTAAGTAATTTACAAGGACTATTTTTGCTACTATGAAAAATGGTTGTTAGCAAACTTAAACATTATTCCAAAAATTCAATAATTTACGAGGTCTATTTCTGCTAATAGGAAAAATAATTGTTAGCAAACTTAAACATTATTCCAAAAATTAAGTAATTTACAAAGACTATTTTTGCTACTATGAAAAATGGTTGTTAGCAAACTTAAACATTATTCCAAAAATTAAATAATTTACGAGGTCTATTTCTGCTAATAGGAAAAATAATTGTTAGCAAACTTAAACATTATTCCAAAAATTAAATAATTTACGAGGTCTATTTCTGCTAATAGGAAAAATAATTGTTAGCAAACTTAAACATTATTCCAAAAATTAAGTAATTTACAAGGACTATTTTTGCTACTATGAAAAATGGTTGTTAGCAAACTTAAACATTATTCCAAAAATTAAATAATTTACGAGGTCTATTTCTGCTAATAGGAAAAATAATTGTTAGCAAACTTAAAAATTATACCAAAAATAAAATAATTTACGAAATTTCTGCTTCTAAGAAAAATGGTTGTTAGCAAACATAAACATTATTCCAAAGATTAAATAATTTACAAAATTTCTGCTTCTAGGAAAAATGATTGTTAGCAAACTTAAACATTATTCCAAAAATTCAATAACTTACGAAATTTCTGCTATTACGAAAAATAGTTGTTAGCAAACTAGAACATTATTCCAAAAATAAATAATTTACAATTTAAATACTGCAGGGCAGGGCTGTCGATATACGCCCCGAGATATTTCTTTTACTATCAGAATTTCTGGATTATTCAATAAATAGGTTAGTAATTTATTTTTCACGCCAGTAACTTTTCTGACTACTTAAAAATGCAACAAAAATCCCTCCGTTGAGGTCAACGGGCTTACAGCTAGTAATATTTAATTGTCTTGTCTGATTTGTTGATCTCTCTGTCTGTAACCCATAGCAACACACAGTGCACAGAGAGAGTGTGAACGTCAGTATTCAGCGAATGTTGTCATCTGGTGCATAATTTTACTAGTCCATGTAATAAGTAATCTTCTGAAAATAATCCGCACTTAACATAACTGTAATCATTGTAGTAGACGTTTTAGTTGTCTGACTACCGTGCTAAGCAATGCTCATGTATTGTTTAAAACGTGAAACAAATTATGCATGCTAAAATGGATTTTTTAACGAGTTGAATATTTAATTACTGTATGCAACGACGATAAAAATTGACCGCAGAGTGAATGGAAAAACGACAGGGGATACAGTTCTCAAAAAAAAGTAAAAAAAATAGTTGACCAAAAAATTGATGACCCATAGTCGTAGCTATTCATATATACAAGTACAGAAAAGGGTATATCTTTAACGGGTCACGATTTTTTTAAATTTACTAGCATATTTAGACAATACAATTTTTAAATTGTATTAAACAGATGGCTTAGCTATGAATTAATTAGGTTTATTTTTTATTGCATTAAATAACAAATGCATTTTTTTACTCGTACCTGTTTTGTGTATACGAAAGCATTTTATGTTTTAACCCATTTTTGCCCGAATTTTTCCTGAATTTGCCCGTAATTGATGCAAATAAAAAAGCACTGCTCACTCAGACAGGTACAAATCTGAAAAAATACTACATGAAACGATCCCCACACTTACTAGCTGTAGATTGATTGAGACGGATGCAATCTCAACTTTTATTGTGTCATGCATAAATAGAGTGGAAGTAAAAATACTAAATGTTCCATTATTGGAACACAGGGCAAAAATGGGTCAAACTTTAAGGTATTGCTAAAATGTGTGTATACAACCACTAGCTATCATTCATGTCAGTGGCGCGCAACCTTTTTAACAGTGAGGCCAATTTGTCCATTTTTCAATTTTTGTCAAAAAGATCAACAATTTTGAAGAAAAAGATAATATGACCTAGCCCTGGTCTAGACAGAGATAATAAACTATTTATTTAAATATTTGCATATCAGACACTCTACTCATATTTTTTATTACGTGCGTATAATAAATAACCTAGCAAATTAATTTGATATTACTTTGTGGAAAGCTAAATCTTAAATATGTCTATGTTAAAAGATGATAATTTAATAAGAGAAAGATATTTTTCTTACTTTATTATTAAACGCAGTTGATATTTAAATAATTAATGATACATTTCTCGCTGCTCAATATTGAACATTTTGTCTTTAGACATAGATACATTTCATTTGGGATCGCATGCTGAACGTAGGCCGTGGGTTGTGTATCACTGATTTAAAAGATATGACACCGTGCAATAATTGCAACATTAACGTTATTTAAAAAGATGTGAAGAATTTTTCTTGCTATATATTAAATATAATTGAAACCAAATGGGTACAATTTAAACTTTTTATCTTACTGTACAACTATCTCTTACATATAGGGCTTCCAAACCGGTTTAAACCGAAACCGGTTACCCGGTTTTTCGCCTGTTTTGAAATAAACCGAAAACCGGTTTATTTCTCACGGTTAACCGCGTTTTTATAAATTCTATATTTTAAGTTAAGTTTATTGATTTTTTTGAAAAAAATAGTTTTTATTTAGTTTAATTTCGCACTAAATTAAACGCATATTTTAAAGGGGAAATATGCATTTACGCATTGCTAAATAATATCAATTGTCACGTAGGTATTCAAATTATAGACATCTATGTCTTTTCAGGAAGAAAATTAACTTTATCAAATGACGAAATGTATCTCACATTGTCTAATAAATTCACCCCTAGTTACACTATAGCTCGTATTGAAAATATGACTGACAACATTTAGAAGACATCCGTATTAATCTTGAATGAATGGCGAACAAGGGTAGCATGTGTATCATTATAAAAATACACAATGATAAATCTCCAATTTCTTTGTTTTCAATTCTGTGTATGCCTGTTTTTAAATAGATTATTCTTTTGCCTCTTTAAATATTATTCTTAATAATTTTGATTTTGATCAATTACTATTAACAAAAAATTAATTGTTGTTTTTCTTATAATAATTTAAAAGACACTATACTTATATATTGCGTCACTAGTTTATTTTAATTTCATCAAAAGGTTTTGCCGAACTCTCTTTGGTTAGTAAAACTTGTTCCGAGAAATTTGTGGAATAAAACGAGTAAATGATAGTCATTGTTATCCTTTTCTTTTTGTTAGGGTCATACGTGTTCATTCGCAATTCGTAATAATTCCTTTTCAAAAGATATTGTCTTACAAGTATATATTTTTCTAAAAAAAACATTCGAAAGAGTAAATTTTTATGAGTTCGACTGACAAGTAAAAGCGCACGAAACAATAAATCACATTTTAGTTTTTATGACGATGCGTTCATTGTTTTGAATTTGTAAAAGGGCGGAAGTTAGGCAGAATATCACCAAACCGTATTTACTCGTAGGTATAATCAGTGGTGGTACACATATTCTGTAATATAAAATGATTTCCTTTGTAAATCATGCGATGTTTTTGAAGAAATAACAAAATTGGTTCATTATTATTACAATGCCGGTTGACTTGTTCCGATGACGATGTTTTCTTTCAGCAATACAAATAGTAAAAACTTCTCAGTACAATGAAAATACAATGAATCATGAAAAATTATTAATCAATATTATCGATAGAGAAGAATATTATGAGCAAAATACTTAAATTTAACAAAAAAGTAATTGACATGTTTTTAAGCAGTACAGATAGGCGGTTGGATTATATCATGACAGAAAAATAAGATAACAATAATTATTTTGATTTTATTTTAAAAATCGATATTCTCAATATTTTAGTGAAATATACTTATTTGTTTTGTTATCTAACACAGGACGCTACTGTAAATAAGCAAAGCTCCCCTGGTTGGTTTGGGTATATACCACTATATAGCACATGCACAAATACTACTTGTATCAATTATGATGTTTTACGACCATTGGACAATCGTCAAAGTTATTATACAAATAAAACACTAGACGACAGTAATTTTCTAAAACCTTGATTTAATCCTGTGCCAGCGATTTCCAAACTGGAAGGCTTGAACTAAGCCTTCATGGCATGGTAGGTTCGAAAAAAATACTAAAATATATTTTTTATGATATGATATAGATAAATAAATAAAATCTCAAAATTATGCAACGTTACAGTATGGCAGCGGTGAATGAATGCTTATTTTCAACATTTTTTTCTGACTTCTGAATAACGCTAAAAAGAAGCTAATTATTCAGTTATGCGTGGCACTCTCTCCAGTATTGCCCCCAAGGTTTGATAAACGTTGTGCTTATTAACAACCATACCCTTTGTACTAATAACAATTTAATATCCAATTAAATATATATTTTTTTTGTTATTATTCATTAAATTGTCTTTTTTGTATCAACATCATCAACGGAATAACGTACTTTAAATTTAGAAAAATTATATCAATCAATGTTATCTATCCGGCTAACATCAACCGCTAGTGAACGAGTATTTTCAGTATCAAACAATTTTTGTACAAAAATAAGAAGTTCCATGAATAATGAAACATTAGATGCACTAATTTTTTTAAAATATTACTTTTTAAATAATAAAAATAGACCAAAAATGCACAAAAAGTTTTTTATATTATAGTTATGTTGCTAAAAAAAAGATATGTTAATGTTTTAAATTACCGAGTTTAGTATTTCAATTAGGTTTGTAAATGTGAATCATATCATCATTCATTCGTACATAAATAATACAATAATAAACATTTGTATATTGTTTGTGTTTCAATATTTTTGTCCATTGCATTTTATCTATCAATGATTATTTGTGTGCAAGTACAGATTGACGAATTTGAAAATAAAATGTAATTTTTATAAGATTTTTAAATTTCATTATTTTTGTTTGTTTGGTTATTTTAAAAGTAGTCATAATGGATTTAATTATTTTTTAACAGTGGAGTACTCATTACGGTCGGTCATTAAGGAAAACATGCATAAAATGTTTTTTTCAATGATGTTATTCAATTTTTTTATTAATAATTATAAGTATTGAGTCGCCTTGTTTTGTATTTAAATTTTGTAAATATTGCACGAAGAAACATTATGTATTGGTTCAATTATTATTCAAAGCATTTTATTTGTGTTTCGTCAATTGCATTTTATTTTTTATACATTTTTTTGTGTAAATATTTTAAAAATAAATATAAATACTATAATTTTTGCCGAATTTTATTATTAACCATTGTTATTTTTATTTTTACCTATAAAAGAAGCAAAAATAGTTTGTATGATTTTTGCATTTTTCAGAAATGACTGATACATATGTATGTACCTAAAAGATTTCGGTTTAAACCGGTTAACCGGTTTATTTTGAAAAAAAAAACCGAAAACCGGTTAGTTTATATCTCCGGTTAATTGGAAGCCCTACGGCGGGTTACATACCTTCGTAGTAATTAAACAACCCGATTTTTCTACAAGTCAAAAGGTTAACCCGCGTAATAAACATCTGAGGTGTCCTGTATCAAACACGGCCAAGTAAGTTTCACTTTATTTTTCAGGAGAACCGAAAGCTTGTTTGACTACTTTTTTAAGAAAATTTTAGTGTGAATTTACTTTAATGACTAAAAAAACCCAAAGACCAAACGTTAACTTATTAAAAGTTAATCGTTTAAATTCCATACAAAATACTGAATGTCATTCAATCGACCGATTGAAGCCCTACGATTTGATTTAGTAGTTAATATCTATGGCCAGTATGATAACAATAAGCCTTACCACCAAGTATTGACAGTGAACACCCTAAAAGTGATAACAATAAGCTTTTGCGTTGGCCTAATATTAAAAGTGAAATAATTATTTAAAGCTGATATGTATACTTTTTTAGGGGGACACACAGCTGTACTCGATTACAACCAAATGCCACTTGTTCAACGCTTGCATTCTGACGGTACTGCTTTACGGTTGCGAATCATGGCACCTGACGAAGACTCAGAAAAACCGTATACTGAGCTTCGAGAACAGATGCTTGCATCGGATAATGGGGGTGAGGTGGTTTGATTTTGTGAGGAATTCAGAGATAAGGGAGCGTACAAGACAGCGTCCTGTCACGTCAGTGATTATGGAGAGACGTTGGAACTGGCTGGATCACGTGCTGCGGATGCCTCCGGAAAGCCTCAATCCTGCCTGCCTTTTCTTTCGGCCGGTGTGATTCCGGCGTCCCGGACGTCCGTTGGGTACTATCCATAGGATGTACTCGGCGGAACTGAGGGATGCTGGCATGTCATGGGAGGATGCAAAGCAATTGGCAGGAGACAGGGAAACATGGAGGTGCCGCGTGGCGGCCATATGCTCCACATAGGGAGCGAACATGGCCAAAGAAGAAGAAGAAGAAGAAGAAGATATGTATACACTTCTAGTACAATTTTGTAACTAAAACATGTATTGAATTGTAGGAATTTTTTCTAGGGCAATTTTTTTCAGACTAACGTGCTATCCGCCAAGTTTTGGTCAATTGTTCCCGGGATAATCCTAGCACAAAACTGAACAACGCACTGAAAACGTCTGTTGGACACAAATGAATTGTGCAGGTATCAAAATTAATTACCGGAATTTATAAAACAGTGTAAATAGGGATCGTAATACCGGTATTACTAAAACCTAGATCCCAGTAATCATGCTCCAAAATACCGGTTTCCAAAATTAAAAAATACCGGTAGTTCGCTATTGAAAAGTGACCATAATCGAATTTCGAATTAATTACTTTTTTTTTTATAAAATTGATTACGACAAATAAATTGTTATTTTTTTAATCTTATTTATTAAATTAAAATTGCTCAAGGTTGACAAATTATAAATTTAAAACTTTTACAATGAATTTTTTTTTATTAAAATTTCATATTAAAAGCAGTAGAAAAAAATGGCAAGGAAGTCAACTGAGTAAGCTCCGACGAACTCTACTTAAATACATAAAAAATAGTATTCGTCGGAACTTACCCACGTCTACGTGGAATATGTTGACATCCGAAGCAATATTGTTAAACACCGTTAAAGCTCTCCCCAGCGGCATTCCCATTAGCAGGCTGGTTCTACATCTTCTAAGAGTTGTATCAATATTTTAGGTTCCAGGCTTTGATGAACCTTCAATGGTTATTATTATTATTTTAAGAAACCGTAAGTTTTCTATGAAAAGAAGCACGATGTATTTTTTAATGACAATATTTAATCTGAAATTAAGAAATGTCGAAATAACAATTTTGATTTAATCACTCGGTATTGCGGTTCCAATTGGCCGTATTTTTTGCTTTTTTAAATAACGGCATTAATATATTCTACCGGTATTATAATCCGCAAATGTGTACATAGGCAAAAGCATGTCTTGGCCGTGTTTGATATTGGACTCCCTCGTTTATATCATGTGTATGAAAATCATTCATTAAAATTAACCAATTTCTGACAAGAAGCCAGTTAGTCACGTTTTAGCAGAACAAATTAATTTATAACTTTAGTTACTGAGTGACATGGCCTACAATTCGAACCCAACTACATTACGTATTCTGACGCAATATGAAGTTGTAATTAAAATAAATAATATTGATTGAGATTAAACACTTAAGTGCAGGGATAATCGATAAATAAAACAAGTCATGTAAACTAACAGAGTGTTATCGTACAAGAAGATGTTATATTTACTATAGGTCATTTTGTACGGGAGCCGGTAAATTGCTCGAATGGAAATTGCTCAAATTACAAATTATTCGAATTGCTTGGTTATTTAAACGATTTTTCACGACTTTTTCTACGAATTTCATTTTTATCTTGTACGACACTTGTTTAGAGAGTGAAATATAGAAATATTTTTTGTAAGTATTTATTTTAACCGTGTTCGCTCCAAATGCGGAACATATGATCTTTTAATGGAGTTTATCTCAACAGAAGTGTTTCTACAAGAACTGCTTATTAATTAGTTACTCAAACTGTTTCTATATATTTCCAGAACACATATAAGACTAGGGATAAGACAGAACAAACGGAAATAAATTGATTATCTTGTTATTCGAGCAATTTCCATTCGAGAAATTTACCGGGAACCGAATTTTTATCTTGTCACAAAAAACTGCTTTAACTAATAATATTTAAAATGTTATTTGAAGATTTTGTTTTTAAAAAGGGCATTATCGAATCCAGAATTCCATTAAAATCATGGTTACTCACAGTGAAATTTTTTTATAAATACAAAAAAATGATCTTAAAATGTATTTTTGACCATAACTTAGTATTCTTATTGTAATCATTTAATTGTAAACTAATATATAACTAAAAGAAAAACATGTATTTTTTCATCTAATTACATGTTTTTTTTATCGTAAGATTATACTACAATTCGTTTTTAATATAACATATATACATTGCTTTGTATCAATCACCAGTGAAGGTCAGTGTAGCATTTCGAAATAGTTCACCTTTATATTTTTTAATGATATATATCCTGAAAAACCAAATTCTATCTAGGTTATTTAAAGAGGAGCGTGGGGGAAAATGACACATACATATTGGAAAATTTTGCGTTTATTCAAACATTTTTTTGAATCATTCGTGGATGGCGAGCCACTTTTCAACGATTACTGATTTGTTAGGAAATTATTTTTAACCAAAGGTAGGCATTTTTTTTTGTCTATGGCTTAGGCCAAGTTTGAAATCCTGAATTTCTTCAAACATTAAATTTACATGCTACCGAAATTTACCGTACAAGTTTGTTCTTCGCTTCGTATAGTGAATTTTTAATAGTTTTTGTTCTTATTTGAATGATTATAAAGCTACTTATTATCTTTTCTGTTTTTTTTTTACTTTATATACTTTATGTATGTACACAAGGCAGTGCAATGAAAAAAAAAACAAAAAACTCATTTGCACAAATCCCCACTTGTATGTAATAAGATCAGGAACGATTTGCTCATGATGAGCATTATCAACTGATAATGTTATCATCAGTTGATTATACTCGTCATCGGTGAAACCGGTTCTGATTTTATTAAATAAAAGTGAGAATTAGTAAAAATAAATATATTTTTAATATAATGCCTTTCAAATAAGTATTGACAGTGTACTCCCTAAAAGTGAGTAATGCAATATATTGTTATTTTTTTTACAATAAAAAATGCAACTTAAGGTTTAAAGAAATATTTTGAAAATTAAATAATCCGAAAAAATATGAAAACAATGGTGTATTGGATAAATTTGTAATTTACACAAATTGTGGAACTAGATGTCTCGTGTGTTCCGCCGCAGTTAGAAGCACCTTCAGATAGACTCAATTTATTTATTAAAGTTTGTTACCATACTATTTAAAATTTGTGTCTTTAATGTCTTTAATGAGTGGAGTAAACACTTTTGTGAAAAAACTGGTATGTTTAATATAAACAAAAAATTTGTGTTACTAATTATTTCATCAAGTAAATGTCGATCCACTATTTCCCTTGACTCATGTACGCCCCAGCTCCCCTGTGATATACGATACATTGAATCAAATATGTTTTACAACAGATTCTCTTGTACTATAAAACGATTGTCTGCATATTCGTATTACTCCATAAATTTCAATTTGCATATCACCCGTTATAGACAAACACATATCTGCTTCATAGATTCAATTTCATCATACTTCAACAACGGCGTGTGAACACAAAAAATAATTATAACAAGATCCGGCCTGATTTTTTATTCCTTCATAATTCACGTTTACAACTGATAAAAGATCTTCTTTTATAGGTGCGGATGAGACTAATAGCCCCGATCTGCTAACCTTTAAAAACAATGAGTATTTGTTAAAAGAATGCGAAAAAATCATATATTAGAAATATATATTATCAGATGTAGAAATGAGGTCAACTAGATACGTAAGCATATTAATGGTCAGTGCAAAAAAATACACTTTTTATTTTTCCTTCTTTATATTAATTTACACTTGAAACACTCTTTTATAGAATACTTATTCTAAATTTTGTTATTTTTATTTATGTGTCATTACAAAAATTGTCCACTGATAAGTAGAATATATATTAAAAAAGGGCTAATTAAGCCTAGCCACGTAAGATTTATAAGAGTCTAACAAACAATATTTTGAAAAAGAATTTATAGATGATGATACAAAATATGAATAAGTGACACTTACTTGACTATAATTAGACTAATAAACTTTTATAATAGTATAAAAGAGTGCTTTATTTTTCGTACAAGTATTGACAGTAAATATCTAAAAAGTGACAAATTACAATTCGTCACATTGTCCTAGAAACATAAGTTCAAATATTTATTTTTAAAATGAGGTTTTTCAAGAACCAAATATATTTATTATTTTGGACAAGACTGATACACATCTTCTACACAACATGATTTTTTAAATCAATACTACAGTTAAATTTGTCGTAAAAAATACAATCTTATTTTTTTATAGTCAAATAGTTTTCACTATAAGTTTATGAACTCAATTTGGTAAACAACCCTATTATACGATAAATTATGTTTATATGAAGACAATGGAATATGGTCATTAAAGTTTAATGAAATACTCGTATACTGTTTATTTAAAAAAAATGTGTAATATATTTTTAAGTAAAAAAATCTACCCAAAATATTTTTTGACAAATTTGACGAATTTATTTCACAGTGAGTACATTAATTAACATATAACGTTATTTTGGAATAAATAAAAATATGATTAGCTATTTGAGTTAACTTAAATACTGGCTAAATTCAACAGTTTCATTTTCCGAAAACGTTGTTTATTTCAACAACAAAAAAAGAAAAACAATGAAAGGAATGTATTTATTTTTATTTATAATAATGTGTCGCGCTTTTTGCAGTTTTTACACGTTTTTATAACAGAAAAAGACAGAAATGCCTGAAAGACAGCTAAGAAGTTGGCCTTAAAGATCCGTAGTGCTAGACAAAAAAAACAACGAAGATAAAAATGCCAATGTTAATCAATGGAGGTATTAATTAATATTCTTCACAATGTATGTACTGGAAAAAAATGTGAGTCCTGGATAGAAATAGTAAATGGTTCAAATATACAACAAACTTTCGATTATAAATACAAATATGCAAATTTTCTATAATGATATATTAAGTGATATTTCGGCATCACTTTTGATACAACTATATGTATAGTTAGCGCTCCCTGTTTGATATTATTGCGAAATTTAAAGAATCCATGTTAGACATTTACTTAACAAAAGCAATGTAATCAAAAGTCACCGGATATGCTTGTTTGTACTTGGCATTTGTGGATTTATCTATTGTTCTCAAACTTATTTCAAATTATTATATAAATAAACTTGGCCGAAAATGTTAAAATATAAATAAACCGACAAATAGTGTAAAATGTTTTTTAAAGATTTGTGTCTATAATACGAAGCAAGCGAGAAGACTTAAGTGCGTACAATAGTTTTTATTGCAAATAGTCTTTGCGCTTTCAAAATCCGCTAGGTGCATATTTTCACAAAGTCAGATTGTTGCATAAAAAATAAATATGATATAAGGTGTTCTAGAATTGCTTTACAAATATGTCGATTCTGTCAAGGACAGGCATTGTAATTCGTACTGTATTTTAACATTTTTTGAGACAACAGCAATGTTTTGAGACAACATCGGTGTTTTAATGTGAAAAAAGGGTATTAAAATTCTTTGATACCAAGTAAAATACCAATTCCATAAATAGCCGTGGTGATAGTTATGTTTTCAAACGTAACTATGCTGTATTATAATTTTGTTTATAAATAACAACAAGTCATTTAACTTTTACTTTACTGCCCTACATTTTAGGGTAAAATACACCTAGAGAATACTTATAATCCTTGTAAGGTGCCATGAAGACAGCGGTGGGCTACCAATACGTTAACAAGGAGCTCGCTTAATTTAAAAGCAATTCTCAGTGTTCTAAGGGAGGAGTGATTTTTTTTATCATTCCTATGCAATTGTATGCAATACTTAAATAAGCAATCGGTTGTTAATTAATGCACTTATAATATGCAACAATATGTAATTTATCGTAAGCTTACCCACGTAAATGGCTAAAAATCTACTACTGTGTATACTGAAGCTGTCGTAGATAATAATTTCCAGAAATTGCAGTTATATACTAATTTGACATGAGAATATTGTTTTCTCTTAAATTAACAGGGGGGTCGCCGGCCTCAGTAAACATTAACAAGGGGCTCGCGCAAGCCTCTCTGAGCCCTCTCCAGCCCACTCCTGAATGACGGTAACTTATTTTCATCATAATTATAAATGTATGATATCGATAGAGAGTCCTTAATGGAACGTCAAAATTGGTATCTTCAAGCATTTGAGTGCACATTGAACGAATGATTGATTGTTTGAAGGTGATGAAATACGGATCACTATTTACAAAGCTAACGGACGTGGACATAACTTTAACGGTTTAAAGGAAGCATTAATATAAAAATGAAAAAAAAATATTTGAAAAAAAAAGATGATTTTTATTACGAAACAATTGATTTTTATTCATTTCAACAAAGCCAATATTTTTTATTAATCGAAAGCATCGCAAATGTTAAATTAATTTTATAACTTCGTTACAATTAAGAGAAATATTAAATTGGGAAAGTTTTATTGCATGAATTGTGTAACCATATTAAATGACTTTCATACGTTTATTATTCTCTTATAACTGACTTAATTCACTCACGACTGAGAGTTTTATTTTAAATATTGAAAGATGAATTTTTAATGGTTTTCGAAAGTGAAGTACCTATGTAATAGTATAATACAAAGCGTTCAATTAATAAAATATCATACAACAATTGCATTAATTAACTATATTCTTCGATATGCAGTTTGAGAAATGTTTTATTTTACTCACACAAGTTTTGTTAGTAGCTGTATTTATTCTTGGTAGATTGCAATGTACCGTTTTTTATTTTTTGATACACTGTCTCTTTTCATGCTAAGCAAAGCATGAAAATGCAATTTCCTTTATATGTAGTGTTATTATTTTTTATTACAACTCTTAATACAGCTATTAATCAGAATGCATGTAAAAAATTCGCATACATAATTAATATACTCGTGTATATACATTTTTGCTGTTATGAGATATATTCAAAAATTTTGAAAAAGTTAAAAATTATATTCACGAACAAGCTTTTAATTCGATGAATATTGTTAAAAATAAACAGAGATCTCAACGCAAAAATCTTCTTCCTCTTTTTTTTAATCCATGTCCACTCCCAATATGGAGCATGTGGTATCCTAATGAATGCATAACATAAAAATAATCTACGAGAACTGTTTGTTATTCAGTTGCTCAACCTTTCTTTTAGAATATAGTAGAGATAGAAGTCAGGACTTGTGGTTAACTAATCGATGTCGCTACGCACGTTTAAAGATGGGATGCTTGGGAAGGTATTTAACATATCACATACATCCATACCTACGGACAGAAACCAATAAATCGATTGAAACAATCAATCTGTAAAACTTTCCGTACTAGGATTCAAACCCGCGACCTCCATTTTCTAAGTTGACGATGTTGATACTCAACCACGCAGCCAGCTCCTTCTTACTGCAATCAACTAAAAACCCAATATTACTAAATTAGCTACGAATATATGATTTTGTAATTAAAAAAATATTATATTTGTATGTATTTATATGTGTTTATATAATAAATATTTTTATTATTACTAGTTGAGTATTTTTTTATGTGTAATGGCAAGCAATAAGTAATAAAATATGGAGAAAAATTGATGTTCTATTTAGTGGCACTTGGTTTCAAGCATGTGCACCCCCTAGCAACATCACAGCCTGAAACAGTCATAGCCTATTGAATTAGCGTAGAACCTGTTAGCTATGAAAAAATCATTTGCATTCATATTCAAAGATACGAGGAATCAAAACCTTGGCACACTACAAATTCTTTCTTGCGGCATGAAACAATACATTTTAATAAATGATTAAATATGTATTTAGATCTAGCACGTGTATGTTTGCTATTAAATCCACCCCCTTTTCTCATATCATTATTTGGCTACGGGCAAACACAATAAAATGACATGACATTCCTGCCCATTATCTGTTAAAATTAACCATTGGCGTGCTATGATAGTGAAGTAATTTCATTTAAATAATTGATTATTATTATTCTAGCGTGATGACGTTTTGCACGTACATGACCATAGATATATATTAAATATATAGAGTTAAAACGATTTTATTAGTTTCGTATGTATTTTGAAATAACGCTGTTAATTACTTACTGACAAAAAAATAAATATAATAAAAACATTATTTTGTACTTACCTTTATTAAGATAGTAAAAGTAAACGATTACTATTATAATACTGCTGTAAATTTCTTGAAAATAAAGCCAGACGTGAGCTGCCAGTACGTAAACAAGTGGCTCGCTTTATATCAAAAAAAAATTCGGTGTTCTGGGGAAACAGTAATTTTTTTATCACTTCGATGGAATTAAATGCAATACTTAAATAAGCAATCGATTGTTACTTAATAATACACTTATAATATGTAACAATATGCAATTTACCGTAAAATTATCAATGTAAATGGTCAAAAATGTACTACTGTGTATACTGAAGCTTTCCTAGACAATATATGCCAGAAATTGCAGTTATGTACTCATTTGATCTGAGAATATTGTTTTTTCTTAAATTAACAAGGAGCTCGCCGGCATTAGTAAAATTTAGCACGGTGATCGCGCGAGCTCCTCCGAGCCCCCTCCAGCCCACCCCTGCATAAAGCTGTGTAGTTGTCTTCCATCTGTCTTCTTCGGATAACTAAATAGTTATCCTAATCACAATATGCTTTAATTTATTTATTATGAATATATATTTTATACAAGTGTCTTTGAATTTTTCACCTCTTTATAAAAAAATATACATACATACATCTGTGAACCATAACTTTAAAATTTTAATGACTGATGATAATAAAACTTTCATGATGCCTGTTAATTTAATTTTTTTATTACATTACATTTCACAAAATAATAAATGAGTCAGTACATAAATGGGAAAAATAAGCCATATTATCGGGAGATTGGTTTGTCATTATATTATATATCCAGTGGCATATTGGGAATTATTGTAAGTATAGATTCAGAGCTTCCAAACCTTTAGATGCAACTTTGAATATATGTATTGAAAGTGTGTAAATTTGTAAATTACGCTAAGTCATTAAGCTTTACTTAAAAAATACAACAAGAAAGAATAGTTTTTTTAATATAAGTCATATAATGCTTTTCCATACAGAATTGAGGGTACCTTATGAGTAGGGTATACAATCCCGGGATTGGGATTAGCTCACCGAGGAATTTGAAATCCCCGATTTGGTATACTTTTTCCCCAGATTGTCACAGAAACTCGTTTTTTTTTTAAGCCCACCGAGGAATTTTAAATCCTTGATTTGCCAATTTCGTGTCGATTTTCGGGATTTGCTAAAAATTTCTCAAACCCGAAATCCCGGGATCGCGACCATGTCAATCCCGGGATTTTGGGATCAGAAAATCGAACGGGATTGTATGCCCTACTTATGAGTGATTTTAAATTCATTTCTTCATTTATACATATATAAATTGAAAAAAAATTAAATCATCTCTATGTATCAATATGTATTTTTAATTTAAAATTTTATTGTTGGATATATCGTTTTCATGGGAACCAACCTTCTCTGTTGGTAGTTGATTGGCTCCATTAATTAAAAAGGCTACAAATAAAATCTAAATTGTTAGTATAATAAATTAAGGTTTTAAGCAAAATATGTTCAGGAATCAATACATATTTACCATATAGAAAATTATCTTGTTCTGTCTTTTTTAATTTGGTTTAATTTAATACTTTCGATGGTTTCGGCGGTAACTTTGTGGAAGTTCATTTAAATATAAAATTAAAAATAACTTTGATTATAATTTATTTTCATACCGTTTATATTACAAATTTGAAAATTTTGAATGATCAATCTTATTATATAAAGTAACAAATTTATGTTGCAATAACAATAATATGAATTTTCAAAACTCCTTTTGCGGTAAATTTTTATCCGTATCTATGTTTGAAATAGCAACCATTATTTTTTAAGCTGATTTATTCTATGATATATTGTGTTTGGTGCAGCAAATTTTCTCCACAATAAAAGGGGTGCAAGATGAAAAATATTTGATAAGCGCTAGAATGAAGTCCAATTATTTTTGCAATCAGATTTTTGCAATCGATATTCATCGCTCATCTGATAAATCGTAAAAACAAACATAAATACAATAAACTTCGGCCGTAAAAATCTTCACTGTCAAGGTGGAGTTTTATACGAGAAATATCTTACCGTATGATGAATTGAAATTTGATATGAAAACTTTGAAATATTACTCAATTTAAATCATCTGTCGGCAGTTACACACTAATAAATAACTCAATATGATATTTTACTACTTTTCCTGGTTTTTTTAAGCGCGTTTCTGGTTAAGTAAGCACATTATTTATGATAATATTATTGTATTTAAATTACTATGGCGCCGAGCTTAGGTCATTTTTGAGAGATATAAATAAATGCGTACCATAAAAAAGCTTATAATATTTCTATCGTGACGGTTAGAAGAAAATTATTAGGATTTTTTTTCATAAATTTGAAATGGTGTGTTTTAAAAAACATATCAAATCTGATTCTTATTTGGATTCAAATATAATACAATTTGATGAGCGGTAAGACGCTCAAGTTTAAATAAAATTACGGAATACATAAACGAATTGGATTAAAAAAAAAACTAGTAAATTGCAACAACTTCAGTTTGACTCATTTTCGGGATCAGATAAGTTGGACTTACCATTATGTTTAAGCATCATTATTTTAGTTTGAGTCTTTTGAAAGCCAATAATCGTTTACTTCTCGGTTGCAGTATGTCATGCTGAAAAAATATGTCAATGCTATAACAGAGATAACCAACTTTTTTATACCTACCACTCACTTCTGTATCTCTGTTAGTAATAAAATTTCCTAACCGCCCATCGGTTCTACAGTAAAAGTGATTTAGAAAGTAAATGTCTTTAAAGCTCCTAGGAACAGCCCACAATGAAAGCGGGAATGCCCACTAGTGGGTGGTTAAGACTAGATTGACTGCCACTGCTATTACTAATTTAATTTACCTTCAGCTTTGAGACTTTTGGAAGATGTAGTTCTTCAGTTTGGGACACAGTGGCAGAGATTGGTCATCATCAACGAAAAAAAACCACTCGGGTAAATAAATATCTTTGACAGCATAAAAGTATAGGAATTCAAAATATTTAAATACATACATTGTGTGTGGATCGGAATACATGTTATAGTTTCATAAAACCTTAACATCGTATGGTTAAATATCTGAATTATTTTTCTCTGTTCTTACACAAACTACTATAATAGACACAATTATTTATGTGTGCTGATACTTCCTCGAAGTCGTCATATTTCGTATAGACAATAATCGTTTTTATTTTGTGTATATGGTCTATTTCAAACTTTAATTGAGTCTTTGAGAGGTAAAGTGAGCCATGTGGCATTATGGCAAAACTTTTCTCTTGGACTCTTAGGTACAATCACATTTTTGTCAAGTGTTTTTTACGGGTAGAATATTTTTAATTTAAGAAGATGACAGACTTCAATGTGTATTCACTAAATTCACTTCACTTTTACGATACTTAAAGACATGTAAAAAATTATAACGCATCAATCTTAATCTTTTATTAAATATCGTTTGGTTCATTTCACTTCTCAAGGGTTCAATTATTGGTTTTATCCTGTTACTAGTTTTTGTAAAAAATAAATTGAATTGTTAATTGAAGCAATTATTTCACTATGCATTAATCTTTCTTTAAATTGATTGATTATTTATTAAATTACAATGATCGTTATGTAAATGTTATGTTTATTGAAAAAAAACTAAAATAACTTAAAGCCTACAGTATATCTTTAGCTTAAAATAATATGTATGTATGTATATACTCTTTAGCACGACTTTTCTGATGAGTAATTCATTGCAATATTAAATTTCTTTGTTATGCCCAACCTATTTTCAACAACAAAAAAAACTACATTACATCATTCAGGTCCTGGGTGCTTTAATTCCAATTTGATTTATAAAATATAAAACCAATAAAATCACGTCTGTCATATTATTTATTGGTATTATAAAAATGCGATTTCGTAGAAGCAGTGCTCTCAACATTAAATAAAAATTGAAATACCAAGGGCAAATCGTATTGTTGTCTTCATTATTTTTTTAAAAATATTATTTCAAATAGATTTAGTTTTTTTTTTTGCGTACGTCACATTTCACGACCTACGTCCTTATCAGAATGCTTCTAGAATGAACAATGCGTAATGAGCGATTAATTTAAAAACAATATAAGGTTTTTTTTTAATTTTATTTTGATACAAGTTTTTTTAACAAATTTAAAAATGCCGAAAGACGTTTTCGGAAAATATCAAGAAAACTGTAGAAGGGTGAGCTTGAATGATAGAAGGGCAAGAGAAAACGAAAGAAATACGTAAAAAAGGATTGCGATATTGACCATATCTATAAATAGATCTTAACCCCATCTAAATAAGCAAAACTAATCAAAAGTATTATGAAATAAATTTTTGAATACAAAACATTGATTTTTTTATCCATGTCCACTCCTAATGTAGACCATATGGCCTCATAACGGAGGTATCTCAACAGATTTTTTCTCCGAGAAATGTTTGTTAACCAGTTGCTCAACATCTCATTTTCAAAGAGAGTAATAAAGATTGAAGGATAAGGCTAGGACAAAACTAGTGGTTAACTAATAGCTCTCGTTACGCCCAGTTATTAAAGGATTATTAAAGGAAAGGTTCGAGGGAATTTTTAGCATTTTATACCTAATTCATAATATTCTATACAGTAGTTATCAGCAAGATTTTATTTTTTATTTGTAAATGAAATAAGATTATTAATATAGAATAAAATTTGATAACTTTTTTATTCTGATGCTTCTCGAAGAAGCGATTCATATATGATCAGAACCATTTTCACTCATGACGGACTTTATCAACAGATGAGACTATGGCATCCAATCTCGGGATCCCGTTTAATTTTTTGATCCCGAAATTCCGGGATTGACATGGTCGTGATCCCGGGATTTCGGGATTGAGAAATTTTTAGCAAAAATTCTTCGGCGAACTAAAAAAAAAAAAGGAGTTTCTGTGACAATCTGGGGAAAAACCAGGTATACCAAATCGGGGATTTAAAATTCTTCGGTGAGCTAAGCAAAAAAACAAAGTATAGGGAATTGAGGATTTCAAATTCCTCGGTGAGCTAATCCCAATCCCGGGATTGAAAATTTATCAATCTCAAAATCCCACCATTGGAAAAAGGCTCCGGGATTGAATACCCTAAATGAGACCTCTTAATTGGTTGATAATTTTAACATAAATGTTCTTTCATTGTAAAAACAAGCGGAAAAAGATAAAAATAATACTCCGTTAACAAAAGTGATTGATTATATTGAATGGTTGTAAATATCATTATTAGATATATTTGTGAGAGGTTTTGACCTATGAATCAGGGTTCATCTCTCGTTATTCATTACATGAAAAGATAATGTCAAAATTCTTTTGTGTTACATTTTGAAGTTACCCAATATCGGCCATCAACACTTTGCGGATTTTTGATTGATAATATCAGTTTTGTTTTACTGGATTTTATGAACGTCGGTTTTTTTGCTTTTGATATTTGGCTTTATTTAATATTGTGAAATTAAATAAACGAGTAAAACTTCAGTCAACGGTAAAGTAATGTAGCTTAAAAATTGTTTTAAGACAGCAAATTGACAACAAAACATTCTCTCCAAAATTATTTTTCATCCAAATTTTAGACGAATCCGTATCTCTTCTGAGAATATTTTCGTCAGCCTCTATAAAATACCAGTCGTGAAAGCTTTAAAGAGATCAAGAGGGATTTGAAAAACCCCAGCAAGGTCAATTTTAAATTTAAATGTTTAATTAAATATTCATATTTTTTTCTTTTGAGTTTATTTTCTTTTCTGTATAAATATATTTTTTTAACGTTGCAAATTTTGCTTAGTGCTTTGGCTTAATAAAATATCATTTCTAACATCATTTGTGTAATGGGCTATGTGGTATTTACGACAGCAACAAGTAATAACGACAAGAAAATAGCTTCTACCATTGTATTTTGTACGTTTAGTCAGTCAAAAGGTGAAATGTCATATTCTGGCAGTAAACGCTCTTCGATATCAATGTCAGAAGGTCAATGTTGATATTTTTTTTTCTTCAATTTGGACACAGTTGTAACTTGTAACCAGTGCTTTTTTCCATGTAACACGGTGGAACGGCGTTCCGGCACCTTTTATTTCGGCATTTTTAATGTTTCAAATCAATATTCGCAAAGATTGTGAAAACTTTTGATTTTTGAATCATGTATTGATGTGTAATGCTTTACGAGAATTATCAAAAGTAATCTTATACATAAAGATCTGTGATTTCAATTTGAACCTATATGTTACAAATAAAAAAATCACTTGTTCAAGTTTTTGAAAATAGGAATTATAATCCTTTTATAAATGCGCTGCAGCTGATGTACCCGATCTGCGTTTTCGTGGAGCTTCAATTCAGGAGACAAAAAGAGTTTGAGTAACTAAGTAACAAACAGTTCTCTAAAAAAACCCACGATTGAAATACTTCCAATATTAAGCCACATGCTACACATAAGGATTGGACATGGATTTGAGAAAATCTTAACAGGAAGTGAGTTCAACTTTGTTGTAACAATATCTTTTCTCCTCTAGCTAATGCTGAGTGAACTTGTTTAGCTATTTACTTCCGAAAGAATGATTTGAATGTTAAACAATCACAGTGCGTTAAAATTGTGTTGTATTGTCACGCTTTTGTGTTATTAAAAAAAACTGCCTTGCATAATGTCTGAAGAAACAACTGCTTTTCAAAAAACGTGGATAATATTTGGACTAAATGCTATTTACTGATGGCGTGTTTTGAACTGCCTAACTCTCGCGGTTCGGAGACTAGAAAAATACTTCTCATCCGATGGGGGTCGTTTAGGGACCCCAGTGGTTTCCTCGTTATTGGCCTTATTCTTATGAATTTCAAAAAAAAATAGTCTAAGGGCTTTAAAATATCTCTCTGCATCATTCCTCATACATTTTTTTTTATAAAAATCCGTTGTTTTTTAATAAATAATCATATTTTAAGTTGCGCGTAAAAAGACGTCATCCCAGTACACATATGAAATTGCAACTGACGCGTTTAGCCCAGCTATCTTACGATCGATCGCTTATCGCGGGCGCTTATCTCGTTATCGCGTTATCGCGTATTTGTATAAACTACAAAAGGTCCAAAAAACTATGATTTAAGAATACTTTAATTATAAACATTGTATCACCCATATTAAAATAGATATTTAAGAAAATGTGGGTATTGGGGTCGCATTTCTTGAGCTTAGAACCGGAAAAGTTAATTAACACCTGAAATCCATGCTGGTATTTTCCTTAGTTCACCTTCTTAATAGGTATTAAATGATTCCCACATCTTACTGGCATTTTCAATAATTGGGTGCAATAAAATAATCTGTCTTTATAAAGATACCTATGTTCGTAAAATGATTTATTTCCCAATTACTATAACCAAAACAAACAGCATGTCCTCTCACCTAGATACCGTAATGAAATTGCTTCACAACAGATATCTGTTATAGTTCGCAGTTTTGCCGCAGATCGTGAAATGTCGCTTAATTTAACGACCGACTCACTTAGAAACACTAAAAGTGTATTTATAAAGCGAGTTGCCCAATCGTTTTGTCGTATACATAATACTTATTTATGACAGCAACTCTAAATCTTTAAATATTATATGCAAAAATCTTTTAGATAAAAAAGACTCTATATAAATATTTTTTTAAGAATGTAAATCACAGTAAAACCTTTTTTAAATATCATATAGAAATAACGTTATTTTAAAAATATTTCAATCTTTCACAAACAATTCGAGAGTACACGCAGTATGCAAAATAAACAAAATAATATTTTTAAAGTTACGGATAATGCTTCATTAGTCAAATCTTACATTTGGTTAATTACTAAAATATTGCATACACTGAAACGAGATAATATATTGAAAAGTATTAACTTTTCCGGTTCTAAGTTCAAGAAATGCGACCCCAATACCCACATTTTCTTAAATATCTATTTTAATATGGGTGATACAATGTTTATAATTAAGGTTTTCTTATATCATAGTTTTTTGGAAACTCGTCAGTTGCAATTTCATATGTGTGCTGGGATAACGTCTTTTTTACGCGCAACTTAAAATATGATTATTTATTAAAAAACCACGGATTTTTATAAAAAAAATATCAGGAACGATGCAGAGAGATATTTTAAAGCCATTAGACTATTTTTTTTTTTAATTTCATAAGAGTAAGGCCAATAATGAGGAAACCACTGGGGTCCCTAAACGACCCCCATCGGATGAGAAGTATTTTTCTAGTCTCCGTGCCGCGAGAGTTAAAGTAGCATAGGATTTTGGTTTCTAGATGAAAGTTTCCAAAGCTATATTTCTCACTTCTTGTCAAAAAATTAATTCTAAGCCATGTCCGATCTTTATGTGGTGCATATGGGTTCTGAACTGCTTGTTATTCAGATGATCAAACTATCTTTTGTCTCGTGACGTGTAACTACGTAAAGCAGATCGCATACAGTAGCTGCAGCACATTTATAAACTGGTATTTTCCTCTTAAAAAACTTGAAATTGTAATATAAAGGTTCAAATTGACATCACAGTTCAGATCTTGTCGGCTTAAACTTAGTTCTGACAATTCTCTAAAAACCTAACATATAAAGACAAGATCCGAAATTCAAATGTTTCAAAGCAAAATAAAATTGATTTTTTTAAACATCAAAAGTGCTGAAAAAAGGTGCCAGAACGCCGTTCCACCGCGTTAGATAGAAAAAAACACTGGCTATATGTATACCGTGAACTTAAAAGAGAAAACTAGAAACCAAACTGCAAAGGATATATATTTTTTAAACTATTTTTTTCTGAAAACCATTAATTGTGAATTAAATGAATACTGTACAAACAAAATATAAATTACTACTCATTTATTATATTTAGTTTTCGGAAGAGAAGGGGCCAATTCGTTATTATGCTTAGCAATAATGTTGGAAAAACGGACATGAATTTTCTGATTTTGTTCAACACTACCAGCATCTTGTAAGTGCAGTTTATTTAAATATCCTATTCACTAAACATCACCCTCACTTTTATGATTATCATAACATAAATGCTACAAATCATATTAAAAATTTTGAGTACGGTCAAATTTATTGTATTATAATTTAGGTGCATCAAAGTCCGTTTGTATTATAGCGAATTAAAAATGCCATGTAATACAATAATGAGCTTTATGCACGAATGAAAATAATTGAGATACTTTGGTTGATAAAATAATTCAGGTGCATCTAGGCAATAAATAACAAAAAAAAAACATTTGTGCTATTTAACGATGCAGTATTTTTTATTATTATTTCAAATGGCAAGTTTTTTTTATTATGCTATATTATTTATGGTCCATAATTGAGGAAGACGATACAAATCAGGAATGCAAGTTAACCGATTTATTGGGTTTTGTAAATATCACAATTAATTTATTACCTTATGTACGGCAGAATTTTCTTAATTTCTTTGGTATTATGACCTTATATATATGTATTATGTTATCACGATTTTGTTTTATTAAAAAAGGATTTAAATAGTTGACTCTGTAAGCACTGGCATTAAGTTCCATTGAAAGATTTAACAACAAAGGAATGAGTAGTAAAACAATATTTTAGGTCTTTTATGTCATCTTTTTTCATTTTTTTAATATTGATCTAAGATTCATCAAGCTACCTTTAGAATATTTTGGTTTTAGATTAAGAATATTGAAAACAAGAGAAAGCTTAAATTATCAAATTGAATATAAATTATTGGCACTGAGGCTGAAGACACCGCTAAATTTTTAAGTTCACTCATTTACGCATATATCGACTTGTAATAAGCAAAAAGTTGTAACCGACAGCTTAAAAAAATTACAGAAGTTTTTTTTTAAATTATGTTCGAAAAAGAAATTTCTGAAGTGCGGTGACTAAATAGTAATACGATCCCATTAGAGGTGAAGTGAGCTATATGGTATTTTAGAAATGAATAAGTTATTTGCGTTGTAATATTCAACATGTCTTAAAGCAGACGTCGGCAACCAGCGACCCGCGAGCTTTTTAAACCTAAAATATTTATCTACACATGCAGTGGCGGATTGTCCCATATGCGCAAGAGGCGCACGCTTGGGGCCTCCAAATTTTAGGGGCCTCAAAAATAGCATAAAATATATAAATTCTTATATTTTAATTTCAGTTTTCAATATTCATTATTATTCTACGAGGAGTTTTGCAACACTTTTATGTTATTCGAAAAAGAGAGCTTCCAAAATTTATTGCGCCTAGGACCTCCAAAGCGCTTAATCCGCCATTGTACACATGTCATTACAGTGTAATGACATGTGACACAAGTACGGCCCACGCCAATCCCCGCGAAAAAATATTTGTCACTTTTACAACAAAAGGTTGCCGACCCTTGTCTTAAAGTATAGAAAAGTGAAGCAACCTCAGTCAATACACATAACATAGTGTTATATCTGTAAAATAAAAATATGTAATCCACCAAAACACCAAGCAAAGACGTGATTGTACTTAAAATACCAAGAACATTTAACATTTTAATATTTTACTAGTTGGATCACTTCACCTCTCGATGGCTCATATTATACTTAAAACTATTAATTTATTTTAATATTGTCTTATCGTTTATAAGTTTTATACTAAAACTTAAAAAAAGTCATTTTCAGATCGTCATTGCACTGGCAGAGGTTGATAAATAACATTTTTATTTTCTACTTACATTTTCATAGATATAGAGAAACAGAAATAATTTAATACCTAATTTGTATAATAAATAGAGCATAGCGAGTGTGATTAATTTACCACTGATTATGTCCAAACCCCAGTGGCGGATCCAAAAATTGTCCCAGGAGGGGGCCATTCAAATTCATTTGAAAATAAAAACGATACATAACTAATACATTAAAAAATAGATGATTTTCAAACAGTCAATACATAATTACGTATGCATTCTATAAAACATAGTAAACTAAGCAATTAATGAGACCATTTCACAATAAAGTTTGCACATGGCACCCATGGCCTACTCCTTGGATCCGCCAATGCCTAACCCTGTCTGTCTATCCTTACTATATTCGAAAATAGAGAGAGGTTGAGTAACTGAGTTTCAAACAGTTCTCGTAAAAAAACTTTTGTTGTCTAATACCTCCTTTAGAAAGCCATATTCTCTACATTGGGAACGGACATGGATTACGAAAAAAGCTTGAGAGACAGTGAGTTCCGCCATCCATATAATAATTATTTAATATGTTAATAATATATTTTAAATCTTATCGAGTAGTTTATTTTTCACCCAATTATTAGAGCTCTTACATTATTTTAATATTATAACACTATTCATTATAAAAAAAATATATTATCTTGTCATAATATTTTAAATATTTATACTACTGCCATCTATGATTGAAAAGATATTCTTTCATTGTTATTTGGTTTGAAAACCGAATATTAGACAGTAAAATAAAAAAAACTTTTTAGTTAATTCGTATTTAACAGGTTACGTATTAACAAGCTTCAAATAAGATCGTGAAAAAACGTTCATATTTCATACATAACTAAATAATTGTGATCTGATCCGTCTGATGATGCTTCTAAAAAACGTGGAGTAACAAAGTTTAAAATATGATAGTGTAACAAAAGATATATCTTATTTTTATATTTACTGAACAAAGCAGTCGTATATTTTAGAGTGGCGTCCAATCTATCTTTCGTTCGATCGACTTAGAAATGATACACCAACTAGAGCAGCGATACTCATTTTTTTTTCGTCTGGGCTGCATGCTGGTTTTTGCTACGTTATGTAAGCCGAAGTATATAACAAATTTCTACTACTTAAATACGCTTGTTTGAATAATGAAAAATATGTTTGAAAAAGCATCTGGTCTCTATGATTGTTTTGAGTGACAGGTTGCGTGTCGCTGAACCAGAGTGATACTTTTATCATGACAAACTTTTTTTATGTACAATTTTTTTATTGTTTTATTCATTTTTTTCATTTACCAACCACATTATTAGATAGTTAGGTAATAAGTATCGTTTTTTGTATTGGTCCGATTGTATAGGTGTTTTCTTGTTTTTGACTTATTACCATTCGATGCACCCGTTGGTGTTATTGACAACTATGAAGGTAAAAAAATGATTGGCAAGGAAGCACAAAGCCAACAGCAAAAACCGTTCTGACCCCAAAAATTGAATTATGCAGTATACATACGACCACTGTAAATGAGTGGGTTCTGTTGCTGAAAAATGGATCTACAAGTTGTTGATGAATTGAAAAACAACAATACACACCCACAAGCAGAACGCTACTAATCGTCTGAACAGATGGATGAAAAAATACTATATTATAATGAAAAACAAGAAGAAAAAAATGCTCGGAAAAATCATAAAAAAATTTGACACTGTTTGTGGGAGACTAATAATGTTCTGACGGAAAATAGAGCACTTGTTTTGAAGATGGTATTGAAAACTCTATCAGAAATCGTTATCAGAAGTATATTTAAGTCTATATAATAATGAAAGAAAATGAATTCTCAGTCAGCACGTTGCCAAACGCGACAATCATTAATAATAATGCATATTTCGGGGGGAGTGAATTTAAGAGATATTTAAAGGTTGCCTAAAGAAATTTGCGCATACTGCTGAATGTTTGTGTCGGACAATATGAAAGAATTCAATAGAAATCATTTACTAAAATAAATAGTTCTTAAAATAATGTCTGATTATAAAAACCTTATGCGGGATATATTATCTTGTATTCACCAATTTCGAGCTTTGAGAAAATCGCAAAAACCGCAAGAGAACAATTTTTTGATAATTAAAAAAAATACCACGAAATGCAAGTGAAAATTAGCACTTTCTAAAGATGAAAAATATTCTTTTACACCACGAAAAATACTGGTTGCCAAATTATACTATCTAACCGTATAATAATATTTATTTATTGTAGGACCAGTTTTAGTTGATAATACTAGCCACAAGTGAAACCGGTCTGATCTTAGTAAATAAAAGTGGAAATATTTTCAAATGAATATTGAGTTTTTCTTAATATAATATGATGCTTTTCCACCAAGTATTGACAGTGAACACCCTAAAAGTAAAAAAATAAGATAAAATAAAGCTAGTCATCTTTGTTAGTGGTTTGGACAAGTAAATGTGAATACCCAACATTCTTTTGATAAATGTAGTGCAAATTTTGAATTTTTGGCATAATCGCAAAAATATCAAAAATGGATATTATGAGTATTGATACCAAGCTCCTCATAAATTATTTGAATATTATCACGACTAGTTATTATTTCCCCTTTTTGTCTAAACGACGACAAATAGATAGTCAAAATGGTTAGTTTTATTTAATTGTTAAAGACTTAATGAATTCACACAAAATTAAAACAATGAACATATAATTTTAAAATTTGCGTTTTATTTTAAAAGCTCAATCATTTTCACATAGCAGTAAGTTCATAATATTTAACTCACACAAAAGATAAACAAATTAAAAAAATAATAAATGCATTGATATTACATAAAATAATACTGAAATTAAAAGATGTCGCATCGTATAACTAACAGTTGTAAAATAAAAATAAAATATTCTAAGCAAAACTCAATGTGCAGATATAATTTACAGTGTTTTAAAATTTAATATAACTTGTATTTAAAACACATAAGTAATTGTATATAATGTACTTAATCGTATACAAACGTATCCTTCACATAAGTATTTACAATCACACCACCTAACCCACTTACAGTATTATCAATCCCATTTTTTCCAGTATGTATAAAATAATATTAATAATAAATAATAATAATTTTACTTTTCCAAAATAAGTATCCTATTGCAGAGATATTATGCTTAAAATAATTAAATGTATTTTTTTTATTGAGCAAATTACTTTGAATTTCAGGTAAATAACATACGTATGTAAATGGATAGCAAAACAGTTATTTTATGACGTCATCAAGATAAATGTTTTACTTAAATATATTATATAGTTAATTGATTGAATTGACATTTACATGCTTGAATTCAATTAAATTAAGGTAAAATATAATATAAAATTCAAACAGTTAATTAAGCTCTGTCAAATTAATAAAAAAAATAGTCATAAAGCTTTCATGGAAAACAAAAAAATATTCTTATTTTAAAAATGAAAATGAAAATATCAACCATTTCATAGTCTTAAAATAAAATAAATAATAATAATTTACTGAAAAGTACATTAAAAAAATAGTTTCTTAAATGTACGTTTTTTAAATTCTAGGGAGCGTTGTAAATTAAATATAATTTAAAGATTAATAAGTTTCGATGATGGTCAATGAGAGATCTTAGTGGAATGATGGTGTTCCATACGACGAAGACGGGGATGAAGACTTGCTACCAATGGTAGAATATGAATCGAATTTATTATTGTTGTTGGATCCTCCGAATCCTGTCAAAGATCCGCTGTAGTCTGGAGCTCCATATTGGTTGGATGGTGCGCTGTATGAAGAACCTAGAATATTAAAATAACACATCGTTGTATAAGGTTATCTAGATAAATTAACTTTTTTTCTCATAATTAATATTGTACAAATGTCGTGGTCACAAATAATGTCATTTACATAAACTGATATTTGTATTTCAATAAATATGAATTTGGTCTCACAAAAATCTGGAATCTAGAGAAATAATTATTTTATAACTTTCATTCTAACACATATTAAATATGTTAATCTCTTTCAACTTATGTTATGAAAGTTAGGAAGCTCAATTAATTATGTTCAATGATAGTGGGTAAGTTGTCGAAAAATGTACTACTCAGTCAGTTATATAATATATGATAAAAAAAAATACAAAGTCACAATATAAATACTATTTTTAAATGATGTTTTAGTATAAGGTTTAAGCTATATTCAACGCACCTTGGTTATAGTTTCCTCCGTTTCCAGTTGATGGAGCACCATAAGACGATGATGGATATCCTCCGTTTTGGGCTTTAGGTGACCCGTAAGTTTCTGGGTATTTTGCTTCACCTTCATACTTGACATCAGCGTGGAAACCAGTCTTCCAGTCAGCATGGTACGTTACTGGAATTTAACAACGTATCGAATTACAATTAGGTTCGTGGCTCGATGGTCAACGTCGTTATCTTCTGTGACGGACCTCACGGGTTGAAGTTCTAGTAAGAACAGCAATTTTTCAATAGATTTATCGATTTTTGTCCGCAAGCATGTTTGTGATGTCTAAAAATACCCTTCCGATACTTAACTGGTTGGCTGCCGCAGATGACATATACTTCGTCAATACCTAATTAAATAAATAATTGCAAATTGTAGCCGGGGTGTTAGGTACAGGCGTACTTTTTTCTACGGCAGCCAACAGGTTAAATATGGGGGAGTAGAGAGAACGATTACTAAACACTTGTCCTGTTCTAAATAATCCATCTATTCCTATTCTCTTCAAATACAGATGTTGAGCAACTGAGTAACACGCAGTTCTCTTAGAAAATTTTCTGTTAAAATACCTACATTGACAGCCCATACACATTGGGAGCGGACATGGATTAAAAATATACAATTGAGTGTACGGTACACGTACTGTAAATCTATGACCGTTTCTTAAGAGCTAATATTATTTAATATGGTTGCGAAAGAATTATAATATAAATAATTTAGAAATGAAAAATGAATAATTATAAGCATAATTTGGACAAGACATATGAAATCGTTGATATACCACTTTGTATTGCATATTTTATTTGTATATAGAGTCATAAAAAGGTGTAACTGACTGGTGTAAGTGATATAGTAAACATTAATGCAAGTACAGTCCTCGATTTGAAATGTTCTGCAGCGTTTTTATTGTAAAACCTTTCTGCACGCTTAAGGAATATGAAAAATTGAGTAGTATCGTACTTGTGAGTATTATCAATTCCAGTCACGTATTTCAAGTATTTCCAAGAATCATAAAAGAATCGTTTGCAATGTCAACCGCTTAAAAGACTGTTCACACCTTTTCCCTATTAAGATTTTTGGCAAACGGTTTAGATAAATACTGCCACCGAACAGTTACAAAGATTACTAACACTGAAAATTATGTCACATTTATACGATAAAAGCGTCAGAATAAGATTTGTTAGATATTTATTAACTATCAGAAAATTTTCTGAAAGCAAATCAAATTAATCAAGTATATCGCATTTGTTTTCAGCTTATAAAAATACGTGTACAATATATTGATACTAGTAAATAATTGGCATAGTTATTATTCGGTAAAAGCTGACAAAGCTTTTAGTTACACAAGAGTTATGCCATGATAATCATTTAGTGTTGATAGCTATTTTGGCATCGCCTCATAGTTTACTATAATTTGTACTTGATTGCCTCTTATTAAAAATAAATGTAAAACATTTAAAACGAAAACGTTTGCAAAAAAAATTGTTTAATTGTGTTTTTTGTAATAGTTAAATAATTTCGGCCAAGATCACACGGCTTTCATTAAAAACATCCGATTTATTTATTATCATTTTATTGCGCGATAAAAAAAAATAATATGATTATTTCTTCACGCTTATTTCTCTTCATATATTTTAAAAAGGATTTGAGAATTTTATTTTTTTCAGCGTGTACTTAGAGCCTAATCTTTTGTATTAATAATTTGGTTAATTTAGTAAGTATTGCTTTACCAATCTGTGTCCTTCCATCAGGAAGTTGAACTCTGTATTCTCCTTGAACAGTGTTGCCATCTGAAGATTCTTTGCGACCATAGTCGTTTCCAGTGTAGGGATCTTTGACTGCATATCCGAATTCATAAGATTTAGGCTGAAAATTATAAAAAAAAAACAATTAAGACATACGTGAATAAGTATAAGTAACTCTCTTTTTTATTGCTAATATAATACACTAACATCAGAACAATAGTGTTAAGAAGTTCATTGTCACATAATACAGTGACATCTCAAGTAAGTGAGTTTGTACGTGCAAGGACAAAACAGTGATAAAGCTTAATTTTTTTTCTAGAAACATTCAGTTTACATGTTGTAGCTTGAACGTTTTAAAGATTATTATCTTTTTAAACAAAATATTTTATATAAGATAAAATGTTGAAAAATAGTACGATGTGCCTAATGTTCAAAAAAAAATATCAAAGGTTCTTAATAATTTCAGTACGTTATTATTCATTACTGCATTCGTGGTCAACTTCGTTGGCTTTGGTTACTGAAGTCACTGGTACGAATCCCAGTACGGACAGTTTAATAAATGGATTGTTCAATCGATTTATAATTTTCTGTTTAAAGGCATGGATATATGTGATGTATTGATTTCCCCTCTCCCACCCATCCTATTCTTAAAAGTAGGCGTAGTGAGAGCGATTAAATAATCACTAGTCCTGTCCTAACACTGTCATTCTATTACTATTCTCTATGGAAACAAAAGAGAGATTCAAAAAATGTGTAACACGCAATTCTCGTAGAAACAATGTTGAGATAAATTCTATTGGGAGTCCGTTCATATGCTTGCTCTACATTAGGTAAGTAATGGTAAAAAATGTTAAGCAAACAAATTAAGCAAACTATAAAAATAACATACAAACTCGATTAATTAAAATACACTCATCGTACGTTATTTCCAGATAAAACATTAAAAAAATATTTATTAAGAAACTAATATTTGTAGTTCACTAAAAATGAATATATATATATATGTGCCTGGAAAAACATCAATTCTTTAGATAAAATTAGTGTTTATATTGAGCATTTGATAATGACAATATCAACAAACTCAATAAATTTGTTTGATAAATACACCAAATATCTGAACGCCTAAAATATATCTCTTACAAATATAAAACAGTTACTATAAAAAGTTTTTGACTTGTTAGAAGTGTTGCCGTTACTAAATAATAAAATGTTTTTTTAATCTATTTGTTTTGTTTAATGGTGTACTAACTAAGAAAGATTGTGTTATAATCACTTTTAAAACGGCAGCACCAATCATTATTATCAAGATTTTTTTTTTAGCGAAATTCTTGTTCTAATTTCTATCAGGTACAACTCACACGCTATTAATCGATTAGTGATTTTTTTTGTTGTTTTGTGCAAGGTAATTGACTTTTTTAGACATATTAATTCAAGAAAGTAGTAAATATTTATTGTTTACTAAATTAATTTATCGAGCTGTTTTTAAATGTAATAGAAACGCGTCGAATTAAATGATGAAAGCTTTTTCGTATGCTTCACTTGTGGAGCTTTTAAAATAAGTGCCAAAAAGTTAAAATATAAAACAGTTAACAATGAATTAGTATAGTTTTGTAAGTGTTTGTCTCTCCATATATTCGTACTGCCTTCGCAAGAATTATAATTTTTCATATCAAATAAATAAATGTTTAAAATGAGGGTGTTTTTAAAAATCAATCATTCGTGTAATTATTTTAAGTTCCTTGATTATTTTTTTTTATGATTTGTTCAATCATTGTTTTTTTTATTGTCTTTTTAAAGAGCAAGCTGATTAAACATATTGATATCAAATTAAGACGTACCTCATTATTTTCATGATCATTGTAGTCATTATCGTGTCCGGAGCTAGCATAGTTATTATTATTGTTGCCAGAATAACCAGAGCTTGGTGTACCATATGTGGAGCTAGGCTTGCTATAGCTATTGTATCCTTGTCCACCGCTTGGAGCTGTGTAGCTTGAAATAGGTGCGTTATAACTGGAGCTAGGCGCGTGATAGTTTGAGCTAGGCGCGTTGTAACTGGAGCTTGGTGCTCCGTAACTGGAGATTGGAGCATTGTACGAAGAGCTGGGTGCGTTGTAATTTGAGCTGGGCGCGTTATAGCTTGAGCTAGGCGCGTTGTAGTTCGAACTAGGTTTTTGATAGCTGTAGCCTCCAAAGTTGTTTTGTACTGGAGGTTCTGCTGATACGATTGAAGCTAGCAGTGCCAGTGGTAAAAACTGAAAATAAAAGAAATATTGACATAACATTTTTAATATACCATACATAATTTAACCATCAACATTTTTTCCATAATTTTAGCTTCTTACCTTCGACAGCTTCATATATAAACTATACCAAACGAAACATTGTATACTATGATGAATAATTTTGAGCTCTGGTAGAATCGAATTATCAACTGAACTATAAAGTAGAGTAGACGAGTTATTAAAGTAATAATAACGATATGACTTTTTATCAAATTTTAACAACATTTCAAAACCGTGTAAATAGGGAGTTCAGTGTACTTTTATTAGATTCAAATTATCAAATTATTGGTGAATGCTGTTCTGGGATTCGAAAGCATGAAATTTTATCCGAATATATTTAATTCAATAGGTATAGAGCAATTGTTTTCAAGATAAGTATTTATTTATTTTTCATAAACAAAAAACTAAAAGTAATATTACCGACATCACTATTTTTGTTGTTTCATTAGCTGCACAATAAATCATATAATTATTACTGTTACAACCGTCATTTTATCCATTGCGTATTATATACGTCACGAAGATTCGTATTGCGCTGGTCTGGTGGTAGGTGCACGAGAGAAAAGTTGCGTAATGCTATTCACTCTGACGGCACGATCTTGAACGCGTAATTCACTTTTTTGTTTCAACATTTTGGTCCGGTAAACGGACCCTGCTCTAGGCCATTAATACATAACAAAATCAGTTTTATAAATGTTTTTAAACTATTTCAAAAAATATCTACCTATTGAACCCATTTAAATTATTGATATTTTTTATCTAACTAGAAAATTGTAATGTACCATCGTAATTTTTTTTAATAAAACATCATATGCATCAATGTCTGTAATAATATAAAGAGATGTCTGTTGTAAATTTTTATGGCGATGCATGCATAATAAATGTAAGTGGGCAATCAGACAAGGGGCAAAGTGAGATTTCGAAATTGGCACATAAAGAAGTGGTCTTTTGTTTGAATTGCAAAAAATCACATCGTAAATTTATTCAAAAATTTAATACATTTTAAGCGAAATGTAACAATAAAATTGGCTAGTGTTACAACAATAAATAAGTAAAACTACAACATTATGCTCCCTATATACTATTTTTTCAATGATGATGGATGAAACAATATGTATAATACTTACAGAAAAAACTGTTATTCTTTAAAAATATATTATATCAACTGTTGTGTAAATAATTTGTCGGCTAATTTTGATTATATGGGCTCAGAAAATGATTTTTAAACTTTAGTTTTGTAACACGAACAATAACGAATCAGTTTTAGTTTTTCACAATTTAACGATAGTTAAGTTAAAAATATAACAATACTTATAGAGAGTTGTTTATATCAAACTTATTGCTTTAGCAGAAGCCTGTTTCATTGGTTAAAATATAAAAGCTTCAAATTTAATTCACAAACCGATGATTAAACAGTAGTATGTGAATTTCTATTCGGTAATTAAAATTTTTAATCCTCTGATAGCAACGATACTCAAATGTGAAAGGCTGGCATCCCTTGAATTTGTTTTATACTTTATGAACATGATTAATTAATTATCAATTTACGAACAAAGTGAGCTTTTATCAACAGATATTTTTGGGCTATTTCATGCTTCAAATTATATTTTAAGCGCTATTACTGGACGATTCATTATACAATAAATACTTTCCTATATAATATACAACAATGTATTGATTCTGACATCTTTTTGTTGATGTAATTCTTTTTCTTACACCGTTTATATGATAATAAACTTGCAAACTTCTTTTTGAATCAAGTGAAAAAATCTACGCCAGTTTTTCCCATCGTTTTTAAATGCATTGTTTTCAATTTTCGTGTGGGAATCTCAACTATTTGAACAAGAAGATTTCGTTTTCAAAAGTGGTGTTTGACCTACTCTCTTAAAATATTATTCATGAATTTTCCAACTCTGTGGAAAATTGATAAATAGAAGCACTCTAAGTGCGTGCTAATCATGGTAGATCAACACTCAACACTGCTGCTAAATTTAATGATTCTGCTTAAAAATTACGTAGCCTTTTTTGCTATAAAACAGGAATAATTTAACCAATTCATGCATTATTTATGACTAGCAATAACATTGGTAAATATATGATAAAATCGTTCATATGGAGGTATATTTCTGTTAATGAGATAACATATGAAATTGATGTCTTTCCATCTTTATTTTTTTTAAGCACAACAGAGCATAGTGAAAATATAGGTCCCGTGCAGCTCTGTATCGGATCGAAAATATGATAAAGTAAATTATGTTTTTTATCGTGTTGCGTTATGGAAGGTGGCATGGGAAACAGCGGATCCATACACATAAAAGGTGGTGGTGGAATAATCAACAACTAACATGTAAAAAAATATGTAAAGACTGTGATCTATAATTTTTCAAATTTTTCATATTGTTTTATTTAAACTGTTATTTGATTGATAAATTTATCAAGAATGAAGCACCAAAATAGCATGTCACTTGTGTGCATATATTGGTTATTAAACAAGTTAAAATAATTGAATGAAACTTGAATAATTGAATGAAAAATGTTCCATATAATAATTAACTGTTGAGCATCATAAAAAAACAATTAAATCAAACTTGAACTAACTTAACCTAACCGTACTTACTTTGGGAAAATTTAGTACTCAAAAGATTGAAACTCTTAGTAAAATCTCATGTAGTTTTTCTCTACATATAGTTTTTGTTATTATTAAACTTAAAAAATACACTTGTATCTGCAACTGCTTTGTTTTCTGAATATTACGTACTCACTTTAACCTGCTACTTTTGATATGGGTTTATATATATAACGCAAACTATTTCATAATATGACTGTTATGTTTTACTTTAGCATCAGATGTATGATTTTGATTACATTAATTAATTGTACATTGGTAAATAGGTTCACATGAGAATCT
Organism: Himalopsyche anomala; assembly: GCA_031772345.1. Classification (NCBI taxonomy): domain Eukaryota; kingdom Metazoa; phylum Arthropoda; class Insecta; order Trichoptera; family Rhyacophilidae; genus Himalopsyche; species Himalopsyche anomala. The sequence goes on along the minus strand of CM062823.1, from coordinate 3,017,230 downwards.
ATTGTCTCTTTTCGTACGCCTGTCCGTCTGAATGATTACAAGTAATTACAAAACTTGACTGCAATAACGTGGGATGATTAAACATGTGCGTAGAAATAGTTCAATTACTATTATCGCAACTGAATTAATGAAACCTTGTCAGCCTTGCGAATGAATTTGTTATTTGTTAACATTGAGCTTAAAGTTATACTGTATTGTTTTAATACCAAATCTTTTATGCTGAGTATAATGATCATAACTTATATTTTTGATTACGCAATCATTGTTTTGCACTGTATCATATACGTTATGAGCAGCGGTGGGTTGCCAATATCTTAACAATGGGCTCGGTAAATCTTATCCATTTATTTGTATCCATTTTCGCTCCCAATGTGGAGCATATGGCTTCCTAATGAAGGTGTCTCAACAAAAGTTTTTTTTTCTACGAGAACTGTTTGTTAATTAGTCGCTCAACCTTTCTTTCCCAAAGAGAGTAGTAGGGATAGAATGATAAGGCTAAGACAGGACTAGTGATTAACTCGTGTGAAGCCCACAACGCCGAAAGAAAAAATGAATTGGCTACTAAGTCTTGTTTCATAATAAAATTTATCCATCTTCAGAGATTGCATTTATGTGCTGATTTGATCTAAGACGAATGATTTTCTTATCTTAATAAGAGGCTGGCAGGCCGCGCTGAAATTTAACAAGGGGATCGCGCGAGCCCTTCCGAGCCCCCTCCAGCCCACCCCTGGTTATGAGGTATAGGTTACTTTGGCTACGTGGTTGAGTGGTCAACATCGTTGGCTTCGAATCCCAGTACTGAAAGTTTTTATTAATCGATTTACAATTAATTTATGGAATCTGTACGAAGGCATTGATGTTTATGCTGTTCTTAATTCCTTTCCACTTTCTTCTTAAATCTTAAATATCAGGCGTAGCTAAAACGATTAGCTAACCACTGTCCTAGTACTATCTTTTTATCCCAACTCTCTTAAAAAAAAGAGAGGTTGAGCAACTTAATAACAGTTCGTATAGAAACATTTTTGTTGTGAACTTCCAACATCCAAATGATTAAAAAAATACTACGAAGTATTAAAAGCAGCTGAGAATGTTTTTGGTTTACAATTATATCGTATTCGTGTACCGATTATATTTTTGTATAAAAAAGTTTTAATTCAACGCACAAATAACTTTAATTTACAGTTTAAATCGACAATTTGCAGGACTAATTTTGTTAAGTAATTAAAAAATATGCGTCACTTTATTTATAATCATCTACAAAATGAATGGTTACTTTCACGGTGTACTTGATTAAATATAAACAATTCTTTTCGACCATGGTCATAAGGAAATATTTTTGTAGTGCTTAAATTTAAATTCTTTGATGGAATAGTAAAATTTAAAAGATTTTATGTAAGTTTTAACATTTTTGCCTTATCACTCTGAATGTATGGCATATCGATTAAAGAGATGGATTGAGTGACTGACCATTCAATAAATCTCACTAATTACGTATTTTTTAAAAAGATTCTTAATAAAATTAGAGCAAATTTTATTTTATAAGAATTTATTAAAAAAAACAAAACATTCAAATTATACGAATATATTTTTTACACTATTTTATTACGCACCCATCCGTTAAATTTTCGGTTTCAAATTATATTACTACAAAAAAATACTATATTTTACAGAATAAAAAAATGTTATTTTACTAGAAACCAAGTACCAAAATAGAGAGTATACATATGTTAATTTTTAAGTGTCTTTTTTATTTCCTGTATTCATATAACAAAGGAAGTTATTTTTTACAAAGTAAAAATAGCACTTTAAATCAATCTGTCTTCTTTAATGACGGAAAAATTAGTATTCTGTTTGTTTAGCATATTTCTTGTATTAAAATACTTGAACTCGAGTTTGAAATCGTCTCAAGGTAAAAGAAGCCAACATTTTAACCTTTGCTTCAAAATATTCTCTCTGAATAAGTAAGACATAGTATTTACGTATTTGATTATGATCTCAATTTTTGATACGGTTTACTACGTTGCGTTTATCGTTTTGCAAACCTTTTTGGAGTATTAACAACAAACAATTTAAAATTTAACCCGAGCGAATTGATGTCGTAAATTTTTTGAGACACGATTTACTAAAATTTTATTTTTGAAAAGTTCTCTCAAGGTTTTGTGATTTCTTCTTTATTGGTCTTTATCTAATTTAAAGGTTATATATGATAATAGCAAATTACTTCTTAAATAGTGACTTAAATCGATGTTTCAAATAATTGTTAATTAATGCTATGTATTAATTGTATTTAAGTTTATGAATAATACATACGGGTTTCTATCGTACTTGTGCGTTGATGTTATTGAGTAAACTGTATAAAACATTTCATTTGTTTGAATAGGTTATAATTTTATTTTCAATGGCTAAAACGCGTATCAGAAAATGAATCATAAAGATTTTTAAGCTTATTAAGAAAAGTATTCTAACATTTATTGAATATTGAAACGACTATCAAATTTGTAACAATGTAAATTATTTTTTAAGCTTACGCTTGAAAATTAAAGCTTTCATTCATTATTGTGTTTTAATAAGTGACAAATTGTTGAACAGTGTGTACAAGCTTTGTCATACTAGTTAAAATAAAAATTAATAATTTGTTAATATTATAGATAATATAATCACATGCCATACACAATCACACAATGTGTAATTCTGAATGTAACAACTAGTGAATCGCCGAAATTGTCAAAAAATCTATTATAATTTACAGCTTTACAGCTCGAAAGAGGTGTGTCGTATTCTAATCGTACGCAAAAAAATAACACATATTTAAGTATTCATGCAAAAATAATATATATAACAATATTCACTTACCTTTAGTGACGTCATCGTTGCAGAGGTTTGGGAGTTTTGGATTTTTAAAATCTTGATAATTTTAGTCCTGTAAGCACAAAAACTGAATTTTCATAAAGGTTTAAGAATATATCAGAAGGTTATGATTTAAAATATATAATCCATAGAAGCTACAATCGTCGATTTCTTTCAATTATTGCACTAACTTGTTAATCAGAAAACTTTGTATAATAAAATTAAGCTTTTTTATAAAAAATGCTTCAGCATTAAATCTTTGGTGCTTTTTATCATGGCAGTCGTTCTGGTAAAAAATGGTTATTGAATGAAATGAGTCGAATCTTTATTATCGAAGTATTTAAGCCAAATGTGTTAAAACGATAACTGACGTCAAGTACTACACATTTTTGTTTTATAGAAAATGGTATAAAATATAAAAAAATGATTTCATCAGATAAAATATAATAAATACGCTGTGAAATCATTTTTGCACTGTCACAGCTGCTATGAAAGTTTTTAATCGATTCAAAAGCACGCTCGAGTTCAACTTTGAACTTGAAATGAATTGTTATGCTAGATTTAAGTTTGTGTTTACGACAACAATGTTATTGATACTGCGATACAGTATGGAAACTCATTCTTAAACAATTAATGTTCGCACAAGTCCCAGTGCTTTCGTTTTTCTCATCCGAATTCTTTCATAAAACTCTCTCACGATTTTCATTTGAAATTATCTTTTAATATTATTATAAAGTCACGCAATTAAATGAAAATTACACCTTGACAGTTTGTTTAATTCACTTGGATTTTGGTTTTATTGCTGTTGTTAGCAGTAAAAAAGTACATTTAAAATTATGTAAATATTTACCAACGCCTGTCTATAAACCGCTGGTATATTATCAAACTTACTAAATTTTTAATAATAAATGAAACTAAAAATTATAAGTAGCTATTATTTCAGTATTGACAATTTTTAATTCATTTCTAACATCCCTTGAAAACATGGATTAGTAATAAATACACTTATTACTTTTTTCTTTAAGATTTAGAAAGACGAAGCGCTTCACAATTACAAAATATGTAGAAACACGAATTTAAATAATTGTTATGTATATTTTATACGGAATAAAAACTAAATTTACTATATTTTCCCCTAAAAATTGAAACTTACATATATTAATATTACTTTAGATTAACATTAATTCAAAAATACATGTTAATTTTAAAATAAAATAGCTTTATGTGGTAAATTAAAGAAAATTCAATGGCATATAATACTCAAAAATTGTCCAAGCAAAAATGCATGGTCAAAAAGATATTTTTTATAACAATATTGTAACTATCAAAAATGATTTAATTTGATAATTTATTTGGTTTTATAACAAAAAATGTCAATTTTTTTTAAATGTGTGAAAATGGATTTTTGAATTGAAAATGTTCTGTGTACGATTTTATTTAGTACAAACTACGTACCAAAACGTGTTGTTTGTCGTAGGGAGATAAGTCCTATGTTAGAAATCAAGATGATGGTAGACCGCTGGAACCACACACCTAACTGTTTACTTTTTTCTCCGGAGCCTGCGTTTTATATAGATCAACGTTGCAAAATGTCTATTACCATATGAATTCACGGTATTGTAGTGCGTTCACACAAAAAGTGACTGTATTTTTTGACTGTTATAAAAAAATACTGCAGTAAATTTACATTGCTTCTACTTTAAAATGTTGATTATCTTATTTTAAATACCGTTTACTTCAAAAATAGATAATAATTTCGTTCCCAGATTGATTTCACATTTGTATTATAAATAGTGATATGAATCTGCAGTGATTAACACATTATTATTCATAAAGGAATTTAATTAATTAACCTAATAACCTTGAAAATAACATCTTTCCTATTTATTAAACAGAATTTATTCTCATTTTTAATATTATTTTGACTTTTTGTAACTTTGTGGAAGTTCATTTTCAATACAAAATAAATTTGATGATGAACGATTCGTTAACGGTGCGATAGTCTGACGATGATTTTCAAAGAAGCGAAACACGTGTCAACAATTGTAGCACAAAAATTTAAATATAAAAAATATATTTGATTCAATTTATATATTACTTATTAAAGCTCATTTCTTGAGTAGATTCGTAAAATACTAAAAACTTAAATACTATAATTTGTATGTAAAAATAAATCATTTAAAAAAAGGAAGAGCTAAGTCCTTTTAAATATAAATTAATAAATTTAATGCGTCTGCTGTGGCCCAGTTGGTTAGAGCTTGCTCTACCGATCACGCAGGTCTGGGTTCGATTCCCAGTAAGATCACAGTGGATTTGAGAATTATTCAATTCAAAGCTGTTATCAAAGACTGGGTGTCTGTGATGTCAAATCAAATAATTTCCTCTCCTCTCATCCTTCTGATTCTTTAATAACTGGGTGTAGCAATAGTGATAAGTCAACCACTAGTCCTGTTCTAGCCTTATTCTTCTGTCCCTACTACTCACTTTGAAAAAAGTGAGGTTGAGCGACTGAGTAACAAACAGTTTTCTTAGAAAAACTTATGCTGAGACACCTCCATTAGGAGGCCATATGCTCCACATTGGGAGCGGACATGGATTAAAAAAAATATTTTAATTATTTTGTAACAAATGGAATAAAAAAAAATATTCCTGAAAAAAAAACCAAGAATAAGACCAGTGAGAAAGCTACGGACGCGGTGGAAAGACGACGTGGTAAATTATGCACTTTTCGAATTTCTGAAACGGATCAAGGAGGCCAAGACTTGCCATGACGCTATCAAAAATGATTTTTAAAATAAAATTTCACTACCGTACTGTTTACTTAAATTTAAAAAATCATTATGTACTATCGTATGTATTCAAAGAAAATTTTCTATAGATGGTATCAGAATTGCAGACAAAATTTTCCATTAATGTTGATATATCCGATAGACAATTTTTTTCTATGCTATCGACGAAATACTTTAAAATAAATATTGATCACACATTTTATGACTGAATAAGATTCACATTTCTTCGTATTGTATTGTGAACACAAGTCAAGAAGAGAACGGACTATCTTCGTTGCATTGCTTTTAATTGAAATTTATTAGTAGGAATTAATCTAAAAGAAATCACAAGACGTATGCGTACTTTTGTGAGGATTTTCAAGACTTTTTTTTTGCTTGTGAAAAATGTTTGAGTCGCTTATTTGGGTCATAGGCGACTGTTATGGAAGATGAAATAATAATAAATGAAGACGACTTAATTTAAAAAATCAATTTTGCATTAAATGATTGAATGAAGTCATTATAATTATTATACATAATAGTGATTCCATTGAAAAGTAAATTGGTAAATAATCATTATTGCTACGGTGATTTTTTTTCTAATTTATCAAACTAGAATATGTTATTTTACAACTGACGATCGCCGTGGCCGAGAGGTTACTCACGTGACGCTTTAAGATCAATTTCGTTTCATTAGCGAAAGGTATTTGAGTTTTTGTATGGCTTGTTCATGTTTTCTAAGTCTGCTCAATATTTTCATCTGAATCCATAGATATTTTTTTACGGGTTCACTTTTTTTTTTCAGCTTAGTTTTTATTATCTTTTCTGATAAATAACGGTGGCAAAACCAAACAATAAATAAAAAAGTATTTTTTTGTTAGTTCACACTAGAATAATCCAAATAAATAGTTATTTTATTCCAGTGTTCTTATAAATTAAATAAATTGAATTAACTTTTCCGGTTCTAAGCTCAAGAGATGCGACCCCAACACTCACATTTTCTTAAATATCTATTTTAATATGGGTGATACAATGTTTATAATTAAGGTGTTCTTATATCATAGTTTTTTGGACCTTTTGTAGTTTATATAAATACGCGATAACGCGATAGCGAGATAAGCGCCCGTTTATTAGTGATCGTTTGTTTGTAAGATAGCTGGGCTAAACGCGTCAGTTGCAAATTCATATTTGTGCTGGGATGACGTTTTTTTACGCGCAACTTAAAATATGATTATTTATTAAAAAAACACGGATTTTTATAAAAAAATGTATTAGGAATGATGCAGAGAGATATTTTAAAGCACTGGGGTCCCTAAACGACCTCCATCGGCAGAGAAGTATTTTTCTAGTCTCCGAGCCGCGAGAGTTAAAAGTCGTATTATTGTAAAAAAATGTATTTTTTTTATATTAACAAATACATTTTTATATAATATATTATAAAAATGTATTATATTAACAGGAGAGTTTTCTATTAGAGCTGCCTGTCACAAAGACAGTAGGAATTGAAGAGTACGGCTAAGACAGGACTTATGACAGTGAGTTAATCGTTCTCGCTACGCCCCGTTTTCAAGATAGATTGGGTGGGAGGGGGAAATATAAAACATCATAAACATCCACGCCTGGGATTCGAACCTGCAACCTCCGTAATCGAAGCCAACGACGTTGACCACTTGATCACGCAGAGGGCATGTGCGTATACAATGTATATGTATAATGTATAATATACATGTTTATTTACAATATATATTTATTAAAGATAAATTTGATGAGTCAATATGTGATCTATTATATACTAACTCCAAACTAGAGCCTTAAAAGATTTTTTTTAAATGCAGTTAACAATTTAAAAATCTACGATCAATGTAAGAAACACAGGTTTCCTTTTTTAGCTTAAAAAATAATCTTCAAAATCTTTAAATGGAAATTTCATTAAATAATGTTAGGATATATTTTTACTTGAATGTGTTTGTTAACAGCTACTTAGGTATCTTAATAATTACAATTTTTATTTTATTGTGTTTTATAATTGTATGTACATATAATTTACTGACAATTATTGCTGTCGGGCTTTACCTAAAGGATGTATTCAGTGGAAAATAAGGATGCTGGAATGTCATGCGAAGAAATAATTAGCGGGTGGCAGATAATACGAAGGTCTAAGAGGAAGATGTTTATGGTTCTAAAACGTTACGTCAAAAGTGAAGAAGCGGTGATGGAACCGATTTAGACATGTGCTGCGGATGCCTTAAGAAAACCTGAATACTACCTGCCCACTGATGACTATCCATACTATGAACATGGAACATAGAAGGAAGTCAGAAGATTGGCGAGGGACATTAATACAGGAAGAACCATGTGGTGGTCATATGCTCCGACCAGGAAGCTGACATGGTTACAATTTTATTTTTCAAAACGACTGCTTTTCACATAAAGTCAATTGAGAAATTATGTATAAAATAAAAGTAAAAGAGAGATTTTTTTACATATTTTTTTAGCAATAAGTTTTTTAGTGTAATTATTCCTTTTTTATTGATCAAAGTAGTTTTATAATAGGACAATATTAGTTTAAATTGTGTCAATGATCCCGAAAATAACCTATTGCATAACGCAAAATAATATTAACCTGTCCAAAAGTAGACTTGGTACAGTTCTGAAATTTACACAAGTAACGATTACAAAGTAACCGAAATTTAACAAAAGAAGAATTTAATTGCAAACACTTTTAAAGAACAAGTGATTACTTCTTTTTGTATTCTCACACTTACTAATAAAAATAATGTGCTTTGTTATCACGCATTTTTGATCTTTCGAAAAAATAAAGTAATTATAACGCTTTGATTCATTCCTCAATAATTGATGTCTATGAGAATAAACTTTTTTATGAAAACATGTTATTAGTCCCCGATTCTGACCCCGAATGACAAAAACGTAAATTTATTTTTAAACCAGCCTGTTCATACTTTATTTAGAACATATTGTAAATTACGAACAAAGTCTGTCAATCAAAATAAAATTGTTTTACGACAACTGTTGTTCAGTCACTCGTCCTTTATTTTTAAAAATAGAGTAATAATCAAAATGAACGGGTCTGGGGTGCAGTTGTCAACTTCATTGTCTTTCGCGACAGATCTCATGGGTTCGAGTAACAGAATTGTTCAATCGTTTAATATGTTTTCTTATGTGTTTGTGATACCTAAAAATTTCTTCACACCATTTTCTATCAGTTAACTAACTACTAGTCAGATTTTAATTTCTATCCATACTCTCTTCAAAAAACAAAAGTTGATAAACTAAGTAACAAGCAGTTAAAGTAGACAAATTCTGTTGAGGTGCCTTCATTAAGAGTAGGTATGGATTGAAATGTTGTGCTTGGCAGGAAATTGATAAGCAGTTATTGTAGACAAATCTTCTGTTGAAATACATCCAGCAGAAGAATATATCATCGGCCAGAAAACGTTTAGTCAAAAATTGAGTGTTTTGAGTTATGAACTTTTTAAAGTCTCAAATACAAACTGAGTCATATAACATTTATTTATTTCGATATTTAAAGAAATAGTACGAACTAAGTATATTTCGTTGGCAGTTATCACTTTCAGAAACCTATATATAACTTAACGCTTTTTAGATGTACAGATTTCTTATTTCTAAAAACGATAAGACGACTTATTTTTTTTCGTCAGTTGTTGCTTATTTATTTGTATGATTGTCTATCGCCTTACCACATTTTAGTTCACTTCATGATATTTTATAAAGTCAATTATCTCAAAACAAGGTTTTTTGACTTATATTAGTATTTAGCTTATCATTATCGCTATGCCTTGCTTAAGAATTCAATAATATTGGAATGAAAGAGGATATCAAAGATATCCACGACTTTGAAAAGAATCCGGTGAATTGATTTTATTTATAAAAATAATATTGTTTTTGTTTGCCGTGATTTAGAAAGCGCTGGGTAAATTCAGATGGAAATTTTAACTATTTTCCATTAACTACTATTTTGTGATAATATAAAATATAAACGATGTTCTGCTATTTTTCAATAGATTTATTTAATTATTTTCAACTAAAGCGATGTATTTATTTTATGTTTAATATAACTTTAAAGATATTAAAAAGGGCCTACTATAATAGTTTTAATCTTATGAAAACTCTTTAGTTCTTAAAATAAAGTTCTACTTAAAAGATTCAATTTTTAATTTTTCAAAATAGTAAATCCATTTTTTTTAAAATAGAATCCCACATGTCGGATTTATATGAAGTCAATATTATTATATTTAATTGTTTTATAACTGATTCACTTATAACTAGTGTTTTCCTATGAATATAACAAAAGCTTTACTATCAGCACCATATGGACGTAAAAACGAATATTCATTCTATAGGAATCAGCCAATTTGTTAATTTAAGCATGTATATAAAATCATTAGACAAACAAATATTTTTTTTCAGAAATTCATACATTTTTAAAAAATTAATTAACAATTAATGCTTATATGGGTAAGTTTCCCACATCAGTAGTCACCAAACCTTTCTAGAAACTAACCGAATGACTTGTTTAAGACATGTAGGGCTGGACGAAAAATATTCTTATGTGATGTGTTATTTAAAAAAAAATGAAATACAAATGAATTTTATTGATTGTTTGGACTTTCATTTTACTATTTCACAACTAAAACTTCTTTCTTAGAATTTCATATAATTTAATTTTAAATAAATAATATTAATGCATAAAAAAACCAATATCTGTCCTGGACAATACGGACCTGGCCTGCGGATTATTGTTTGGACACCGTTAGTATACGCAGCTATAAATGTTTCATAAAGGATTGCAATTTTCTTAATAATAAGGTTTACAGATTGTCTTTATTGATTATGTTATTATATTTACGACGAATTGTTTACAAACTGTTTAATAAAACCATTGTGTTATCATCAAAACTTAATTGTGCGATTTGTCCTAAATTTAATAACTATAATTATTTAATTTAGTCGTGATTCCAACCATTTATTCCCTGTGAACTAGTTCATTCATATTCCACCGCGCCCTCTGTGGAAATAAGTTGTTACCATTTTAAATGTATAATTGAATGATTAGACGAGGGTATGTCGCAATTTATATGGTCTCTTGGAAAATCAGACAGAAGAAGAGGAACCGTTTTCTCCCATGCAAAGGTTTCAAGTCTTGTTTCTAATGCTCAACTTCCACTTTTACATGCGAAAAATAAATATATTTATTTACACTAGGCATTAATATTTTATCACGCTAAAACGTCTTGCGTATTACTAAGACTTAAAATTGATATAGTTTTATTAACTTAAGGTAAGAAATCTACATTCTTGATGATTATATGTATACCGGTATTGCTAATATCAATACCGATATTGCTTACATAGTCATAGAAAAAGAAAATGAGCGATCAAAAAAATATTAAACTGACATTAAAGAAGTATCATCAGTTGTATTAAAAACCAATCTACATAAATAAACTTAGGATACATCAACGCTATATCTGTAATTTCACATTGATTTTTCGTATTCAAATAAATCCCGTTGTAAAAAAAATTCTCTCAGATTAAATATGCAATTCTCAAATAGCGGTATTTTTATTTTAAAAACAATATTTTGGTATTGAAAAAACAGTTCAAATACCTAGACTTCAGTAACGGTAATTAAACGTATTGATTGAAGTACGTATAGAGACTAGAAATCCTTTACATTATTTAAAGATAATTCAAACAATTGATAGTTAATTTTCTAACGAAATTAAAATATACCTATAGAAAAAAAATAAGATATTTTCGTAAATGGACGAAACTGAAAATTGAAAACATTTAATTTGTACTTTATTCAATTTGTAAGAAGATAATTCTCTTTTAGAAGATAGAATTTGCAGTAATTATTATTTCTAGGTTAAAAAGCCAAAACATACAACTATTTTTTGATAACAAGTCTGTCGTTCTACAATGTTATGAAATAAATAAAAGATGTTTAAAATTGTATTATTAAAATAGCCATAGAACATCCCAATCGTTAGGTAGGAAGTTTGTTTGTTAACAAGAAACGCAATCTTGTCTTGATTTCTCACAGTTTAATTCATATGCAGATTAAACTAAAACTAAGTGGAATACGTGCACACAACCAAAATTAAAACGCATTGCGTACCTAACGATGTATTATTTTATTGAATAACTGAAATACTGCACTATTAATGTTTCGTAAATATATTCCAGAGGTAATAGACCATTTAGCTATATGCAAATTATTTTTTTTTTACATTTTTGGAATATATTTTTTTTCATCTAGTTTCCTGGATAAAATTTTTGCTAGGGTGGGTACAGACTTTATTTATTTTTCCTGCATGTGAGCTAGCTACGTAATGACTTTCTAAAATATCCTGTCAGCTGAAGGCTTTGTGTAGGGAAAACAATTAAGAAAAACCCCTTATGAGAATGATTGGCTTTTATATCCTATCGAAGTTTTCTATACACGGATGTTTCAGTGTACGAAGTTTTCGTGTTTGGATTAACCTTTTGCGGAACCAATTTTACTATTTGATAAAAAAAACTTTTTTCAAATAATTTTTGTATCGTTTTGTTTGTAAATATTTAAATAATAAACTAAGCGAATCCGATCGAGGTGTTTTAGTAAAATTTGACCTGACGAACAGAAACTGTATACTGAGCTTCGAGAATACATACTTGCATTGGATATTGGGTGTGAGGTAGTTGGGTTTTGTGAGGAACTCGGAGATTAGCGAACGTAGACGATGGCAACCCGTCACGTCAGTGGTCATTAAGAGATGCTGCTGATGCTTTTAAAGAGCTTAGATAAATTCTACTGCTTCTTCTTTCAACCGATGGGATTCTGGCACCCAGGACAACCGTCGGGTACTAACCATAAGATATACTCGAATATATCATGGGAGGTAGCAAATTAATTGGCAAGAGACAGGGAAGCATGAAGGTTCTGCGTGGTGGCCATATACTCCAAATACGCAGCGAATATGATCGAAGAAGAAAAAAACTATTTTTTCTGTTTATTGCTAAGGTGTAATATTTCATCATTTGAACTTTCTGTTCGAGTATTTTTGAGACGCGAGACCTTTTTCCAAACCCAAAAACTCAATTTACGGAATTGCCAAAATGTAAATATTTGGGACCTTTTTTTAGCTCCTGCGCGAATTTCAAAAACTTTTTTTTCTTGATTATTTTTCCGGGATTTCGGGATCGGAAAATTGGATGAGATCCCGGGATTGGAGGCCCTGGTCACCAGTCATAAGATAATTATTTTATTTTGGTATTGGGAATCGAATAAATCAGAAAAAGCTAACCGTTAGTTCTAAGTAATATTAAAATGGTAATGTCAAAGGGTCTTCAACCTTTTGCACTTTTGATACGTTCATATTATAAAACCATCGTTTATAAGCCGGGTGTATAATAATATATTGCTTGTTGCTCAGAGTATTTGAACGCACGGTTCGTTTGCTCTAGTAAACTAAATTGCTTTGTTGTTCTTTGTACCAATAGCCCGCATTTTGTAATCCACTCTTTGATGAAATCGCCGAAAAGAATAAACTTTCAAAGTAATTTGGAAATATATCCCATACACAAGTGCTATCATGCCTTTCTTCAGCCAAAAGTGACGTCAATTCAATTTAATTGGCCGTTTAATTTGTTTTCAATCATGTCCGCTTCTAATGTTCAGCAAACTGTTGTTTTAGTTATTTCAAAATTATTTTTAAGATAACTGATTTTTATTTATTGAATCGACTTTCATTTTTTGAAGACGGAAAGAAATTAAAATAGGCCTAAAAAAACCCTGGTTAGAGCTTACTCTACCGATCACGCAGGTCTGGGTTCAATTTCCGCTCACATAACAGTGAATTTGAAAATTTTTCAATTCAAAGTTGTGATCGAAGACTGGGTGTTTTTGATGTAAATTCACATCATTTCCTCTCCTCGCATCCTTCTGATCCTTTAATAACTGGGTGTAGCAATAGCAATTAGTCAACCACTAGTCCTGTTCTAGCCTTATCATTATTTTCCTACTACTCACTTTGAAAAAAGTGAGGTTAAGCGACTGAGTAATAAACAGTTCTCGTAGAAAAACTTCTGTTAATATACCTTTATTAGGAGGCCATATGCTTCACATTGAGAGCGGACATGGATTAAAAAAAGTACTAATTTAAAATGAAATTTAATAACTTTGTTATTTAATTTGTTGTATTAAAAATTGCGAAACGCGTTTTCATATCAGAAGGTTAACGGTTAAATTAAAAAATTGATTCTATTTTTTTATATTATAAATTACAAAATAAAAATCGGGTTTTTTCATTTTCTACTGGACGCACGGAGAGGTAAGATACAAATATTGATAGCACAGCTTACAAAGTAATTACGTACATAAAAGTAGGGTGAATACCAATGGAAATAAATTCAAAATATAGTGAGCCGTTTTTATTGAAAATCAACTTCCATTAAGTTAATAATCCTTTCTTTAAACCCAATTTTAATGACCGAATAGATAAGATGGTACCGCAAACAAGCAACTTTTTCAATATAAATCCACGGATTGATTGAAAAATCCATACACGAAAGTTTCCGTTCAATCGAATCGGTTGAATGTCTAAAAGGGTTGACAATCGACAAGACCGAATATTAATAATACGCGATAGCATTTAAATAGTTTTTTTTATACTTTTATTATCTCACAACTTATTAATTTTATGCAGGGGTCATTCATTGGATCATAATCCTGATGTTTACAATTTTATATGGTAATATTTCGCACGATATTAAACATTACAAATGTCATCTTTCTTATTATCTGTTGTGTAAATCTAAGTGCAACACTTGTTTTACTTCACTGTGAAGGATCTGGATATTTTTTTCAAAAATACATGTGCTAAATCTAATGACAATCTGTCAATACATTTTAAGTTATTATTATATACCGCAGTCAAATGCTCTACCACTGAGCTATATCCGCCTGTGTGGTCGAGTGGTCAACGTCGTTGGCTTCGGTTACGGAGGTTCCGGGTTCGAATCCCGAAACGGACAGTTTTATAAATTGATTTTTCAATCGATTTATGAATTTCTGTTCGAAGGCATGGATGTATGTGATGTTTTGAATTCCCCCTCCCACCCATCCTATGCTATGAACGGGGCGTATCAAGAGCGATTAGCTAACCACTAGTCCTGTCCTAGCCCCTTTCCTTATATTCCTACTCTGTTTGGAAAAAGAGAGGTTGAGCAACTGAGTGACAAGCCGTTCTCGTAGAAAAACATCTGTTGAGATAAACTCCATTAGGAGTCCATATGCTCCACATTGGGAGCGAACATGGTTAAATATATATATATATATGTACCGCATAGGAAACTTAACAAAGTTACATGTATTGTTTTTCGACTTTCGCCTAGCTATGTCTTCTTCCGTCCAGTTTCGTTATTCCCTTTAAATATATCATACAATTTATTAATTATGTTTTTACATTCAATATAGATTCAAATCAAGTCCAGATATTACTCATTTGTTCTTGTCAATTAAGTAAAGTGAAATCCTTGGGTTAATTTCTCAGTGTGTAAATGTTCTCCTATATAGTTTACTTTTGTCGTAACGGCTAAAATCAGAGTATGTACAGTGCAACAAGTCATGCATGCAACGAAATGAAATGACTGATTACTCTGAATTGCTATAATTTAATATTTACAAATAAAAGTATCATTGTATTGCGAAACGGTCCGACAAAAGTTAACTATTATATCACCGAATGGGACTTATTAAAATGCTTTGTTAGGAGAAATTAGATGTTCACGATTGGTGAATTTTTGGGAAGCGAAGCGTGATCGCGATCACGAATGATTTTGATCTTCAGAGAGATTCATTTAGCAACATCCCATCTTGACCAATTGCACAAAAGAACGGCTAATGAAGTAAAATGAGAATACTGTACCATTAAAAAAATAACTTACTGGAATAATGTTTTTAAGCACAACAATACAATAAATGAAATTTTTCGGAACTAATTCTAGAAATATTTCGTTTGAATAATTATTGTGTGCCAATCGTATACAAACAAGCAGTGATATTTTTATATTCCATTGTAAACATAGTTACTGTAAAAAAATCCATGTGAAAGCCGTCTGTGTGGTCGAGTGGTTAACGTCGTTGGCTACCGCTACGGAGGCCACGGGTTCGAATCCCAGTACTGACAGTTTTATAAATTGATTTTTCAATTGATTTATGAATTTCTGTTCAAAGGCATGGATGTATGTGATGTCTTGAATTCCCCCCTCCCACCCATCCTATCCTATGAACGGGGCGTATCGAGAGCGATTAGCTAACCACTAGTCTTGTCCTAGCCCTATCCTTATATTCTTACTCTCTTTGGAAAAATAGAGGTTGAGCAACTGAGTAACAAGCAGTTCTCGTTTCTACATTTCTGTTGAGATAAACTCCATTAGGAGTCCATATGCTCCATATTGGGAGCGGACATGGTAAAAAAAAAAAAAAAAAACATAGTTACTGTAAAAAAATCCATGTGAATAAGCTATAAAATTTTAAAATGATTAATTATAAATATATGAAACATTTTTGCATTTTTTGCAATTTAACAAACTTATTTGTCACTCTTATGCTTTTCACTGTCAATATTTATTGGAAGGAAGTAATATTGTGTTTTTTTTTAACTAATTTGTTTTGTCATATTTCAAAACGGAAATGTTTTGGAATGAATAACTTAAGTTGTTTTTCTTATTTTTAGACACAGTGAAAATTTTATTCGACAATAAATTCAAAACTTTTTACCATGTATAACGAGTTTTTCGAATTAGTTTACAGTGTTTACATAGTGTATATAATATATACAAATTATAATAGCTAACAGGCCCATTAATAGTACAAAAAATTTGGTTAGACACTCTACTAAATCTTACACTAGAAACATTTGATATATTATTTTTACCCGTACTTACGATAAAACTAATATTTCTAACAACAAATTTGTATGAAAGGTAATTTCATAACAAATTAACAAAGACTGCAAGAGCTTTATAAGACCTTCGAGTTGTACCAGGAAAAAAAACCAAAGTGGATAATGAATGCCCAATAATGAAATGTTGAAATGGTCTTTGATGATAATTAAATTACTACATTGCAACATAAACGTTGATTATTAATGTACACAGTGTAGTTTTAAATAGTCAAGTTATGGTGATCATAATTAAAAACGCGCTGTACTCATTTTTATTTTGTTTTCTATCAAAAGTTCAAGTCGGTAAGACTTTTTACATTTCCGGTTGATCTGTCAGGGTCGGTGAATGTGCAAACTTAAAAAAGCTTTTAAGCTTGTGGTAATGTAATTACGATAAAGTTACGTCGACATTTAAAAATCTAGCTTCTTCAAAACTAACAAATAAATAAAATAATCATCAAAATGACTAAATAAAAATTCCAAGAGTAATCAAAATAAAAACTTCAATCAGGTTCACACATCACCCATAATGGCATTAATAAATATATTTTATCCATGTCCGCTCCCAATCTGGATCATATGGCCTCCTAATAAAGGTGTCTCAACAGAAGGTTTTCTATGAGAACTGTTTGTTACTCAGTCGCTCAACCTCTAGGACAGGACTAGTGGTTTACTAACCATCGCTACGCCCAGTTGTTAAAGGATTGGGAATGGTTGGAGAAACATCACAAACACCCATGACAGAAATCGATCGGAAAAATGCTGTTCGTACTGGGACTCGAACCCGTGAGATCCGACACGGAAGCCTACAATGCTAACCGATACTCCATAGGACCAGACAATTTATTTTAAATACGGTCAGAAAATAATTATTTTTATTTATAAGTTCTGATTTTTTTTATAAAAAAAGCTAACCATTTAATAAGTACATGTCGATTATTTATTTTTAAAAGGAACATGTCAATATATATTTAACTTATTTACTGTAAAGAGCAAACAGTTTATCACGACGTCGATTCTTATAAATAAAGAGCTTAAAAATACGAAAATTAATTCAAGTTTTCTTTCAGCTAGTTTTTGTTATTAATTTCTCAATGTTATTATTTGAAATTCAACAAAACGCAGAGCTTCTATCGGAAAAATTTAATTGAATCTTAATCTGGCCACTTAAAATGGAGGGTGTTTCTACACGTTGACTTTTAAATTTTATCCGAATTGAACTTACAGGTGAGAGTTAAGTCATTTATGGTGACAACGTTTTAACCAGAACTGTCAAACTGATGTTCAACATCTTAAATACACGTTCGCGCTTAGATTAAGGAATGCATTTCAAACAACTAAGTCAAGTCAAATCCGCATACAGTTGTCATATTTACACACATTATATGGTTATAATTCTTCTTATTTACGCTTTAATACGGGTCAAACCTTGACTGTCTCAAATAGTTTCCATCATTTCACTTGGTATTCTGTCTTTCTACACCAATCACTAACCTCCAGAACCTTGAGAAATTTTTTGGAGACTAATTAGTTGCCAGAATCATGAAATTTTCGCATGCTGAGATTTTAAGCATATACAATAATTAACAGGACTTACACTGGAGGTTGGTGATTGGTGAATACCTTACACTCACACTTAGGTTAAATCAGCAACTTTCATGTTGTTTTTTTTCTATGAGTATGAGCTGAATGTTATAAAAGTGATACACACGATAAAGGCAAATTAACAAATAACATTTTTTTTCTTGTATTAAATGAGGCACCCCAAAATCTCGTTTTAGAAGAGATACTTACACAATAATGAAAATTAGAAAACACACATAGTTAGCTTATCTATATCTCGGCGTCCCGTTTTTGTGGATACAAGATGAGAGGAAATTAAGTAAATATCAATTACTTTTAAATGTATAGGCTTGGAGATTGGAGCCCATTACCCGCCAACTGAAAGGGATGGTCATTCCATATCGTTGACCACTCGGATATGGACAGGTTATAACCAGTAATGACTAGCAATGCCGAAAAAAGATAAAGCAATACAATACACCCGATGTTCAAATATTATCTACTACCCAGCGGTCGGCAAAGTGTGGTCCGCAAAGAAATCTGCCATTATTTTATGAACTTTGTGCATTTTTAGACGCATTTGATTTCAATATGTAATATTTAACACAAATTCCAATTAGTGGTTCGTTGGATTCAAATTGTGAATTAAGTGATTCGTGAGCCTAAAAAGTTTGCCGACCGCTGTACCACACTACTACAGTAGTAATTCCCAACTTTTTTACAACTGTTGGGAAACATTTCATGGACTAGTTAATTACTCAAAACATAATGTGTTTTAATTTTTCGATAATGCTTTTTTTAATAGTTTTTATTTGCTATAATATTATAGGGTGTTAGGTTCATGGTCGAGCGGTTATTGTTGGTGGCTTCAGTCGCGTATACACACGGATTCAAATCTCAGTACAGACAATTTTATTAGTTGATTTTTTTATCAATTTATTGATTTTTGTTAGAAAGAAAGAATGTTTACTCCCTTTATCCGGTCTTAAAACTGGGGTGTAGTGATTGAAATTAGGTAACTACTTACTATGTGCTAGCTCTATCCTTCTATCCATATACTCTATCTTTGGAAAAGAATGGTTGAGCTAGTGAATAACAAGTAGTTCTAGTAAAAAAAAAACAAATGTTCAGATAGACTTCATTAAGAGTTCATATGCTATGTTATTTGCAGGGTAAAAGAAAATTCCTGCGAACCATTTGACAGCAAGGTTGGAAAACACTGTACTACAGAAAGTGGCGCCGTAATCAACTGTCAGATGTATTTAACTGTTGTATTTTCATTCAGATGAAAGATCCAATCTATATTAGATTTATATAAAGCTCTGGCATTTAGGATGAAAAATGATTCATGAAGATAGACGACGTTGCGCAACGATGATGAATTCGTGGTGACCTTGGATCCGTAGAAGCTGGAAAATGCTGACCAGCGAAACGAGAACAACTAACGCGGTAACAAATTAGCCAATTTCGCTGCGCCATAGAAATGTCTTTGTTGTGGCAGCTACTATATTGGTTGTTTAAGTAACGACTCGGGTTTTAAAAAATATATTTTATTTTTTTGTTAAAATTTAATATTTTTAATACAACGATGATTTCTAAAGTTGCGTAAAATATATATAGTATTGAAAACATATTTATTACTGACCACTTTTTCTACACCTACATAATAAATTCAAAGTGAAATAAGTAAGGAATCTTTTACTAACATTTAAAAACTTAATAACCGCGGCAAATTTGCAATGCGAAAAGTATTTAAAAAATTTCAAGTTGAAGAATACATATTATGATAAATGTTTGATGATCAAAAAACTATTCAATATCATTCATAGCGTTTTCCAGAAGAGCATCTTTTATTATTTTCGAAGGTGCTAGATTGAAGACGTTAAAATTTGGGCCATGATGAATTAATTGTTGACACCAAATCCTTTTTTTGTTCAATAAATCAGCAAACTCTTGTAACAAATAAACTTGTAATTTCACAGCATAAAATACGCTATTTTCCATTTACTTGTGAAATTGCAAAAATCTCTAAATATTTCCAAGATTTTTTGCTTAGACGAAATTCATCGTAATTCATTGAACAACAGCCTTGGTGATCTGACTTATTTATCTGTAAAGTTTTAGTTTAATTGATAGCAGAACAAAACGCCTATTTAAAAGTCTCTCCATAAAACGGATTTTCTGACACTATTATTTCAACTACCATTGTCAACAAAAACTGTTCAACTAGTATTCAAAACATAAGCAAAAGGTTTCATTATAAGCCAGTCAAATTGTAATTTATATCGTGTAATATTATTTTTTTCTAAATGAATTAAAGCCGTTTTTAAAAACGTTACTCTTTCCGATGCAATCGTTCTGTGAGTGTTACATTAATTGCGAACGAATTTATTCTACAGCGATCTCATTACGAATCTTATATTTCCGTAGCATTGTTTATCTGAAAACTTTGCCAATTTCTCACGAGGCTTCCATGCTATAAGAACATATCGTAACGTATCCGCGTCAGGTCCGTTTGGAAAGAAACAACATTAGATTGATAACTCAGATTGTTCTCTGCTCCTAAATATGTATGCAACATAGTCAAATGATATTACATACGCTGGTCAGGCTGAATTTAAATAATGTACAGCTTAATTATCATTTTATTTATACCTATATAACAATAACTAATGCATTTAATCAACAGTCATTTTTATGAATAATTTAAATTCAAGGTTTATATTCTTTGCAGTGTTTTGTTGTGTTTTTTCTTCGTGAAAAAAATAGGATAACAAATAAACCCCCCTTTCAATGAAATAAATAAAGAATTATAATGCTATATAACTTTTACAATATTGTATGGTAAGATGTTCTCACATGTACTATTTTGGTTAATAACATCGTCGTCATACTGGCAGAAGGAGTCACGTAAAAAAATGATGATTCTAAGAAAACTGTAAAAAGTAAGCTTTTAGGATACAGCCTCCAGTTTTGATATCGTTTACTAAGCTTTGAATATTTTACAAATATTGTTTTTGTTTCGTCTTTTAGAAAATCAAAACAAACGGAGAATATGCACAGTTACACAATATGAATAGATTGTTGCACTTTTTTTGAATAGTTATAAGATTTTAAGGATCCTTCAGTTTGAAATTTTTAGGGCTCAATAAGTCAAAATTTCAGAATAACTATTATTTTGTTCCTTATATAACGAAATTCCTTGATTAGACCCTGCTTCACGCAGTCTCAGTTTTTACAAAACACATATGTGAATCAAAATTTATGGACGATTGTTCGTTTGTACTAGCCAATAAATCTAATTTACTGTGACAAAATAACTAATCTATGCAACTTTTTATATTACATCAAACATTGCATTTTCCGGCTGTAAAGCATTCAATTGAGCAAATATAAAATAACACAATATTAGGTGTACAATTATTTGTCTGCACTTTTTATTTGAATTTCAATTACGTTACCGGCAAAGAATTAACGTTTTTAAGTTTTGGGAAAATTAGTGAATGATAAAAATAGTATGAGAAAGAAAAATTGAATGAAAACGTTGGCTGAAACAATTGAATGGTATATACAGCGTTTAGAGATGTCACTGAAAAAAGTCGAGGATAAAAAATATATCAATCAAACTCTAGTTACTAAATAAAGAAGGGGACGATGAGGGCTTCTAAGGACGGAAACTTACATTAAATGATTTTCCAACAGACTTACGGATTAGTATCCGATTTTATCGAAACCTTAAATATTTAGATATTATCTTTCCTTTGACTACCGGCTCATTCCTGAATACAATAGGCGTATAGAGTAAATTAAATACAACTAGATCTTTCTTAAGTATATATAGACTTCTTATTAATACAGACTTTTGAAAAGATAGCTTAACTTTTCCGGTTCTAAGCTCAATAAATGCGACCCCAATACCCACATTTTTTTAAATATCTTTTTTAATATGGGTGGTAAAATGTTTATAATTAAGGTATTCTTATATCATAGTTTTTTGGACCTTTTGTAGTTTATATAAATACGCGATAACGCGATAACGAGATAAGCGCCCGCTTATCAGTGATCGTTTGTAAGATAGCTGGGCTATACGCGTCAGTTGCAAATTCATATTTGTGCTGGGATGACGTATTTTTTACTCGCAACTTAAAATATGATTATTTATTAAAAAACCACGGATTTTTATAAAAAAAATGTATGATGAATGCGGATATTTTAATATCCTTAGAATTTTGAAATTCATAAGAATAAGGCCAATAATGAGGAAACCACTGGGGTCCCTAAACGACCCCATCGGCAGAGAAGTATTTTTCTAGTCTCCGAGCCGCGAGAGTTAAAATAATGGATTAGCTTAAATACTGATGAATTACTTACTGATGTTGAAGTATTCCACGAAGATTCTATACAAACTTACATATATTTATTTGCCGTATTTGAAAAGAAATAACAAAGACTGATTGACTTCAAGTTTTAGAAAAACACCTTATGTATTCTCAAAATATTATACAATATATGCTCCACACACTGAGCTGATATGGCTTAAAAAAACTACCACTTAGTCAACCGGTTGAAAAAATATCTTCATCAATCATTATTTGATCTCAATATTAATTTAAGATAAACTAATTAAACTTTGGAATTTCTTATTTATGTAGTTACGATGTCAAGGATAAAAAATCACGATTTGTTTTTGAATTTATTGCATCGGGAAAACAAAATATCTAGATGAAGCAATTGTACCATTTATAGTCGCTACTTATACATCGCTCCTGTATGAAATAATTGATCTATAAAGGTTAGGTCGCAGCCTCGCAAATAATTGCCTAATTCAGTTCATTTTTATAAACCTAATAACTTCCGAAGCAATGATTTGACACCGCCGGAGCAATATAATTTGAACTTTAACTTTTGTGGTGGTAGTCTTAATTAATAACCCTGTAAGTGCATTATGATTGTTGTGTTGCTTTTGAGTTTGCATGACATTGTATAGGTATTATATAATTAAAATATATGAATAAGTCAACAATTTTCCTCTACGACATTTATGGATTTTTTAATCAGAATGTTTGAAGTTTTTCGGTATTTTGTTTATTTGTACAAATATGATCTTGTTTTTAAACGAACGTTGCAAAGAGAAACATTTTAACGCGATAATTATTCCATATTTATTTAGCTAAGGGTTTATTTCCTTGAGTGTCTATTTATTGCCTAACTATAACATCTTCCGTTATTAAAAAAACTCATTTGCAGTAAGTGATATTAATACTTTTTTTGTCACTAAAAATTTTCAAGTTTAGTTGTTATCAATGAATATTGGGTGCATGTATCATATTTAACAAGACATTTTCCCAGTTGAATACATATTAGATGCAAAGATATTCTAATTTCCTTAAGGATAAGATTAAAAATCTGTACCTGCAAAATTTCCTTCTCAAGCACACTTTTGTCTAAAAACCAATACTTAAGAGCAGAATCACGAGTTGTCATATGAAACTATTTGCTTGGTGTGAAAAGAATAAATCATTGTACTGCTTTTTATGAATTACATAATAAATCCATTTGAAGTTTCGTGAATACGGCTTTCTGGCATGAAATGGATTCCAACCCTCTGTAACAGATTGTTAAGGGATAGATTTGAGGAAAATTGTGCTTTGATTTTGGAAATAAATTTTAATGTTTTAATGTTATTAGTCCAGTGGCGGTTCTACGGCGGTGGGCTTAGCCCGACCTGGCTTTTTGTAAATTTAGTTCACTTTGAAGGAGACGAATTTGAGGTCCAGTTTTTACTATTCTATTATTTCTTGATTTTATATTCTATTTGATTTTATTATATAATAATTTATGCTTTGCAGTAGCGTCGTAGTATTTGTTAATTTTCTTGTAGATTAATGTATAATGTGATGTGGAGACATACACAAATTCGTAAATAGTATACAATGCTAAACTTTTCTCTAGCCCACCCAAGATTTTAGGTCACGGACCGCCACTGGTTATTACTTATATCAACTGTTAAGATGCCGCATATTTGACACCATGTTTAAAAAATATAAATAATAAGCTTTTTATAATGAATATTGGTGTGTTTGATTACTGGCAATAAACAAAAACTCTTGTAAAGTATATGTACAATTTTCGTTAATAATTTGTAAAGAAATCGAATGATTATTGAGTTTTTCTTCGCAATTATCTCGAATTACATTTAATTGAATCAATCTACGATTCGACCATCCAATCAATCAGTTTTTTTTTAAATATTTAAAATCATCTTAATGAAGTCATCATAATTTACTGGGGTCAAAATCTATTTACACCATTGCAATTATGTTCGAATTCGTATGATTTCATACGGCGCTCGAAAAAATCAATCAAATATATTGTTTTGTGAACGCATTTGGCTTAATTGATTGTATTCAAAGGTCAAGTAAAATTAATTGAAATAAACAAATAGTGACGGGCACACCATTATTGTACTATCGGACAATATATAGAACAAAGAAAAATGTATTTCATACAAAGCCTACACATAAATCGAGGCCTTGAAAAGCCACAAATAAATTAAAGCATACAATTATTTTAGTAGTTAAGTATTTTACAAATGTATACAATCAAAAGGAAGCATCAATTATAGAATATCCGAGATTAATTAATTCGGATTAATTGTAGTTCAAGATTTAAAGATGATTAATCATCATGATCAAACAAAAAATGATTTTGTTAAATAACATATTAGTATTTATGTTTATGTATAATTTAACAATGCATTATACAATTTTTCAAATGCCATAAATATAATAACATTTGTGGAATAAATGCACGCAATTTTGGCTTAACGCCAAATTTAAATTTATGTGAATCGAAAATATTGTTAATTTGACAATAGAAAAACAGAGTTTTTCACTCACTTTTTATTTATGTTATTCACACACACTGTAAAAACGAAATCAATTTTCATTGAGCTATTTTAATTTTACTGAGTTTTTCTTTCTCAAATACACCTTATTGAAGCAACAGAGGAAACAAAATCTTACAAGGAACATTTTTCAGAACGAGTAAAAATCGTAAAAAAAAAAAAGTTAGTTCTTGTAAGTCTTCAATGCTCTCTTTCGATTTTTGAATATAGTTACTACGGTTGGTATAACTTAACTGTATAAATTGCGACTATGGTCACAGCTGTTGTTATCGTTTATGAATTATTCGACCAATCAAAAAAATACATTAGAAACAAGTTATTTTGAAAAAAACTGCCAAAATTAACGCAAGATCGTCAAATAAAGTGTTTTAAAGCATATTTTTCTCATTACAATCAGTCTTATATGTATAGCGAGTGAACATGATTTATTAGACATAAAAAAAACTTATAACAGCAGTGAACGTATCGCAAATATTACATTCAAGTTATACCAACTGAAAAAACTATATTTGAGAATTATTTTGAGTGTTTGAGGCCCCCCTAATTACTGCTTAGATTTTGACCCTGATAATTTGATAAGTTTGATAAACAGATTAACCTCTGTAAAATCAATAAAAAATAAATTTGATGTGGAAGTCGGGATTCAGTTTCTGCCGGGAGAGATTTTGGTTTCACTGCGGACGAGAAAGAGGAATAGCTGGAACAGAAGGAAGAAAACAAGTGTGATTAAACCATTATAAAAATGATTTACAACCAAATTGTAAATATATTAAGAAGAATAAAATATACACATAAAAAACATATTGGGTAAAAAAGATAAAAAAAAAATAATTCTAAAGATTCTAATAGTAAATTTAAAAAAATTGAATATGAAGTGTATACTGGTCACTGTCAGAATTAATTAACAGTCTTCAATAGAGACTTAGTTTTGTTTTTAAAACTGTAATATTAGTAAAGAATAGTGAAGAATAAGCAATTTACTGATACATTGATTTTAAAAAATGATTTATAAAATTGGTTATAATAATAAAAAATGACAATATTAATCAGAACCGGTTGCCATTGATTAAAACAGGATGAGCCAAGGTCAACGATAATAATGTTTCAACCAACCATTAGAATAATAATAATCTCATAATATTGGAAAAATTTACTAATCGCAGTAAAATACAGATGTCACTGTTAATAAAATGAACTATTTTGTGATACTTTTATTTTGAAAAAAAAAGTGAAATGCACTTACTTACAGGTAGGTGGAAAGTCTCTCTTTGATATTTTCAGTGTAGTGGGAAAATATAGCATTAGCAATACTGATATCGGTTCAATCGATGGGGCAAAAATGGCTGTTGTAGCAAAAATTAGCTGTGTCAAATTGTGTTGTGCGGATGTTTGTTGTGAGTTATATGAACTGACAATACCTGGCGTTTCAGTTCACCCCAAGGACCCCGAAAATTGTACTATCATTAAGTAGGTAGTAATAATATACAATATTTAATCGTTATTGTAGCTCAAGCGGTTGAGTAGGATGCGCAGAAACACAGGGAAATGTAACAAGGACTGTAATTAAGTAACAATATGAAAATATCTGCGGGTAAAGTAGTTAAAAACATATAAAGGCTTTTACTGATGTTATTCAACGAGATGTAATAATTATATTTTCATATTCATCCAAGATCCTATATGTTTGCGTATACCTAATACGGACTACTGTCCTTGTATTATTGTTGCTCAATTTTCTTTTACATTTTTCCAACTGAAAACATTGAAAAAAAAATTATCATAGAAAAATTTCAAATCGTGTCATTCTTTTTTGGTGATAAACGTCAATTGTTATTCGTAAACTAAATTACCATCCAAAGTTAGCCCAGAAGAGGAGGTTTCAATATTATTATTGTTTGTTCTTGCATAAAACTAAACCACCAAAAGATGGTTTAAATATTTTTTGTAAACATATGTCAATTATAGTTTTTAGTGTCGGATTAATGGGAGAAGGCGTGAAGTCAAAAATCAGCTGTTTACAGTGGTATCGTGTACACCTAGATAGATTTCAGCGCACTCTGTCTTATGAAAAAACAAGCTCAGCCAAGATAACGACAATTCTGTTCATAGCTTCGATCAAATTTGTAAATCATTAAGGAATTTCATGACATGCGTTTAAACAGGGTTTTTGGACATAGTGGCACAATACCGACCATTTGAAAAAATGAATTCTTGACCAAAATCTGTACAATAAATGTCAGATATTATAATATTTTTGTGAGAATGTTGAAGCGAATTGATATAACATAATATTCATCAAAAACTTTCGACATGCTTTTAAATAAAATTTGTACTACGGAATCGGTCAAAAATATAATGTGACCGTGGAAATTGACAAGAATGTAAGGAAATCTTAAAGTTTGACCGTCGAGGCAGAATGAAACGTTTTGAATATTTTTCTTCGATTATTTCACAACTTGGGCATTTTTTAAATAATAATTATAATAATTACATTACTAACATACAAAAATAATTATTTTAGATACAAAAACAAAACAACAAGATTATTTTACAATTTTTTATTTAAATACACCTTTTTTTTACTAGAAACTACAAAAATAGACGTCCCCTCTTTCAGGGGAAAGGGGCGCAAAACAACAAATAGTAGTAATCAATAAAAATATATTAAATACAGGTTTCACAAAGTTAAAATCTGTACATTTTAAAAACAGCATCGCTAATTGATGAGTACTAAAAATTTTGACGAATACATATTCTGAATGGTTTCGTAGGTACCCGCTACAAGAATACTTAATTTTGAAAGTGTCAAAAAAATATTTATATCCTATACTAAAAACAATGACAACAAAGTGTCAAGCGTTCAAACGATCAAAAAACTTTTTGTCACTAGAAACTAGAAAAATCAATGCCGGGGTGCTGTCAAAACACAACATAATAATAATGTGTATTATTTTTTTATTTTATTTTATTTATATATGTCAGAAATAAAATTAGTAAAATATTTTAAATAGTAATCAACAAAGCTATACATATATATATATATATAATATTACTAATTCAAAATTAATGTTAAAAAGCTATGCAGTACATGTTGAACACAAATATTCTGTAAGTGGCGCACGGCCACCAATCATATTCCATTGTTAGGCATGGCACTTTCTGCCACAGTCAGCATCAACTATCATGAAACCAAACGATTGCACACATTTTTTTCATTGTACATATTACATAACAACGAAATTACTGGCATCTTGAGGACGGTAAAAAGTATTCTAATTTCATAATAAATTATTTTTTTCATCGCTAATACAAAATTGAATTATCATATTTGGAATACTGTGTTGAAAAAGAAGAATTTGCATGTGCTAGTAAAAAAAACAACCACCCTGTTTATCAATAGTAGTGTCATTCACCAATTCAATAGAAAAAATTGGGAGCTGCCGCGTGAAGGGTGTTTGGTCGATGGTTGGTATTTTAGGTAGTAGTAAAAATATTCCAACTGTCAAAAGAAATGATAAATTTATATTAATTAAAACAATGGAGAACTATTGTTTCATTTGTTTATTATATTTTAAATTTACCTCAATGACACATGACAATTCCTTAAAACAATTAACAGCGGACCCCCGACCCGTAGTTTGTTTTAAAATTGTCTTAACTTTAATCATTATTACTATTTATTTATTTGTTAAATAAAAAGATTGAATTATCATTAAAATAATCCTATTATTTCTCTACTCGTGTGTTTCAAGGATATTACACCACCTAACTCCAGGTATTGCACTTCTCCGGCCGTGACAAAAATGAAAACTATGTTAATTTTTGTTTTGCCAAAATTATTGCCACGCTAATTATTTCATTTTTCTATAAACAATAACAGCCGAATTTTTGTTGTTGAAAATAAAATGATGATAATTTTACTAGGTAAATTTAACTACTAAACAATGTTTATTTTATGTATTATACAGTTGATTCAAACAGGAAAATAAATTACATTTAAAAAGATGCAGATATAATACGAATCTTTCAGGATCAGGATCGAGGACTGGTGTGGTACAAAGTGACCCCAGACAAATTTGCATAATATTTGCATTACATTGATTGAAGCATCATCGTAGATTACAATAAATATCAACTAGATATTATTGGTATTTAGTGAATGGTTGAAATAAGAAGAACTTTGCAATGCAAATGCACTCCATAGGTACCCAAAAATTAAGAAAATCTATTTTTGAATGAAAAGTTTTAAAAATTTTACTGTTGACTGGGAGAATTTATGTGTTTGGTTGTTTGACGTAAAATAGCTAACCTAATGTTAGAAAAATATCTTTCAAGATTTTTAAAAAATCACATCATCATAGCAGGGAGGGTGAGGCTGGCTCGTATTTAAGCACACATAAATGGAATTACACGCTTGTCGTTTCCAATTATTATTTCTTATAACAGTATCGTCTTAGTCCTTTTGTCAACTCGCAAGCACAGCGTAACGGATTTGAAAAATGTGGATGATGACAGGTTTTACTCAATGCTGACAAATTGCCAAAAAGCCTATGCAGTTTTTTACATATAAATAATACTCCATTCATTTTTTGCAGAGTGGTTATCTTTCACAAAAGATTGTAAGAACTCTCAGAGACTTACTCCTCTTCAAGTAAAGAGGCACAGTTCGTATTTAAATTTGGATACAGGATCTTCATAATTTGACATAAGCTTTGGTTTAATATAATAAACATTGTGCATTATTCGTTACTAACAAACTGAATCGATGTCAGTTGCAGAATTCAATGACTTCATTCATTGAATAATGCAGAAGGCACAAAACAAGGTGGTGAAAGGACATCGATAAAATTGTTCCTATTGCCAGTGAGAAATGTGACAAGTGCAGGTGTCGGGGTGTGTCGTGCGTGTCGTGTGGCGTGATACGTGTCGTGCGGGGCCATGGACATTGTTGTTGACTGCGGCGGCAGTTAACACCATCTGAAGGGGACGACTCTGGGTCGGTCTGCGCCCTCTTTCACCAGCGGCTTGTGGAACTCTCTGCCGCGTCTAGAGTGGATGGTCGCCCAGCAGTGTTCGCAGTAATACTGGAAGCAAACATATTCATTCATCAATTTATTGTCAGATATAAAATTGATTCAAAGGGAAACTCTGATAATTGAGTTAAATAAAAAAATCCTTACTCGAAAGCTATTTTATTAGAATGAAGATGTATTAGGGGGGCCCAAATTTTTAGCTACGCTACTGTATAGTTTACCTGTAAGCAAGTGACATTGCCGCAGAAAAAGGGGGCAAACTTTCCTCCGCATCTCGCGCCTTGGCACTCGTCACATATTTGGTCATCTAGAACGTAAGGCTTCACCTGGAAAATAGAAGCATACAGCATATTAGTCGGCTGAAAATATCGATTAGAGATACCTTGGCATACATATTTCGGAAGACGGTAGCACAAAAAAGGAGCTCGCCATTCCTCTAGGAATGGTTGGAGCCATATTTAACTCAATGCAGACTGTATGAGTCACAGCTGTACATGATTAAAACCAAATGCCATTTGTTCAACGCTTGCATTCTACCAGTGCTACTTTAAATGTGTTTCTGACCGCCCACATCAGGAAACTGTTTGAATTTGTTATTGAGGCAGGTTGATTCTAACCATCCATTTATAATTTAAATATCACCGGATTATAAAGAGCTATAGCACTAACCTCTACTGTCTTGTCAATATCCCCGAGCTGCAGCTGAACAAATCTCGCTGAAATGGCCGCAATGTAACTCTGTTGGTTGCTAAAGGCCACGCGACCTGCGCCCTGGAATAATCGTACACAGAATAAAATTTATTAACAGTTTCTTAATCACTTTTCATATCATCAACGAATTGATAGTTCTGAGTAAATAGAAAATCAAATTTTTTAGCTTAATGTTACATAAATAATTATATTAATGTTATAATAAATATGTATTCATACCAATATCACAGCAACAAAGTTAGGAAATAATACCCAGAGACAATCCAATGTGAGACATATGGTATCCTAATGGAGGTATCTTAACAGGAGTTTTTCTACGATAACTGTTTGTTACTCGATTGCCCAATCTCTCTTTTTTCGAAAAGAGTTTGTAGGGATAGAATGGAAAGGGCAAGAACAGGACTAGTGATTGACTAATCACTCTCGCTGCACCTCGTTATTTAAGGATTGGATAGGTGTGGGGAATTTTCAGACATTACAAACATCCATGCCTTTGAATAGAAATCGGAAAATCGATTGAAAAACGCTGTTTGTACCCATGATTCGAACCCATTAGGTCCGGCATGAAAACTAACGATGTTGACCACTTCTCCATGGACCTGATGAGAGACAATTGGCTGCATTGAAACTGCATGAATAAAAATTAACTATAAAAAAGTGTTATTTTTATCAAACAGGTACAATAAATGCACCAACTGAGTTATCCCAGTCAAGACTTTTATTGTGTACTTAACTCTTTTTTGTCAATCGTGTTACTTGTCAACTTCTGCCAGTACGGCAACGATATTAAGCATATTATAGACACCCGGAACAAACAAAGCAGTAAGTCAGTTTTGGCCTTTTTGTTGGAGAACAATATACACAATATGACTTAGGATTATTCACGGTGATTGGTAAAATCCTTATTTGTGGGTTTTCTCAACAGAAATTTCTCTATGAGAACTACTTGTTACTCAGTCGCTTGTCCTCTCTTGTTTGGAGAGATTAATTAGCTAATCACTCTCGTATCGTAATCATAATCGTATCCTGTAACCCTTGAGCACTGGCAAACAATGGAGAAGGTAGTTAGAAATCATTAGTCTTCATGCTTGCCTTTAGACAAAAACGTGAATACCTTAGGGGCTTACAAACATAACGTGCAGTGAAAATTACCTTAGGATATTTCAGTTCTGGGTCTGTGTCGATGCCCGCGTAACACACTCCACCGTAGAGACGGTCCATGATTGTCGCCAGCTCAACTGAAAATCAATGAACTGAATTTTTAAATTACCTGATCGTTGATATTTAAATAACTTTTATAATTCTAATATGTCTAAAGTGTCGAGTAGTTTTACTTGACAAATTTATTACTAGATTATATGAGCCCGTGAAAGATGAAGTGGTATTTTTAGGAAATTAAGTTGGATGCGTTATAATATTCCACGTGTCTTCAAATATAGCAAAAGTAAAGTGACCTCAGTAAGTACACACTGCAATAGTGTTATCTTCCAAAAATAAAAATACGCAATACACCAAAACATCAAGTAAAGACATTATGATTGTACATAAAAGTTCAAAGTTTTACCATTTTTCTACTTGGCTCACTTCACCTCTTGAAGGCTCATATGTTATGTATGGTTGAATTGAGCTTGTGGGAGATTGGCGCTACAGTCACTTCACAACCGTTCTCTTGGCATCTCTGTCTTCTCTCCAGTTGTCGAAATTTACTGTAAAGTCACTGGTTTGGGTGAATACGACAATTTTGATTGAATTCTGTTCTTTCATCGGCCAGTAAGAGTGTTTGTTCTAGTTTATAAAAATGGATTTACTTATGGAATGAAATTTCTTGACGTTTTTATGTTATCTGAAAAACAGGACTCAGCTCAGACACGGAGCAAATTAATCTCGTGTGTCAAGGTGTCAATGCATAACGAAGTCAGATGATGTACTCACGAGCTTTCAAAGGCCTCGGAACGCCTCCGACGAACACAGTTTTTCGAGGATCGAGCGCCATCGAAGCGTCGAGGACAAAGTCGGCATCCTCTAGCCGCCACGGCCTGATCTGAACCGGCTTGTCTTTGATGGTAGGCGAAGACACGCACAAGTAGAACTTCCCTTCGTCTGTTATGCATGCGTCCATCAGCTGCTGGACGGAGGATTCATCCTGAAATGGTATCATTTACTTTTTACTAACGGTGATGATGT
Source organism: Himalopsyche anomala (assembly GCA_031772345.1). Taxonomy (NCBI): domain Eukaryota; kingdom Metazoa; phylum Arthropoda; class Insecta; order Trichoptera; family Rhyacophilidae; genus Himalopsyche; species Himalopsyche anomala. The sequence goes on along the minus strand of CM062823.1, from coordinate 2,984,244 downwards.
GAGTGCCTATCCAGACATTAAATATACCCAAAAGGTGTGGCTTTTTATTGATTTATTTATGAATATATTTATTTATATATCCATTGTGCAACAAAACTATGCACAATTTAATCAAACACTGATTTATTGTCACAAATTAATCGATTTGCCTTCTTCCTGGGTGCACCGATATCCTTTTGGTCCCTGGAAAACATCCTATGGGTAATGTTTACCTGTTTACAGTGAGACCAGATTCTCATTCGAAAGAAAATATAACATTTTTATAAGGCTTAGCTTAATGTCTGTTATGTTTATATTCTTAAAATAGTTTATCTGAAGAACGATAAGTACCTATTATGACAAAAATCAAATGTAAACAATTTTTTTAACCACCCGTCTTAAAGGTTATTGGACTTTTTCCTAGTTATTTGCTATGTACCACATTTTTCAAGGCGAGAACAAGTGAAACAGTAAAAAATAAAGTCAAGATATATCACTTTTAGGGTGTACACCAGAGGTGGGGAGCCTTTTCTTCTCTAAAGGCCGCATTCATTTTTCTGATTCGACATATACTTTTTCCCCAGATATCTTCAAACCTCGTTTTTTTTTTTTAGCTCACCGAGGAATTTGAAATCCTCAATTTGCTTTTTCCCTAGATATCTCCAAATCTCGTTTTTCCAGAATTGACCAGAAAGCCGCACCAGAGTGGCCAAAAGGCCGCGGGTTCCCCACCTCTGGTGTACACTGTCAAATACTTATTATTAAATATAATACTTATTTGAACGATTCAAACTCATTTGTTCTAGTTCCACTTTTATTCAATATGATCAGGACCGGTTTAGCTCATGACAATCATTATCAACTGATAATAATGTTTGTCATGAGCGAAATCGGTCCTGATAATATTAAACAAAAGTGGAAATAGTACAAATGAGTTTGAATCGTTCTAATTATGCACATTCACACAAGTTTTATCACTGACGACCCGGGTTTGGTCTTTCGGCATCTTCAGGCGTTCAAGCGCACATGAGATTACTCAAATTAAAATTTCTTTGTTAAATGATTCAGGCACACTGTAGTAGTGAAACGGCAAAGAAAGCTCGGATACTTTATTTGTCAGACAAGTCGACTAATAAGATTAAAGATGGATGTACCTGAAATAGCAGAAAGGCATATCCTTTGGGCGGGAAGTAGCTTTTACTGTCGGCTTTGTGAGGCCAGTCCACTGCCAGAGCTCCAAAGCTGCGAAACGATGCTGTAATTTCACCTGGAAGAAGCGTTGCATTGCATTGGGAAAAAAAAATTAATGTCTTTATTCATCAAAATGTTTTCATATACTTGTTTGCACAATTGGTTTGCCTTTTTTGTTTTATTTTCGATTGAACTACTAGAGATCATTGTCAAAGAAATCGTTCAGCTTTGGTTTTAGTTTTCTTTTTCATATATTTTTTTTCAATCCATGTCCGTTCCCAATGTGGAGCATATGGCCTCCGGATGGAGATATCTTAAAAGAAATTTTACTACGAGAACTGCTTGTCGCTCGACCTCTCTTTTCCAAAGAAAATAGTAGCGATAGAAGGATAAGGGTAGGACAGGACTAGTGGTTGACTAATCCCTCTTGCTATGCCCAACTGGGCTGGGCTATGAATGATCGAAAGTGTGGAAGAGAATTTTTAGACATCACTAACAACCATGCCTTTAAACAGAAATCGATAAATCGTTTTAAAAAAAATCAAATGACAGAAATTGGGTTGTTTCAGTAAGGGCAATGTTGTGTAATTAACCTTCATCAATATCAGGTGGAAGACCTCCGACAAACACCTTCCTGGAGAACATCTCTCCACCGGCTTCTCCTCCCTCCGATCCACTGCTCAGGTGAGACAAGCGAGCTGGCGATCCTCCCACCATCGCCAATAGACCTGCGCAAAAACCATCTCGTTAACAACATAAAAATTTGGCTGAGGGTATTTTGAATTCACAATAAGTTTGAATGTCACTTAACCTAAAAAAAATTGTCCTGTTGGTTTTAGTGATTTCTGTTTGTTTCATAAATTTCAATCGTCTAGTTCAGTGGTCGGCAAACTCATTAGTCAACTGAGCCAAATACCAACTATACAGCAATTAAAATTTCCTTTGATAGTCATATTTTTTAAACATAAACTATATAGGTAAGTACATTGTTATTAATTTGGTTGGGGTACTCCTAAAGTGGCTTTTGTTTAAAAGGTCATCAATCTGATTGAGGTACGTTCGCTGTGATCACCCTAAGTTTTAAGCCTGAAATCTGACACGAAGTTTCAATCACACTGTATGTGACATTTTGTGGAAGAGCCACACTCAAGGCGTTTTGAAAAATTATTGGCTCAAAATGCAATTTACCGAAATGTGTCGCTTAAGTTCTTTTGCAGATTGTTTTGATATCAACTCCTGTTGCGCATAAAATTATCGGTTTATGTTATTCTAAGAAAAATGTTTGTTACTTTATCAGCGAGTGTTTGTATATATAGAATGATTGGGTAAGGACAGAGCTAGCCGATAGCTAATACCTCTTGCTTCTTCCTGTTTTAAGGATCAAACATGTCGTCAATCACAAGCACATAAAGTTGATTCAAAAACACGAAACCAAAAGTCCCCATACTAAGATTGGAACTCTTAATCTTTGCCAACAAAGCCAACATCGATAACCACTCAATGAAAGTTACCACAACTTGCTTTTATAAAAAGTAATTTTCCTTAGGACTGACTGTGAGTGATATTGGCCAGTAGGGATTCTGAAGTCTCGAGGTTTTCAAAGTCCCGGGGCTCGAGGCGTGATAAAGTCAAAGTCCCGGGACATCCCGGGACTCGAGATCTTTATTTCCCCTTCAATAAAATTATAATTTTATGAAAATTAAATATTTGCATGTATGTATGTATTTATGTATTACATACACTCGGCGCCTTTTGAAAGTACGCACTAGTAAAAATTGCGTTTTTTTAATACAATGTTTAATAATTATTATTTTTCTTATGTAATGGATATGTGCAATGCTTACGGCTAATTTTTACTAAGAAGGGATGATAACGGTATATGTAATGAAAAAATATCAATGAAGCCGCCGTCAGGAGTAAATTTATGACCGTAACTTCACAATACAGATTTTAGACCTTTTTTGCCCTATTGAGACATTGGTATCTTTGTGAAATAGTGAAAAAACATTTATACATAAAACAACATGAGGTATGAACATTTAATCTTAATATTTTGTAATTTGCTTTTGCTACAGTTATATTATAATGTATAAACGTATGGTGTTTGAAACTTCTACGAAATTATAAATCCCAAACATCTGTTTTTCTATCAGATCCCTTTTATATATGCATACTTAATTTTGTTAAAACCCCGGGTAAGTGTCACGTCCCAACCATGCCGTGTCCGTTTTTCTTGGAGCTCCCCTCTTATATCTGCTTTCATTCAATACACATCAGTCCTTTTGAGGGTTTCTTAACAATAAGAATTGTTTTTTTCAAAATTAAAATGTACATGTTATGTTATTAGCACATTATAAATCAGTCACAATTCCCGAGACATTTTCCAAAAAAGTCCCGGGACTTAAGACAGCAAAAAACCCGACAAGTCCCGGGACGTCAGAATCCCTATTGGCCAGTTAATAAATGCACTTTGTGTTAGTATATGAATAATAAATGATCATTATTAACTGGATGGTTGCCACAGACAAGAAATCTCGTCAAATCTCTCGTGCTCAACACGCCAGAGACGAGTTACCTCGTCAATAACTAATTAAATTAATAATTGCATTAGGCATTGGCGTGCTAGGTACAAACATACTTTTTTCTATGTCAGCCAAAAGGTGAATATACAATTATATTATTTTGTGACAATCAATCAAGTTGCAGTGGATCCCTGTGGGATATAATTATACAACTGTCTAAGTGAGGCGATAGTGAAACAATTTACCCGCTGATGCTATAGAGTTGTGATCGCTGCTGGCAACGTTCCCAGCTCCTCCCGCTCCCTGCTGGTGCTGTTGGCTGTTGTCCGCCCCCAGGAAGAATGGGTATTTTACTGAGAGTAAGTGAAAATATCCAATTAACCATCCATGAAAGTATGAATTCAAACAATATGATCTTTCAGAGAAATCTGAGGTGTAGTGCTTGTGATATTTTTAAGGCCACCACGTTTTCAAAATAGAAAACTATTGAAATTGAAATAAGAAATGCAATGTGAGCTTTTTTAAAAGAGCGACGATGAACTTGGCTATGACATGTGTTGAAGACGCCCTCAAAGGATACTGAATCCTGCCTGTCTCTTCTGGTAGCCGGATGGATCCTGTCACTGTGGAAGACCACTTATTATCATTCATAGGAAGTACTCGGCAGAGCTTTTGGGATGCTGTCATGACGTCAGTGGAAGTAAAAAGACTGGCGGGGATAGAGAATCTTGAAGTAACCGTGTGGTGACTATATGCTCCAAACAGAGAGTGGTATATGGATAATAATTAAAAAGCTTTTACCTTTGTTATTTGAAAGTAACTATTTTTGTCAGTAGATGTCGTTGCCATATCATTATATGTAATCGTAAATATAACTTAGTACGTACGAAATAATGGCAATAAATTACGTTTATGTCAGTATGTAATGCTGATTTTATTGAATTACATTCATTTCATAATTAATTTTATATGAAAAAACGATAGCAAAGCAGAGAAATGACCCAAGTTTTTCTTTTTTTTTATGTATATTTATAGATTGGAAAAAAAGCAGTTTGCTACAGATCCTTACATAACTCTTGAACCGTTCCAATTCCAAAATATTTTGACGCATTGCTGTAATGCAATATTTTTAATTTAAAAAAAAATAGTGTTTTAATCACAACCAGTTCTCAGATCAAAAATCGTACCGAAAACCCATTGCCAATGCGCCAAATACCAAATACTACACAAAAATCAAATCAATCTAATTGTGACATTGAATGTTTCGGGACCGGTATTTCGATATTTAAAATAAAATACCGGTGCTAAAAATAAATTTAAATAAAGCAAAAAATTTGGCCAATTGGGATCGCAATATTGGGGGAGAAAATAAAAAACGGAATTTTGACATTTCATATAAAATACTGTCATTGAAAAAATATATTATAATTGTAAATCGTATCTTAAAATAATAATACATCATTTAAAGCAGCGATGCTCAACCTATTTTTCATGAGCCTCAAATAAAATCTGAATAGACTGCAGGATGAGTATCACTGATTTAAAGGCTCATCAACTGTGAACCCTTTTTAATTATAAATAAAACTCTACGCCTATTTAAAATGTTTTAATTCATCGCGAACAATTAAATTTAAAATTACGAAACTCTTTATACATTTGAAATTTAATTTTGGTGAACTTTAATATTCTTTTTTGCATTTTTAAACCGGTATTCCGGTATTTAAAATCTCCGTAAACACCGGGATTCCGGATTCGATAATACCGGTATTAAAATATCTACCCGGGACCCCCCTGATTGGTATAGCCAAGCTCTAGCTAGATTACAGCGGGCGACATGGCAACACACCTGCGAGTGGAAAAGATTATAATAACCCAATTTATGTATTACGGTTGTACGCAATCGACAGTATCGCCACTGTTTGCAGTAGGGCATAGCGTAACATAAACAGTGTTCGTAATTGTAGTTGGTAATTTTATTTGAAATACACAAGAAGTCATTATTATTTGGATGTAAAAATATTAATACCATTTTTTATGTACATACATAGGTACCTTCACTTGTAGAAATATAAATATGGCGCATAGCAACAGTTGAAAATTTCTTAAAGTTCAGTTGAAAAAAAACGAAACTTCTTTTAATACTGATAACATAGTGTGTAACAAAATAAAAACATATTAATGGCATATGTATAATATATACGAATGTATTTAAACTGAAAGAACACAACATCATAACAAAATAAATATATAATAAAAAAACTGCGCGGAAACGACAAGACGTTCAAATTCAAGTTTTTACTGCGAACACCACTGAAATATTTCTTTAATAACTCGTATTGACGATGGTTTGTTGATAACATCTATGATAAATGTCGATTGCATTGGTATTATTTGTAAAAAACTAAAATAACTTTCTTGGCCGCCAAAAAATGGCCATTTTCTAGGCCTAGGTTTTCTAATAACAAAATAATATAATAAATTTCGGCGACTCACTGGGTTTTGATTGACGATTACTGATTCGGATGAAAGAAGATGAGGGCGGGAAAGATTTCAGCGACATGGTTATGTATTTATTCTCACTCATAAAATTAAAACAATATTTTTTCGTTGTCAGACAAACCACATTCATCAACGTTTGGGACGAGAAAGGAAGATTTTGTTTATAATGTAATTTTGCATCTCCGATGAAATTGTTCCATTTTTGAATTTGTTCGATCTATGGAATTTTTATTGACGACATATTTTAAGGCTATTGTGTTTGTGGTGATTGTGTATTTATGGTACGCAATAATGTTCTTATTTTTTAATACAACAATGTATTTTTTATAGATTTTATAATATGGATATTATTGTGTACTATAAATAGGTGTACAAATAAAATGTTTTGCATAAGAAATTAACAGGTATCAATTATCTCAGGCAACAATGACGTTTCAATTAGCATTAAATAAACATTTGCAGTCAGGAAGTTCCAGGGTTTCCGGGATTAAGTCCTGGCGAAACAAATGTTAAGTGTTGACTTTTATTCAATAGGTGAGTATTAATTCGAGATATTTGAAAAGGGCGTTTGGATTTTTTTAACTTATTGCGTTGCTCTTAAATGAATTTGTTATTCTATCCTAAAAGAGATGGCGATGTGGACGATTGACGTTTATTTTAATCACTTAAATAATATGATTTAAAGGAAAATAAATATTTAAATTAAACTTGTATCGGCTTATATCAATTTTAGAGAGTAAATAATCATTACTCATTATATACTTCGGTTGGTGATATACTTTTGAACGCTTTTTTAACATTTAATTGTGACCTTAAATTATGCACGTGTCCTTTACTTTTTAGAGGTATCATCTAAAAAATGATACCTGTAATGATGGAGGTAAAATACACGAGCTGTAAGCCCGTTGCCTCCAACTCCGAGATACGGTACTACGGTCCTATACATAGGATGAACTCGGCGGAACGGAGGGATGCTGGCATGTCATGGGAGGAAGCAAAGCAATTGGAGGGAGACAGGGAAACATGGAGTTGCCGCGTGGCGGCCATATGCTCCACATAGGGAACAAATATAGTCAAAGAAGAAGAAAAAGAAATAATTTTAGAGAAATAATTATTGTAATAATGTAATAAAAGGGATGAGTTCAGTTCACCTTTTCCCATTATCCTCACTTGGCTCACTTTACCGTATTTTAGTCTTGTTGGCCCCAATCTATCAAACTATTTGGCTTACTTTATTTTATTTTTGTCATGTTTACCACTATATTATAGACTCTTATATTACCAAAATACGATATTTTTTTTAGGTTCGGTTTCGGTTTTCGTTCCGGCAAATTAACAGTTTTAACGGTTTTTGGCTTTCGGTTCAATTCCGGTTTGAAGCCCTGATTTATTTTGAATGTATCACATATACTGCAGGTGTAAACGTTTGAACGGAATGTAAAAATGTACCCATTACATATTTGACGGATTTCATTTTTAAATTTTGAATAGGAACAATCGATCGTCAGTTTGAAAATATTATGAATTTTTAATACATTTGATCTATTATTGTAACTCTCGTCAATCCCGATATACCTCAGTAGGTAGAACGTTCGACTGATAATCTAAAATCCAGCGGCAAGATTTTTTAAAATGTGAAATCAAAACGTATATTTGTAAATAATGAATAAATATTTAGGAAAAAATGCCGACAGCCGTGATTCTAAAAAAATAATAAAAATCCACTGTTCAGCAATGTTCCACACCACAAAATGCTTCAAATCTCTAAACACAGATGTCAGTGTAATAAAAAAATATGTCTTTAGTATAAATAAAAAGAAAATCAAAATGACGACAGCGAGATCTTTCTAGATGTCTATCGGAAAAAGAAGAAGAATATGAAAACCAAAATGGCGGCCAGAGCAGAACATACGAACATACGAGCAAACATCATCCGTTATTAATATATGGGTTCAAAATAATTGCACTTGTGGGTTGGATGGATTTCACTGGTACAAATGAACTTGATTTTTGATTTTGTTGAAAATATAACAAAATACATATTAAATATATATGTTAAATTTGTTACCACAACCATCCGTGCATATAGCATTGTAGACAAACAGAGTTCTATGGGAGCTACACTATAAATGGAAATGATCCAACCGAAAGTTCATTTAATTCTAAGCCTTAATACCTATATAGATTAAGAATACGAATTAAAAAAATGGGCCATCTCGTAGCCGAAACTAAAACTATACTAACAAAATTCATCACTGAGAAAAACCTATTTTCCTTTCACTTTAAATAAACAGGTGTCACTTGTTAAAATCCATGTTATTACTTTCTATCATTTACATATGATTATTTTATAATAGCTAGAATGTCCAATTTTATATGTTTTTATGGTGTCACAGGGATGTCATCATGAGAGTGCACTATTATTTTTTGTTCAATAATAATTCAAATTTTTTAGCATCATAGATGATTCATCAATCTATGAATAATCTCACTTGTTGCTTTAAACTTTTGACCATAATATGACTAAAAGCGCGATCATTTGTACATCATAATAAACAAATGATGTATTATTGTAAAATAATAGCTCGCTCTTCGTTTTATTTTCGGATAAAGAAAATAATGAAATATCACAAATTCAGTGATGTCTATAAGTTATATGTGGACATACGTTACCGAAAAAATTTTATGTTTTTTTTATTGAAAGATCGATCAATGGAATAATCCCAAAACCTTTTTAAGGAGATTTTAACAAAGATAAATTAGTAAAAACTTCCTAACAGCCAAGTCAAACTGGCCTTGATTATCAATATAAAAATATTTATTTTTATTTTTAATTAATAATTATTAATATTTTTATTAATATATGCCTTTCCACCAAGTATTGACAGTGAACACCCTAAAAGTGATAAATAATATTTTTTTAGCCGCGGCCGTGGCGCAGCGGCCAACGAAGTTAGCTTTTGTGACGGACCCCAGTAAGAACAGCATTTTTCAATCGATTTCTGTTTGGGGGCATGGGTGTAATTCATGAAAAAAGGACGTAGCGGAAGCGATTAGTTAACCGCTAGTCCTCTCCTAGTCCTATATTTCTATCTCCACTCTCTTTGAAAAAGAGAGGTTGAGTAACTGAGTCACAAACCAGTATTAAAAAACACCTCTATTAAGAAGCATATGCTCCACATTGGAAGCGAACATGGTCTTAAAAAATATATTGTATGACGAGAGAAACCAGTCATGATCATTTTATAAAATTGTGAAATTAGTACAAAAATGCATTGTATTTTTATTTATAATACATCGACTGTGGACATGAAAAAGGACGTAACCCACACATTACAAATTTTATAGGAGACACAAAAAACTTTTTTTGATGATTTTAGGCCAGAGGAAAATTATGAAATATACACAACCTTGAAGTGCACGGAGACTTATAAACTGGCACTGAATTGACTTTATCCAATATAACTAATACTTATCGGTATTTTCAACCAATAACCTTTTGATAGCGCGTGTATCATTGTGATTATCAAAATAAAGCTGTTTTGAAAAAAGTGTGGGCGACATCTTTTTTCCTTTTCACAGTCGATATATAATAAATTTTCACCAAGCATAATAAAATTGACAATTAACACATCGTAGTGATTACATATTAATTAAAAGTATTTAATATACATTTAATTGCTTTGTGCATCGTCTTTGGCGCTTAAAATTATGAATGATGCAAACGTTTTGCAGAAGATGCGTTTGCAAGATTCCCGAAATGGTCACCGACAGATTTGTACATCTGATACAGCTAAGTGCAATCGCTACATCATTAAGATGATTACACGTACGGCATGATTACAATATCGAACCTAATGATAAATCTAGCATAATGATATATATTATATCCCAGATGATCGTAAATCATGAGTTTTTGATCATTATTTGCTGTAGTATTATCCTTTTCGCCATAGTCGATTGGAAAGTAATCTCGTCAACTGCAAACACTATGATATAAAGCGGCTAGTTTCAAACCCCGTTAAAACTATTTTTCGTAGTTTCGTATAAATGTATATATAAAAGTTAAATATTTTTCAGATTACGGTGTAATACTTGGACGCACGTGCGTGCGCTGTTTGCATTGTTTAAGACCAAACGACATTCATTAAAATATCTCTCTTCATAAATATATAGAAAATTAAAAATTGTATTCACATCATATAAGCGAGTTTTTAAACTAAGCGATTTATGTGAATAACAAACAGAAGATAATAATGTTTCTAAATAAATAATACATTTACTTTATTTATAATCTTGTCAAATAGGCGTAAGAGCTTTTTCTGTATAATTTAAAAGTTGATTTGAATAATCATTATGAAAAGCGCCGTCAATCAAGATGTACAAATTATATTAAAAACAAATAAATGCAATGATAAAAATTGTGTACATTGAAAAATTAATAAAGATAAATGATGATAAATTACGAAATGTAAAATAATTTCTTAAATATTCATTAAGAAAATCGTAATGTATGCTAAATGAAGGCAATTAATTGATACTGCTATGTAAGTAGCCGTTGACAAATAAACCGTTTATATTTTTGTATGTCGAGTCTTGTGGTCGAGTGGTCAACGTCGTTGGCTTCGGTTACGAAGGTCCCGGGTTCGAATCCTGGTACGGACAGTTTTACAAATTTATTTTTCAATCGATTTATGAATTTCTGTTCGAAGGCATGGGTGTATGTGATGTCTTGAATTCACCCCTCCCACCCATCTTATCCTATGAACGAGGTGTATCGAGAGCGATTATCTAGCCACTAATCCTGTCCTAGCCCTATATTTCTATTCCTACTCTCTTTGGAAAAAAAAAGGTTGAACAACTGAGTAACAAGCAGTTCTCGTAGGAACACATTTGTTGAGATAAACTCCATTAGGAGTCCATATGCTCCACATTGGGAGCGGACATGGTTGAAAAAAATGTCTGGTCTTATGGCGCAGCAGTTAGCGTGGTTGGCCAGTACGAACAGCATTTTTTCTATCGATATATCGATTTCTGTTCCAACGCATGGGTGTTTGTGATGTCTAAAAAATCCTTCCCACCTATCCGATCCTTCAATAACTGGGCGTAGTGAGAGCGATCAGTTAACCACTAGTTCTCTCCTAGCCCCTTACCCTTCTATTTTGAGCGACTAAGTAACAAAAAGTTCTGTTGAGATACCTCCATTAAGAGGCCATATGCTACATATTGTGAGCGGATATGGATAAAAAACATATTTAGCCGTGACGTCTAAAAAAATGTGCATGTTGTAGAAAATGCAAAAATGTTTATAAACAAATCATAATATACATAAAATATATATTACCGTAACATAATTGATTAAATAATTTGTATTATATTAAGAAATGCAAATTATTTGTTATTAGTCCACTGCTTGAAAGAAAAAGAGAAGGTTCCACTTATAACATAGTTGGCAAAATTGCTGTGCCTTATATGGCTTAACTTAAAGCTCCAATAAAAGTTTCATTGCCCAAATTATGGTTCAGAGTAATGACTTAATGGCCCAACCGGCTGGCCGACAAAATGCTCTGTTTTATTGTCGATGTTATGAAATACTACAAAAATATTTTATTAAATATGTTAATGCATCGCTTATAAATAAATAAATTATTTTTGGAAATATATTCTTAATGAATCCGACAATAATAGAATTAGAGTTTTTCCATAGCGTCTAGATCAGGCGTGGGGAACCTGCGGCCTTTTGGCTAACCTGGTGCGGCTTTCTGGCAAATTCTCTAATTCTGTAAATTTTTGCAATTTCGTAAATTCTTGGAATTTTTAATGTCAAAATCTTTGAAAGATCTAAAAAAAAGGTCCCACGCCGATACTTTTGGAAAATCCGCAAATTTCTGGGCTTTAGAAATTGGCTTGAAATTGTTTTTGGCCAAAAATTCCCTAGTAAATGTTTACTGCGGCCTTCATGTCTAATCATAAAAATGAATGCGGCCTTTAGAGAAGAAAAGGTTCCCCACCCCGGGTCTAGATAATCTTTTACCTCGCTGTTTTAATAAAACAACATAAATTTACTTCCTCAACAAAAAGTGCTCTTAATTGTGAATTCGTCACATATTAATTGTATGCCATATCCTTACCCAATTTAGAGCAGCTTAACAGTTTCTACGAGAACTGGTTGTAATTAAATCATTCATTTTTTTTCTTCGGAAGGGGTAGGGAAAAAACAGTAAGAGTTGAGGACATAATCGGGGTCGGGGTTGGAGTTTATTTACTTTATAACGACTTCAAGCCCTGGTAAAATATAATGCAGGGTAGATTAATGACGGTGTCATATCTGAACGGATGTTTAAACATAAAACCAGGGCAGAGCCAGTCGGAGTCGGAGTCGTGAAAAATGAGCGGCTCGATTTTTTTTTTGAAAAATATATTGAATGGTGTCTATTTAAACAAAAAAGTCAAAATTGTTAACATTTCATGCTTGGCTGACTAAAGATGATCTGATGGTATACATATATATAAGTTAAAATGAAATTATTGAAAAATCTCTTCGGAGTCGGAGTCGGAGTCGGTAATTATTTTAAAGCTGGAGTCGGAGTCGTCTTTTTTTCACGCGACTCCACAGCCCTGCATAAAGCTGAAAAAATAATAATTTCGGAATGTTACTGTACACCTTCCAATTAACGATATTTGAAATCAGTCAGTAAGGTGGGCAGTAAATAGAGATGGCACCAAAAGTACCTTAGTAAATTCTTAAGGTTGCATCACACGACGCGCGGACTTGCATACTGAAGTGTTGCGTAGGTACACCAGACTCCGATCGTGATTATAGATTAAGCACGGTGTCCACTCACGACTTGCTCCAGTTAAGCTCGCGTCATCACACCAACACATACCCCCCCATTAAACGGAGTACCAATACATGCGCGAAAGCGAGAATTCAGTGATAGTTTCCTAACAAAATTTCAAATTAAATCATTGGCTTCTATTTTATGAAATGGCGTATTTATGTATGTTTTTATGGTCGGAAGAAGAAGAATGAATGGTTAATAATCGATTGGGCCATCCGGATCACGTGACTAGCTAATTCCAAATGCTCTATATAGCCAATGGTGTGATGGGTAGCAGGTTGACCCGTTGCCTAATCTAAGTCTTCACAAAATAAGCCACTTCAATCATATTAAAAAAAAAATATATATTTAACATTACAGCTTACGCCAATGCGTCAAATATTTTCAAGTTGAAAGATCATACGAGATATACTCGACGAGAATTTTTTTGAAAGTCACTTGAGATTAACTCAAGGAGAATTGACTTCACAAACACCCATATCTTAGATCTCAAATTAAAATTGAAAATAATCAATTTGACATTGACCTTACCGGGAATCGAACCCGGACCCACCTGATCGGTAGAGCAAGCTCTTACCAACTAGACCAAAGCGGGCGACAATCATGGTTGAACCTCAGTATACAGTTCACATTTGTTCTGAGTTTTACAAGTTTCGTGATTCGCTCCGTCAAATGAGTACTAAGAGAATAATTCATACTTGTTTAATTAATATGATCTACAATCAAAGTATACCTGAGCACAGTTGAAAGTCCTAAACCGGGGGTGAGGAACCTTTTCATTTCTAAAGGCCACATTCATTTATCTGATTCAACATTAGGCCGCAGTAAAGAAAACGTTGACACCCCCCCCCCTTTTTTTTCGACTGTCGAACATATAATGGATTGATTACGCTCTTTTTCCAAACGCTTGCGTATAATTTTTTGATCAAAGAGAATATTTTGATCAAGTCAAAAGGCCGCATCAGAATAGCCAAGAGGCTGCAGGTTCCTCTCCACTATTCTAGACAATCGACAATAAATTAAATATTGAATTAGTTATTAGTCCTTGCTTCATTTGTGCGCAGCAAAATTACATTCGATACATTTGAAAGCTCGGAAAACAAAGGAGTAAGTTTTTATAATTCTAACATTTTGGCAAATCAATCAAACGTTTTTTTTTTTCTTATAAATTTTAAACAAGTATTTTCGTGTTAATTTTTTTTTGATAAATCTGCTCAGTAACTGCAGTTTTTGCTATGCCGCTTTTGATACAGACTCGATTTTATTTGTTCAAAATTATAGACTTTTTTAAAAACTACGTACATAATTGCCAGCTCTACACGATAACATATCTTATTGATTTTCGAAAAACATATAGACTTCCGTCTTTGTTTCCAGACCCCTTCTTTGTATAGAAAATAATGAACTGTATTAATCTTATGCTATTTTAATTTGAGCATAATATGTTATCAATGACCTGATATTGAGAATGATTGTAAGAGAAAAAGTATTTCTTATTTAAAAAAATATATTCAACACTAGTTAAAACATATTTTTAGCAGACTTGCTCAAGGAAATGCTATAGCAGATTTGATGTCATAATAATGGCACAGCATTTGTGTGCTAATTTTTAATCATATAATAAAATAAAATGTTCACCGTCACACGAAACACCAGCATAATGCATAATTTTATTTGCGTAAAGAAGAATGCATCCATCTTGCATAGTCTTCAGCGATGCTATTTATTAAGATGCATTTTGCATTTTGAAAGGTGAAAAATGTTTTTCTATTCATTACTTTCACATGGCCTTATTTATATTACAGATGAGAAACATTGTTTGCAAGATCCTTGTGTGTTTTTTATGCATTCATTGTTTCATCAGTAATCATAAAATATATCTTATTATTATTTATTCCATATGTAATTAATAACATAACAATATGCTTTGAACGTAATTGTTAATCTTCGTTTAGATATGAGATTGGTTCGGTTAAGTAACATTGTTTATAATTGATTTTTAAAAGTTAAATTATACTTGTAATTAAATCTTTTTTTCAATCTGACAAAACTTTGATATCTTTTAACGTAAGCTAGATGCGATTTTTAATGGTAACTCAATAAGATGTGCAAAATAATAAGTTTTAATTTACAAAATTAAACAGTGATAATGAAAGTTAGAACAAAACAAAAAAATACGAGCTGTATCCTGAAACTTTCGATCGTTAAACTAAGCTCCTACTACAAAACTATAAAAGCTGAGTTATGATTATAATATTACGAGTGTCTGATAAATTATACAGTATCATATTACTGGGCTAGCAGCCGACCGCTAAAGTCTTGTATTAGTAAAAAATAGTAAATTGTTCAAACGATTTACGAATGTATGACTATTTTGATATTAAAAATAACTAATAAACTCTTTCCCTAACCTTATACTCCTATCCTTAGATTATTGAGCGATCGGCTAACAGCAATTTCTGTTATAAGGTTTGATTAGAAGTTAACGATATTGGCTCAACATTAGGATCGAACATGGTTAATTAAAATATTATGTATATATTATTAAAGCCGGCAGCATGGTCGAGTGGTCAACGCATTTGTCTTAGAACACGGAGGTCGCGGGTTTGAATCACAATACGGACAATTTTTATCGATTGATTTTTCAAGCGATTTACTGTTCGAAAGCATGGATGTATTTGATATCTTGAATTAACTCTTCCGCCAATCCTATTTTAAAAAAACGGCGTATAGGAAGAGCGTTTAGCTAACCACTAGTTCTATCCTAGCTCTATATGTGTATCCCTTCTCTCTAAGAGATGTTGAGCAATATTTTTTCCACATTTGGAAACAAAAAAATGTTACATTTATTTAATATAATGGTTAAAAAAATCAACATGCTGTCTTCTGATAGCAATACATACTGTAGTAACAGAGTTAGCGTGCTTCTGATAGAGATGGAGGATTAAGCATACCATTTAATTCCTCGTTGAAGAATTGAATGGTATGCTTAATTTTTCAGCGAGGCTTAAATGGGTTTTGAAAATGAGACTTGGTGCAATTATTATAGAGTCAGATTTGAAAATTAAATTCAGAAATCGGTTTCTTTTTTGTGTTCTTTTTTTGTTTAGGACTTTGTAGAGTAAAAAATATTGCTCCTTCAATTAACTGGAATATATGATTGATTATTGAAGTCTTTTTTCAGCTGTATACTAAGATTCCAAAATTTACTTCTTACGTAAGTTTTTATTACCTCAATTATTTTAATATTACTTATAATTATACACGTTTTGATGTATATTATAAATTAAAATTTCAATT
Organism: Himalopsyche anomala; assembly: GCA_031772345.1. Lineage (NCBI taxonomy): Eukaryota > Metazoa > Arthropoda > Insecta > Trichoptera > Rhyacophilidae > Himalopsyche > Himalopsyche anomala. Next base: position 2,967,911 of record CM062823.1, on the reverse strand, counting down.
AACTTTTTCGTGCTGTTTTTGAATTTATTATATAAAGATTTTTTACTAATTCAATATAATATTAGCACTACAGTTTAGTCTTGTCGTGTGTGCCAATTCCGTTGTAGAATTTCATTAAACATATACCAGCTTAAATTGCAAAACAAACAAAAATAAAAAATCACAAGCTTCACACAACGCATATGGGCACGATTAACTGGATAATTTTGTGCTGCTATTCTTTAGTATGCCTTAACTCTGAGAATATATTATTCTGCTAGCATAAATGTTCCCTATATGGGAAACATACGACGTCACGAGGATTCATTATCGCCCACCAACCGTACTTCCCGACATTTTTTTTTGATTTTGCTTAGAACATATGCTAGATATGCGTAGCATTTGAAGAGTTTGTAAGAATCCGGAAGACGTTCGAAATATCCCTATCTACGACTATTTTTTCTTGATTCAAAATATTGCAGAACTGTAATGCATGGTGTTCATAAAGTCACCAAGATTACTTTGATCGATACTTTTTTTTTGTAATAACTGATTTCACAAGGTTTTGTTATTATATAAAAATACTGCTAGTTAAAAAAAAAATTGTTTTTGTTTTTTTATTTTAAATTTTTTATTATTAAAGAATATTTAGCATTACAGCTCATGCCATTGCGCCAAATATTTTTTAATTGAAAGATCATACGAGAAACACTCGGTGATAATTTTTTGTAAGTCACTCGAGATCTAGTCGAGGAAAATAATTAACATCACAAACACCCATGTCTTAGGTCTCAAATTTAAAATCTCAAATCTCAACTTGACTTTAAACTTACCGGGAATCGAGCCCAGACCTGTCTGGTCGATAGATCAAGCTCTAACCAATTAGACCACAGCGGGCGACAATCAATCAATGTTTTAATAATAAGTATCCATTTTATGATTTAGCTTAAAATATTTAATTTTAAATGCAATTAATTTCATGGGCTTTGTAATAATACAGTGTGTTTTTTTACAAATTACACATTTTTTACACATAACAAAATATTATTGAATTAATATTATTATTGGCTTTCTGGTGTAGTAACGTTATATCGGAATATGTTAGTTTTTCGATACATTTATGGATTTATATTCATTGATCTGTGACATTTTTATTAATTTAATCTACTAAATGAGGCTAAGCGAAACCTAAAAAGTCGTTCCTATCTTTTATTCATCTCAAAAAATTTTAGTTTTAAAAACATATCTTAATATACTTTATTATTTTTGAATATGCTTTATCGTTTTTATAATAGTTCATGGCTGAAAATAATGCATTTTTTTTTTACTTACCAACATCAATCGATCGTCGATGTAAAAGATTTAATTATATAAAAAAAATGTTTTTTCGTAACAAAATTAGTAGTAACAGTAATTAGTGGAAAGCGTGAATATAGATATCCTGATTTTTTTAAAAAGATTGTGAAACTCGTATTTTATTGAAACTTTGAATATAAATATTGTTGTGATTCAAAACATCTGATAAATAAATTCTTCTACGTAGAAAGTGATGCTAAATTCTTAAGATGACGCTATAAATATTAATACACTGCAAAACACACGTTATCATAATAATAATAATCGTTATATTTAAATTAGCCTACCGCGCATGACTCCTGTCACGATTTGTTGAATAATTTAACCAGGAAGAGTGCCCGACGAGGCGTGCGCCGACATCACAACGTTTGTTATACTTATTCGTAATTAATATTTTCAAATTGACAGGTTGATTTACGCTGTGTCGGTTTATTTCATATTGTAATTATTTCAAATATTTCTTGACATATTTAATAAGACTATTAGTCTGAGTGATTCTATAATAGCATCGGAAATTATTTTCTCCTATGCAAATATTTACTCATTATAATATGATAACATCACGATCTTCGCTTTATTTAACTTTGGGATTAAATAATATTTGGCCCTCATGCATTTTGGGATTGAGGCATGGAATATTATGTAAAATATTAACTTTATTTCCGACACGTGTATTTTTAAATTCAAATATATTTTTTTTCTGGGCCACACATTATTGCGATTCATTCCACCTTGATTTATTTGCATGTAATTTTGCTACGTAATGTAATGCGTTTTGTCTGAATTAAAGCAAGTCATTGTAAAATAACAAAGCCATATATATTTTAGACCTTATTCTTGTAAAATAATAAATGTGTATAATCAAACAAAATCTATTGCATTACATATTTCCGATTATCGCTAAAAAGATGACTTCATTTAGCATTCGTTAACTTTAAATTTTTCAAAAGTTTCAATTGTAGTATAAATACAGTAGGACCCCCAATTACATTACCTCAAATTACGCGCTGGCTTGAAATATTCTCCGCAAATCCACCAATTGCACTGTCACATTCCATTGTCATTGTTACGAGACGGTCGTCTGTGCGGCGCATAAAGTCAAATGTTGGCTAGCGTCTGTGTATTCAACATGTCCCAGGCTATAAACGTATAGCCGGGCGACTGTCTTTGTGTTGGGTTTTAGCGCGCTTAACTAAATATTTCGTCCATATTTTTTTTTTTGCAGAACTATCTGAGTTTTGCGGAAAAAACCAAATCCCTAATTTTGTATGAGATTCACTCCCCCAATTACATTATCCCGAATTACACTGTCCCGACTTCAGTGTAAATGGGGGTTTTATTGTACTGTTTTAAATTTGAATCGTTCAAATTGTGTACATTTGCACAAGTTTTGTTACTTACGACCCGGTATTCGCCTTTCGGCATTTTCAGGCGTGAAAGTGCACGGATGAATTTGAGCTGACGCTTAGTGAATAAATGTATTATGTTTATTTGTATATGAAATAAATGTATCACTAAGTTTAAATATATCGATGGTGAAATGGATTGATCCATTTCGCCAACTTGTGTGAATGTACATAATTTGAACGATTCAAATTTAATATTGAAATTACACCAAGCAACTTTAGTCAAAATCTTAAAGTACTGTTCTAACTGAATCTATCAAAATGGTCAATAATAAATATTACTTTCGTTTTTCGTTTTGCAACCGCCAGAAAATTTCAGCATTATGATCGTATTCTAATGTGATATTAGAAACTTTATATTTAAATCAAATTAAGATATATAAATACGGTCGTCTAATTTTTTTTAAATATAATTATAAGTAACATTATAAATTTGAGTTACAAAACTTTGACATAATAAAGTTTTGATAAAAAATGACTTTTTTCAATTTTAATTTGGTGATTCACACAATTTTGCATAATATTTGTATCATAAATGCGCAAAAACCGCCTCGAGCTTGATAATTAGTAGTAAAATTCAAGTTTTTATCATAACTTATATCGAATTAGATAAAAAAAAGCTAGATAAAAAAGTACATTTCCTTTGACTACAAAGATGAGATAAAAATAATCTCACATGCGTTAGCAAAACGTCCTTGCGCCAGATGTGCTGAGGATTACCTGTTTCTATTTTAATTGATTTTTCTTTCACACGCTGTTTATTTTTATTATTTTAAACTACATTGTTATTATATCCACAACAGTTGAGTGATGCACGCACTAATCATTTAAGAATAAATATTATAAATTATAAATATTTTTATAACGCTGTACTGAAATAATTAAAAAACATAATGATTTTCATACAATTAAGAATCATGGAGGCGCCGCGTGGCGGCCATATGCTCCACATAGGGAGCGAACATGGCCAAAGAAAAAGAGTCATATTAAGTTTATATAACTCGTCAGGTCCATGGTGCAGTGGTCAATGTTGTTGGCTTCCGTGACGGACGTCACAGGGTCAAATCTCAGTATGAAACCCATTTTTTCAATCCGGTTATCGATTTCTATTTTATAATTTCTACCATCCTTTCAATTTTAAAGAAATGGGGCGAAGCGAGAGAAACCAGCTCTACACTAGTTTTGTCTTAGCCCTACTATCATTAAAAATGGGTTGGTAAAATGAATGTGATCAAAGAAGAAGAAAAAGGAATAGTTTTTAAAAGCAGTTCAAAAGATTTATTTTATTTTTTTAATTTTTGTCTTGTCACTCTAAAAAAGCCATATGATATAATTTCCCTAACTATCTTTATTAAAATTCTTTGTATTGATTCTAATGCAAAAATTATATTCCACTTCAGTTCGTACAATAGTGATGTACGAGACAAAAATGTAATACAGATTAAGCTCCTCTTAAAAAAATGGATACAAGATCTCAATCGATTGCGTATAACAAGAATTATTTAAAAGCACTCACCTCACAGATTTAACTTAAAATCAATCGACGTTCAAAAATAGTGAAACGATTAATAAATGTACAGTATATAGTAAGCTTACTGTTTAAATTTATTGAAAAACAAGGAATTTTAAAAAGTACACTGTCATTTCTCGGTGGAAACGCATGTTATAAATTAAAAAAGTCTACTATTTTTTAGATTTATAGACAATGTCTTTTTTTATTTATTTTAAAAAGTACTTTTAACTAAATTATAAATAACTAATCTAATTTTGTAGTCTTAATCATCACAATATATTGGATAAAGTTGACTGGTAAGTAATGAATAATTCTTTAATTAAAAAATATATATATCAAATCGTTCGAGAGGGTCGCGAAGGAAAACAAATTACATGACATTTATGACTTCGGATACGAATTCATAAATTGATTAATGATTCAATGGTTTAAAGTATACATTAAAGGATCCAAGTCGTTGTCCTCATAACTGAGTAGTAACAAAGCCCAAAAAGACAAAATAATAGCTAAGGGCTCGACATGTTGACTACTGGAATAACCCAGTAGGTAAATATTAAAGAGCTCATTGTTTGTAAATAAGGCTATATTTTATAAAACACATATCAACACTTTTTATTGCGCGAAGAAATTCAATGCGAAGATTTCTTTTGCATAAAATGAGATACTGATTTAAATAAAGTGTAATTTGAAATATGGTTATTTAAATGGGTCAGATTTTGATGTGCTTAATTTTTTTGTTTTAATTCACTTTCAAGGTTTGAAGGTTTCGAAATGATCTACGTTATATTTAACGGCGATTGATGATAACTTTTTTTTACGAATATGATAACTAAATGACAGTTCTAGCTGTGTGAAATATGTTACTTTGACTTTAATTTATACATATTCGAACAGTAATTTTACGTAAAGCACATTGGTAATGCTAAAAACAATTTGATGATATCTAGATACAAGAATTTTATCTATATTAACTCTTTCCTTCCAGCGGACATTTTCACGAAAAGTTTTCAGACATTAAAATTCACTGTTCGCCGCTTAAGGGAATAAGATTTTACAAAAATCTTCTTCGGAATCAATGTAACTTTGATTTGTCACAATCAACTTGATTTATGCGGCTTAGCTTGTATCACTTTATGTTACTATACTTATTTAATTTCTTCGTAGGACACTAGTAATAGAGTGGCAGATTGGCTAGTAAGCAAATAAGGCACGCGTTTCCGGCCTCCGAATCTTTGGGTTCCTTAAATAGGTTATATATATCGACTGTGGAACCTTGGAACGTAACCTTCAATTTTCCAAAAGAGCTTTTTTTCGATAACCACAATGTATACAACTTGACACACATTCTATCAAAAGGATGGAAGCTGAAAATGCCGAATAAGTATCAAAATTTAGCTTTTAACTTAGAAAAAGATGACCTTGTAAAAAATTAAAACCAAGAAAAAACACTGAAATAAAGGTTTTTCCAAGACAATTTCTTTAATTAATATTAGGTGATGTCAATTAAACACCAGGTTAGAAGTATCCGTGCACTTCAAGGTTGTGTATAATTCATAATTTGCATATGTCACAAAATCATCAAAACACGTTTTTAGCGCCTCCTGTAAAATTTGATATGTGTGGGTTACGTCCTTTTTCCTTTCCACAGTCGATATTATAATATAACCCATTTACTTGATGTTCATATTTCGATATATATATTTATATTATTTTATTTGGAATTTCTTGACGTTTTTATGTTTTCAGAAAACAAGGACTCCAAATATTATTGCGCCTGGGGCCTCCCATGTGCTGAATTCGCCACTTATTTTTAACCCATGTCCGTTACCAAAGTGGAGCATATGGCATCCTTATAAAGGTATCTCAACAGATTTTTTTTCACGAGAGCTGTCTGTTAGTCAGTAGATCAACCTCTCTTTTCTAAGGAGAGTAGAAGGAATAGAAGGATAAGGCTAGAACAGGACTAATGGTTAACTAACACGCTCTCGCTACGCCCCGTTACTTAATGATAGGATGGGTGGGAGGTAAATTAGCTCATTACCAACACCCATGCCTTCGAACAGAAATCGATAAATTGATTGAAAAAAAAATGTTCGTACTGGAATTCGAACCCGTGGAACCGGCATGGAAGTCAACATCGCTAACCGCTGCGCCATAGGACCCGCTGCCTAATTCGCCTGCTAGTATGTATATCGTACATAGTCATGCTTCTATAGAAATGCAATCTTTTATGACTTTCACAAAAATATAAAAGAAGAATTTTGAATTTTTAACAAAAAAGGTCTCATTCATATGTCATTAACCTGGTATAAATGAGCGCTGAGAGACCTTGATCAATAAGTGAAATGACGACAATCAATGATAAGCTCATCCGATTTTCGATCTGCGATTCTTGCAGCTAATGTTAGATTTTTTTATCATAGATAGGCGTCAGTAAATTTTCTAATGTGTGAAGAAACATTTTGTTTCGCGCATTATCTCAATCCGTTGCCCAACAATCGTGACTGGATGCCGCTGGAAGCACAGCTAACTTAATCGATGTTCGATTTGTGCAGGCAATAAGAGAAACTGAACTGTTTCATTTTGACGTCTAATGCCTTCCATTATTATAACTAACTGTTGGATGGGTCAGTGATAGCTTAACTGTGTTACGTCAACTGCCGTCTGGTTCAGAGATCCTCAATCGTGTCATATATCGATGGCTTGGTTTCACAGTGCTACAACTAGAAATTTGTAGTTTTGATATATAACCGACTATAGTTTTAACGCATCTAAACTAAGTTGTAAAAAATGATGATTATTATTCGTCTCATATTTTTAGTCATTTATCTCAATTCAATTCAAATTTATTACAACATTGACAAAATCATAAAACAATATTTCGAGTTTAATTTATATAGACCTGATAGATTGTGTTTATTTCTATATGCAAACATTTGCCTACCAGGAGAAAACTATTAAGTTGATGTAAAAGTTTAAACTTTTTTTTTAGATTTCTGTTTATTTATTTAATCATTTATATAATTTCTATCGGTTTTTAACATTTTAACATTTCTAACGTTTTAACGTTTCTAACATTTTCCCACCTCAGTATTAACTTATAAATACCATTGGAAAAAAATTCTTTTGCCTTTGATGCGAAAAATGCATTAACACTTCCTCTACGGTGCTAAAAAATACTTCCGATATGTTGCTGGCCCTTAAAGAACTAAGTAAAAAAAACATGTTTTAACCAAACTTTGATGTACGGTAAAAACCCAGGATGTATATACATATTTATACATGTTTTTCACATGGAAAGTGTTAAGGGATATTTTTACTTGCCCTAATGTATATATTTTTTTATCAGCTGTACAAAAGATGTATTCGAAAATAATATAAATATGGTATAACTAAAAACATCAAATTTTTGACTTACCGTTATATGGAACTAGGCCACCGATACCATCAACAATAACTAACTTGTGACAATACTTTATCATGCGTAGTAAAATGAATAAGATGTTTCACTGTGGTTTAGTTCTTCCTAACAATACTGGACTTCCTTTAGACCAGAATAAAAATGTTTTCATTTTCGTATTTGGCACATGGCAATATATTTATATGTGTTTAAGTCTTGTGTATTTATTAATTTCCATCCGCCCAAGTCACGTTTCTAACAAGAGCATTCAACACTCCTTCATAACATCAATCACTCTTTCCGACATTGTTTTAAGATTCAAAGTAATTAAAAGCTTTATATCTAATGTAATAAAATAGGAAATGGTTTAAATTTGCGTTATGTGAATCATAGAGAAGAGATATACTATTTCAAAATTAAATATTGTATAATCTTTAGTAAATAAAACATTCATAATTAAATTTAAAAGTAATCCAAAAATTACATTTAAATTAAATATTTAAATAATTTAAAATTTTTCAAAACCTGACTCTGAATTATACATATCTGTTATATTTAAATTAAAATTTTTAACCAAGATCCGTTAATCATTAATCGATTATCACACATATCACGTTGCATAATGTGTTGAATGTCAATTCTTCGCGATAAGGCTTTATAATGTTTTCGATAAACGAAGCTGCTCTTAATCATTTTTAAAAAACCTGCTTTATTTTTTAAATAAAAAAATATTATTAATCCAAACATTTTTAAGCGCAAATCATCATCATTCCAGGTCCATGGGACAGTGGTCAACATTCAAAGATTCAAGTCTTAGTACTTACATATTTGTATTAATCGATTTATAGATTTCTGTTCGAAAGAATAGATGTTTGTAATGAGTAAAATTTCTCCTTTATCTTTCTATCCCTAAAATAATGAGGTGTAGTCAGTGATTAAACCAACAGGAGTCCTGGACAATTATTTCTCGTAGAAAACAATATACTTCTCTAAATTATAACTATGTAGGATTTTTAAAATCGTTTCGAACCCAGGACCGCGGAAACGGACGCTAAGAGCGTTACTTCCATCACGGAAACAAAGCAATGCTTTGTTTTTTTTTTTAAATAATAACATACTAGCTGTAAGCCCGTTGACCTCAACGGGGGGATTTTTGTTGCATTTTTAAGAAGTCAGAAAATTACAAACCTATTTATTGAATAAGCCAGAAATTCTAAAAATAAAATAAATATATCTCGGGGCATATATCGACAGCATGCCCTGTAGTATTTAAATTGTAAATTATTTAATTTTTGGAATAATGTTGAGTTTGCTAACAATTAGTTTTCCTATTAGCAGAAATATACCTCGTAAATTACCTAATTTTTGGAATAATGTTTAAGTTTGCTGACAATTTTTTTCGTAGTGACAGAAATTTCGTAAAATATTAAATCTTTGGAATAATGTTCAAGTTTGCTAACAATCATTTTTCATAGTAGCATAAATCGACCTCGGCGCATATATCGACAGCCCTGCAGTTTTAAATTGTAAATTACTTAATTTTTGAAATAATGTTTAAGTTTGCTAATAATCATTTTTCACATGCAAAATGGTATAAATTAATTGCACATTTTATCAAAACAAAATTATCAATTTTCCATGTTACAATCAAATGCATATTTATCAAATTAATCAGAATAAATTAACTTCACTAATTCGCCAAACGGAGCTTATTTTTAGGAATATATGAGTCTTTAAGGGAACCAAACATAAAAATGGTGAAACTTTTCCATTTGACTTTTAAGTGCAATTACGTTTTCAATTAATTTTTGTGGGAACTGTCATCAACTTTAATTTTATGTGAAAGTTTTTTCAATAAATAAGCATAAAAAAGTAATACAAAATAACTTAGATTATTCCACGTATTGTGCTACAAACTGTGACACGTGTTTCGCCTATTTCAGAGGCATCCTCAGACAGACTTACTTTCAGTAAGTAAAAGTAAGTCTGTCTGAGGATGCCTCTGAAAGAGGCGAAACACGTGTCACAGTTTGTAGCACAATACGTGGAATAATCTAAGTTATTTTTTATTTTATATTCAAATGAACTTCCACAAAGATACCGACGAATCCATCGAAAGCATAAACAATGTATTTTAGAGAAAAAATGATTGAAATTATGCAATAAAAAGGGTGGGTTCAGTTCACTTTTTCCCATCATCCTAACTTGGCTCACTTTGCCGTATTTTAATCTCGTTGACCCCAATCTATCAAACTATTTCGCTTACTTTATTTATATTACTATTTGAGCATAAATTTACCTTGTCCAAAGCATAGACTCGTTTACTCGTTATTTAAAACAAAAGATACAAAACTTTTAAATTATCGGGATAAATTCTAAATACCCTCTGTTAAAAAGTAAAATATTTAATAGCCGTCAGCATATGACACACATGGAATATTTGCATTTAACTGTCGAAACTATATTATGTAAAATAAACCACAATCATTATTTGACAGGTGTTCCAATTTTGAATCTTGAATACAAACAATCGAAGTCAGTTTGTGAATCACAAATATCGTTCCATTTTCAAATTTTAATTTATATACACTATTTTTATCGCCTTGATAATTATGACGTTAGCTCAGTTGATAGAGAGCTCGACTGGTAATCCAGAGATCTGAGTTCGATCCACGATCGCGGCGTTTTTTTGTATGAGAAATTTCACTGATTTGATTTGTTTCGTCAAATAATAAACCAGTGTATTGGGAAAATATGTCTTTAGTATGAATAAAAATATTGCGTCAGCGGAGCTGGTGAGGAGGGAGGGGGAAGGGGCAGGGGGAGGGGAAATCGCGGACAATCATGCAATCATTCGGACATTATCGAGTATTAATATATAGATTATTGACGCCAAGTCTGAATATAATTGATTTATTTGTATACTACCTTGAGTAACATAAACATACACTTTTAAAAGATTTATCTTTATAATATTATCTCTTGCTACTGGAACACGTTCTGCTCTAAAGCATCTATGTATAATACAAGTTGATTGCTAAAAAAACAAGATCATCTATATGACGTAACTACTGCATACATTCCTTACACGAAAAAGCATGGTAGAGATGCGGCAGGTGAGAAAGCCAACGAGGCTAGTGTAAACTTTTTATTTAATAAAGGATATAATTATTTGGGCTACGCGTGCATATCACACGGCCCGTTTGATTTTTTTTGTGGCCCTCAGATGTTTTATTTTAAGTAAAACAAAGTAAATTTAGATTTGCATTTTTGAAATATAAATACAACATGTATACATCTAAATGTTTCAAAATATTTTTTTTTGTAAACGAGTACACCAATTCATCTTTTTGTACGGTTTAGAAATAACACGCTCAAATGTATTGGAACCTTTCTTTTATTAATGTTTTTTCTTGTTTAACGTATACAATATCTGAGGATTGGGCGTACTTTCATTTTTTGTATTGTTTTTATGCGGCCCTTTAACCTGCTTTAAGAGTCAAAGAATATTGTTGGACTCCTGAACTTATTTTTCTTCCTTCATCCACCACTGCTTTCTGATCTGTAAATTTTATACGGCAAAATGAAAAAACGTAAAGCGAATTTAAAGTTTTTTCTTTGAGTGGGAGTGTCTTAGGAGCAACTGCCTAAAACTTGATGCCGTGTAAAAAATCAAATTCTCAGGATAAAAGAAAAGCCTATATGATATAATGTCTCCTCGCTCTTCGTGTGACGCTGCCAATGTCTTAAGAGTTTACTAATTTTCCTTGTTAGCCACCAAGTTGACGTGGCCAATTCATCCAATGAACAGTTGGATCTACTTGGGCAACTCTTCACACTCCTCGTGCATTAAACGACAATCTCATTAGATGTGTTCAGAATTTTGCTTTATCCAAGTTAACGTGCTGGCCCATCCACTTACCAGCATAGAGCTTGGCATCGAAACCATAAAATATTTAAAAGAATATTACCTGTATCATTATTGGATTGCCGTATCCTCTTCACTGTTGTATGAAATTCGCCACACAAAAGAAAGATAAACACCTTATAACATTCTCCAAATTAATTATACAATAAGAAAAACAGCAAAAAAACATGCCTCATTGTTTAATGGATAATATGAATGTTAGCACATCATTATAATTTATGAATCAAAAGGCGTAACATTATTATGTGAGAGGTCAACATTAATAACATGAAATTAATGCATTGTTTTTAGCATGTGTACGAATCTATTCATTACTATTGAATCAATTATTTTGTTTTGCGAAGTGTATGGCTTCAAAGTTCAACAGTCATCTCAATTCACATTGAACTTTAAATAGAGCGGTTCGATAAGACAGTTTTATAATCTAATGAGAATCATTTTTGGTGAAGGTTTTATAAGTTAGCAAAAGGTATGTCATTCAATAAAAGGTGATTATCAGTGGCGACTCGTGGGTATGATATTTGGGGATGCTGTGGGTAGATTAAAATTCAGTAAAAGACCATATTACTAATATTTTATTTAAAATATCAAAGATAATAACAATGTCAAGAAAAAGCTATTTGCAAATAAAGTCCATTCGTCTATTTTGTTATTGACAAATTTTCCTATAACTTTTTCGTTAATGTTTGGTATTTTTCCAATCATATCTTTCTCTACATTAGAACCATTTTCACAATGTACACTTCCATTATAACTTTTATTCTGGCCGAACACGACCCGGGTCGTTTTCGTACAGAATAAAAGTTATAATGGAAGTGTACATTGTGAAAATAGTTCTACGTAAACATAAATTTCCTTCAGTCGAAATTCTAAATTATATCTTTCTCTATTGAAAGCATTGATAAAACTGTCAATCTTTCTTGACTAGTTGTGTTCCTAAGGTAAGTCTTAATACTTTTTAATGCAGAAAAGCAAAGTTGAGGTTCTGCAGTTGTCATTGGAGTAGTAATCAAAAATTTTAAGAGCTTTGCCAATTCTCCAAGAACATCGCATAAATTATTAGCATAAATAATTTTCAATAATGATAATAAATTATTATATTCAATTAAGTTGTGCATTTCTACTCTTTCGGAAGCTTTTCCTTCTCAAGCATTGGATCACGATTCCGTGGGCGCAAATTTGCTAAATCAGCCAATTCACCCAACGACGCTGCTCCGAGCTGCAGCGCGACACTGACTAAACGGCAAGATCCCCCCTCTCCAGTCTATACACTTCACGCCATACAGTGACACACCAAATTCTAGGAGCAACGCCGCTGCGCAGCGCTCGCGTTGCTCCTTCGATGTATTACTGTACACTCTGTCAGCACAATATACAGGAATTCATCTGAGGAGCGATCGGCGCCCTCTCAGCAAATACGAGCCAAACTTTTAAATAGTTAATCGTATAATACTATAGATACAATAAAAGTAAATAAAATTACATTTATATCAAATTTTCTTGGGGATGCTGCAGCTTCACAGTGTATATGAATGGGCCGCCATTGTGTATTATTACATTTCATATAATATGACAATTATAAGTGTAAAAAGGAAAAAAAATAAATACTAAATTTAATCAATAAATGTTGGTCATATGGCGCAGTGGTTAGCGTGGCGGATCTCACGGGATCGATTCCCAGTACGAACAGTATTTTATTTTTTCAATCGATATATCGACTTTTGTTCGAAGGGATGGGTGTTTGTGATGAATTAAAATTCTTTCCCACCTTTCCAATCCTTCAATAACTGAGAGAACGTTTAGTTAAGCACTAGTCCTGTCCTATCCTTATACTACTATCTTTGGAAAAAGAGATTTTAAGCGACTGAATACTAAACAGTTCTCGTAGAAAAAGTTCTGTTAAGAGGAATGTGGATGTGGAGCACTAGGGTTCCACGGAACATGGTTTGGGAAACCCTACGTTAAGGTGTAAAGCAATCATGCAAAAAATGTAGCAGGCTGCCGACAAAAAATATGCCGGATTCGGGTCGCAAGGAAAAATGACAAAATGTGTAATATTTATTAAATAATTTGATAGGTAATGCGATCTTTGCTTTGTGAATTTCAAAGTAATTCTGTGGAGATAATATTTGAAGAATTTTATTGGCTGTTATTAATTACAATTACTTACTCGAAATATATGTACACACCATATTTATATTCAAAAACTTTCGAGGGCCGCCAAAAAATTCAAACGGGCCGCTGGTTGTACACCGTTTTAGAGTGCACAGTTTTTAGTCAACTCGATTATTTTAACGCGAAGTAATGTATCTTATAAAAAATATTTTATTTCATTGCAAATATAACAAACGGGCGTTTTCTAAATTATTAAAAAAGATGATCGAATGTGATGTTAAAAATTACACAATCGAATCATATCCGAAAAAAAATAATTGCAACAAATTAAATTGATCGGTAAAAATATTTAGAAGGTCGTTTTGTATCTCATAAATGTTTCGTAATAACTGAAAATGATTCTCAATCACGATTCCGTATAGAGCGACTCGAGAGATTGGAATGATGACTAAATGACTTACTTGATATCAATTTTTAATAAAGTTAAATAGCAACAAATCGTCTTAAATTTTCTACAAACAAGTATTTAAAGTTTTGTCAGTTTTGAGTTGTTTGTTGTAATGAATTCGAATTTTCAATACATACATATTCCTTTATTAGTATCACAAAAAAATGCTTTATTTAACCCAATGTCTGCCAAACTGAGTGCCGCAAGAAGTCTCAGGTGTGCCGCGGTAAAAGAAGCCTTCAAAATTTTAATTTTAAATTATGGCTATTCGTACAAATTTTCTTCAATTTTAAATAAATTCAACATCTACACATTCAAACAAATATTTGTCACGTTCATAGATCGTGGTCAACGCGACACATTTTCTTTTTTAAAGATACATTTCCTTATTTAAAGCATTTTTATTTGGTGTGCCGTGGTACCAGTCCCATTTATCAGTGTGCCGCGAAGTAAAAAAGTTTGGCAGACACTGATTTAACCTAATACAAAACGTTAAAAATACCAAATAATATGGTCATATGCTTTGTTAAGCATGAAAGAGAAGATGGCATTAATATAAACGTATTTTCTTTCTTCCTTATTAAAATATTCAAAAATGTGGAGGGTAAAACGATTACAGTGGTGTTATATAGCGACAGCGATTTCGGTAGAATAAAGTACATTTATGTGTTTCCTGAAAACTTGCTTTTTTTTAGATACATGTAGACAATTACCGACAAAATACACTAATGGAACTCACTCTTACGTACATTGTATTACATGGATTTTTTTTCCAGTGTATGCTAAATAGATTGATAAATGAAATAGTGTTGCATAAAAGGTTGCATAGAAGTTGCATAGATTTTTTTTTTGTTAAATTCGTAGCTTTAAAAAGCCTTTATTTATTATTGTTTTTAAAAGCAATCTATTGAATTGATACGCCACTAAATATGGTAGAGATTTCACATATTATATCACAACAATTTTTAATATTCCAAATAATTTAAATAAGCTCAAAACGTAATACGGAAGGAAAGAAACGAAAAAATCGTCAAAAATATGAACATTCAAACCTGTGCTTGAACTCGAACCGTCTTCGGCTTTGATTGTGCAATTCAAGGGTTAAAATCACAAGACGTGCAGTTTCTTCTTCTTCTTCTTCTTCTTTGGCCATGTTCGCATATGGCCGCCACGCGGCACCTCCATGTTTCCCTGTCTCCCGCCAATTGCTTTGCTTCCTCCCATGACATGCCAGCATCCCTCAGTTCCGCCGAGTACATCCTATGTATAGTACCCGACGGACGTCCGGGACGCCCACCGGTCGAAAGAAAAGGCAGGCAGACAGTTTAGTATGCACAAATAAATAAAAGTACAAATAAATATAATAATTTAGATTTTTTTTGTAACTGTTGAGAAATCACTCTCCTTTTAGTATGCGCATTATGTTTTTGACCAAATTCATTATTATAATTGAAGTAAGGAAGTATAATTTAGACGTTTCTAGATTACCTACTTAAAGAGGGAAAAAAATGAAAGTAATTTTGACTTTCAGCCTGGCAAATTACTGAATTGAATTATTCAATATACTTTTGTTTTTTTACTAATAGTATACAATTCTTGTTGAGATGATAGTTGATTTTTTCTAAGACCTGTGGGAAATTTGTCGAGCAACAATCAAATTGCTAAGCACAATACGTTTTTAAAAGATCAGTATTGTCGA
Source organism: Himalopsyche anomala (assembly GCA_031772345.1). NCBI lineage: Eukaryota > Metazoa > Arthropoda > Insecta > Trichoptera > Rhyacophilidae > Himalopsyche > Himalopsyche anomala. The sequence continues at coordinate 2,952,067 of CM062823.1, read as the reverse complement.
ATAAAAACATTGCTGAAAACTTGTTATATAAAACACCGAATGTTTATTACTAAGTTTCGTGTATTTTTATTAAATTATTTTTTCAATTTTAATTAATTTACACCACAGACCAATTATAACAGCAAGAAAACATTGCCAAGTCAATTTGATGTGGTAAAATGAATTTGACAAACTACAGATGCAATAGTATACAACGGAAATTTAAGATCATAGTGGCATATTAAAATAAGCATGTTATCAAATGACGTCTGTTTTTTTACAATATTCACTTTAAATGTGGAACGGATAAGCACTTATTAATGATATTTATCTCAATATTAGTTCTTCTATCGTAATCACTCGTTAATTAGTAAGTTACTCAATCTTTTTATTTCGAAGAGAGTAGAGATTTAAGAATAATACTAAAACCGGACTAATGGTAAGTTTAACCATATTAATGTCCAATTTTTAGAATTTTGTGGATAGAAAAGAATTATAAACATTTTTCTGTTCAAGAAAAATCTTTAATCATATTAAAAATCAGCTTGTGAAACAGTCTTTTGAAGCAAACAACGTTACCACTCGACTACGAGCCTAAAAATGGTGTGTTATTAAAAGAACATACTATTATATTGTGTTTAGCACGCTTATACGATTAGACAATTATTTATTACAGGATATAACTAAAAACGTTATAAAAAGGAAAACACAAGCCTAAAATGCGTTTGTGTTTCTTACTAAAAATGTCTAAGTGAAGTTATATATCAAATCATTCATAGTGAAAATGGTTAAATTAATTATATATATTAATACATAACGCTAATCACTTTCAATGTGTTCAAAGTCAACTCATTACGTAGGTTTTTGAAAATTTTCATCTCTATCAGTTGTTGTATCAGTTGATCAGTAGGCGTCTTATGTGCTTGAAAAGACGTATCAGTCGAGGAATAAAATAAATTATGAGATCTGCTACAAAATATTTTATGTATTATAACTGCTATTTAAAATTTCAGACACTCGCGATAATGATTCTTTCCAGTTAAAAAATATTTCAATTCTAGAAGGACATGTCTTAATACAAGTTTTCAGACGTTTAATTCAGTGTTAAAAAAAATGTATTAGGTATATATAGCACGTTCTGACAATAAAAATTTAACGTGCCACTTAAAAACACATATTTTATTTTAAGCAAAAGAAAAATATTCACTTAAGGTCATTGCTTCTTTACATTCTAAGATAATATTATGCTTTTATCATTTTGACAAAATTTTCAAATTTATGTAATTCAAATTATATAAGTTTAAAAATATATTTTTTCAAACTGCTTCTGTAGTGAAGCAGTAAAAATCATCTTAGCGATCAGGGAGAGTGACATATCATTGTGAGGTGAAATATCATATGTTTATTTTTTCAATTGATCACTTGTGATCCTGGATCTCAATTTGGCGACCAGATGTATAGTAATTTTTCTGTTAACTCCTTGAATATATCCACTACTTATTGTGAAGCATTTTATTGTATTACTTACAGAGCATCTCAACATATTTTTGTATACTGAGAATAGTTGTTATTTAGTTAGTAAACCTACAAAAAAAAAATAGAAAAGGATTTCAACGATAGAGATAAGAAAGGAAAAATATTTCACTGATTCCTTTTGCTAAGTCACATTTTAAAGAAAATATAGGTTGGAGACAGCGATGAGCTGCCAATACGTTAACAAGAGGCTCACTAATCTCGAAGCAATTCTCGGTGTTCTGGAGACGGAGTGAACTTGCCTAATACTCCTATACAATTTATATGCAATACTTTAATTAGCAATCGATTGTTATTTAATACACTTATCATATGTAACAATGTGCAATTTAACGTAAACTTATCAATCTAAATAGCTAAAAATGTACTACTGTGTATACTGAAGCTGTCGTAGAAAATATATAAGTCAAAAATTGCAGTTATATACTAGTTTGATCTGACAATATTGTTTTCTCATATATTAACAAGAGGCTCGCCAACCGTAGTAAAATTTAACAAGGGGCTCACGCGAGCTCCTGTGAGCCCCCTCCAGCCCACCCCTGGTTGGAGAGAATATAGACATCCGACTAAAATATTTCTCTGAAAGCTTTTAAAAATCAAGAGATGAGAGTTTATGTACTGAATTTGAACGTATAGATAAATGTGGCATACTTCTGGGTAGGGCTTCCAAACCGGTTTAAACCGAAACCGGTTAACCGGTTTATCGCGTGTTTTGAAAAAACCCGAAAACCGGTTTATTTCACTCGGTTAACCGGGTTTTATCAAAAATGCATTGTTTTTTACAAAAATAAAAATGTTTTATAATGAATTTACTGCGTAATATAGGAAAAAATTCACAAAATACAACAAACATGTACAAATTTTCGTAATTATTTATTAAGATACGAATGATTCTTAAATGCACGTCATTCAATAACCTTCATTGAATTTGTAAAAAAAAAACATCCTAATAAATCTCTAAATTTTTTTTATAAGAATTCCATATAATTAACATGTACCATTTTTAAGCATATGCAATTTTATGATTAATAATGTAAATCTCTCTACCTATTTTTATGCCAATGTGTGCTTGTTAGTAGCGAGATAATTTCTTTGCATAATTTTTGAAATTGGAGTATTAGCTATTATGCCAAATATTGAAAAATTTCTACGATTTTTTTTTGCATACCTACCTAATCAAAATACATGATATTTCGGTTTAAACCGGTTACCCGGTTTATTTGTCAGAAAAAAACCGAAAACCGGTTAGTGTTTAAGTCCGGTTAGTTGGAAGCCCTACATCTGGGTATCAAAATTTGTGGAAAGGCAAATCATATTATTGCACATGACAACTTTTTGAAAATAATGCCTTGTGATCCTGATTGACAATGATTTTTTTGACCGTTGTGGCCATATGCTAATATTCCAATGCTTTCAAGCTTATTCAGTTTATCGGTAAAGAGTTCATGAATACGTATCTAAAGACAAAACAACTTGATTATTTCACCTCATCTTTAACTCTCGCGACTCGGAGACTAGAAAAATACTTATTCTTACGAATTAAAAAAAAAAATAGTCTAAAGGGCTTAAAATATCTCTCTGCATCATTCCTCATACATTTTTTTTTATAAAAATCCGTGTTTTTTTAATAAATAATCATATTTTAAGTTGCGCGTAAAAAAGAAGTCATCCCAGCACACATATGAAATTGCAACTGATGCGTTTAGCCCAGCTATTTTACGAACGATCGCTTATCGCGGGCGCTTATCTCGTTATCGCGTTATCGCGTATTTATATAAACTACAAAAGGTTAAAAAAAACTATGATATAAGAATACCTTAATTATAAACATTGTATCACCCATATTAGAATAGATATTTAAGAAAATGTGGGTATTGGGGTCGCATTTCTCGAGCTTAGAACCGGAAAAATTTAAAAAATACTAAAGTGAGTTTTTCTTCTCGAATAATCTCGTTCTAATATTTTTACCGTGACTTTAAAAGTCTTTGAGTGATTGGCATACATCCGTTTATTGCTAAATTATTTCTTTTTAAAACATTATACGGTAAAAAATATATTTTACTTCATTTATATATCATCAAGACACTGATTTACTTATAAAAAATATAACTATTTATACCTGTTTTTTGGTGAATAGAATCTTGTTTTATATAAAACAAGGTCGTCCATCATAACTTTAAGCTCATTTTTTATTTATCTTGAACACTAAAATTTATTACGATAGTACAAATCATAGATTTAAAACTCGTGATATTACAATATCGCGTAAACATGAACTTTTTTCATCCTTCAATAAGTGCAGCAAGGTATATTTAACAAGACACGGAAAAATAAATAACGCAAATATATCTCAATCATAAATGTCGGTCATTTTTTGCGGCATCCTTTAAAAAGAAGAACGTTTATCATGCATAACGCTAAATAATATGAATTATTTTATGCTTAGATCGTGTTCAGGATGTGAAATAAAACTTTTACATTTTTACAGATTTGTCGTAGAATTCGTTTTCCTTGCTAGTATACAAAAAAAACTAATAATATCATTTTATGAGAGGTTTTTTAATATTGTTATTTTAAGCAATATTTCTTACAGGCTTATAAGAATATGAAAAAGATTTTTATATACAATGGATCCACTACATCAAATTATTTTTTCATAAACTTACCGGATAATTTTGACCAACTATCGTAACTGACCTAGAGTTATAATTTTTAATAGACTGAAATATAATATGTACGAAACTACTAAATTACAGTAGTGATTTAATTACTCACACATAACAAAATATCCGTAGAATTTCTCATTTTAAAAGATGTATAATATTTACAAGAACAAATCAAAAAATCTATTCAAATTAAACAGATTAAGTCGAACAGAAATCTACAGATTGATTGAAAAAAATGCTGTCCGTACCAGTAAGATCCGTCATGGAAACCAATGTCGTTGACCACTACACTACGGGCTAACAACAATATAAATCTTACATTAAAAAAATGCTAATTTATTAGTACAAGGACTCTGCAGTACTAAAGATAACATACAATTATAGTTTTTAATAAATTCGTTTCTATGCAAATTTTTAAATTCAGATTTGTTCATATTATAAAAAAAATGAGTGATATTAAAAATTCCATGCCCCAGGTAAAACCATTTGTATAACTTAATGAGATCATCTTTAGCGAAGATTGAGGTCACAGAAAAATTCGAGCTGTCACAGTGCAGAACTTCTTTTGCGGACTGTGAGAGTTTTTTTTTTCAATTTCAAAAATAGGTATCGCGAATGGAAGTAATTGTTATTTGTACGCAAAAGATTAATTGGAAAACGTTACCGTAGCCGTGGGCGGTTAGGTGCATTATTGAAATTGATTTTCAATGGTCAAAACCACTCGTACTTATGACATCAGGCAATGTCTATAAATCATTTTTCATCTTTGTTTGATAAGCGATTTTCAATTATGTGTTACGAAACAGCCAACGTCCTACATTATTGTGTGTATCGAGAAAATGTGATACACCTGTTAAGCAAAGATACTTTGCTCTAAGTAAACACAGTTAATGACAGATTTCTGTGATCGAAAACTATTGTATGACTTATGTTAAGAGTTACAGTATGGCTAAGATCGTCATATTGATAAACAAATAAAATAACTTAGCAACAGATTATTATTCATTTCTTCTGCTTTCAAGTATTTGAGTTATTCCAAAGAAACTTACTATTTATTTAATTTTAATATGATGAACGAAATCAAACGTTACAAAATTACTTTATACCGGCTTACAAAAGTGCATTTCTGTGAGTGGTGAAACGTATACTTTTTATTCAACAAATTTTATTATTTTCCGATGGATTCGGTAGGTAATTTGTGGAGGTTTATTTTTAATACAAAATTAAATTTGATTGATTTTTTTATTCCACTTATTGTACTAAAATTTATTTGTTGCCAAGCTATTCCAGCTTGGCCGGTTAGTAAACATTTTAATTTTTAAATGCAGGAATATGATTCAAGATGCACATCCTTTGGAAGTGTCTAGACTTGAACAACGAACGAGGAAAATTGTTCAACACGATACGACTGTCGGATCTGTTGGCTATGCTGACTTGGTTGCATCTAAGGAAAATTACAAGGCCTTTAAGGAAATCACCGCGTCTTTTGGAAAAATAATAGAATCCAATACATAAAAGCTTTTATTTTTTACTTAATTATTTTATTTATCATTCTGCACACTGTAGTGCATGCTACCAAGCATTGAGAAATTTCTCATCGGAACATCCCTGGCAAGATTTTGTTAATTGAAAAAAGAATGCCACACGTACAAGTATCTGACACTGTAAATACAATGGTACACAGATTTTTACTGTCTAAAACGATTTTCCTTAACTCGTAACATGCCATCCTAAAAAACCACGTTCCCTGCCATGATGGCATTTCACTGTTTATTGACAGTATTTAAACCTAAATTAGCAGTCAAAAAATAATGTTAAAAATGTATATATGCTAGAATACCTAAAATAATAAATATTATACTTATTGACAATATTAAGAGAAATATTGATTGCATCATGGGCATGGAAGTGCTAAACTCTTTTTTCTAGAAATTTTAAAGTCTTGGCATATTTCAAGTTCTGGGACGTAAGACACAAATATTATGGGAATTGCTAGAAACTACGACCATTTTACAGAAGCTGGGAACATAAATATTCAATTCAAAATAGTATTAGTTGTATTGTCATGGAGATAACTAACTAAAAACTGAAAATTTTAAAGATTTCAAATGTGAATATTTCCATAATATATATGCGAAGTGGTTAGTTCAACATCAAGGCGATAATATTTCCCATTTCTATTATACCGGTAAAACATGCCACGACAAAAATTATTCCCCTCCGGTGTGTTTGTCTCAAAAAATATACCAATGAAAAAAAGTTGGCAAACGTTTATTATCTCATTGCCAACTTAATGATGCACTAATATGCACACCTAATTCACAGTTCAAGTTACACAAGGTATTTTTAATCTGTCTCATTTTTTGAGCCAATGATGGGGTGGGCGTGGATGCTGTGATCTCACACTGGCTTCGAATGACTTGCGAAATATTCTACGAGGTCGTCTGCATGAGATTGATGAAGAAGATTTACTTGTATGAACATTTCAACATCGGTGTACAATGTAATTCCAGCATGAATGACATTTTTTACAATGTTATTTACTATGTAGAATACCAGCAAGGTTATTTAATTAGTTAATAATAAATCATTGCTATCAACTATTCGATAAAAGCGTTTTTGATTGTTATTAATTATATTTAGAAAGGAGATCATATTTTTAAAAATATTATATTATGTATCATATATATAATTCTTGATCACATTTTGCAATTGTGCAAATAATTTAAAAATGTTCTCATTGATTTTCGAACGTATATTTAACATATATTACCATTGCCTAGAGAAGTGGAAATTTTTAGTAATAGTATTTGTGAACTGTTTGTTAAATTTTTCTATTTTATTTTTTGATTTTTTGTGTTGATTTTTATGTATTATGTAGTTTTATTTAATATTTTATGTCTTTATATTTGTCAAGTACATGACGAATTGGCGTCAGCTGTTATGTCATGTACTATAATTTTAATTTTAAACAATAAATAAACATATAATATATTCCGTTTTGCATAACAATGCTATATTTTTCGATTATGAACGGTAATAATATTTGCTTTTATTACCACAAAATCAGTATATTTTAATTATAAGATAATGACTAAATTCTCAACAGTTTTTATTTATAACCTTTAACTTATTAGGGTCATATGGCGCAGCTGTTAGCGTTGTTGGCTTCCGTACCGTATATTACGGGTTCGAGTCCCAATACGAACGGCATTTTTTTGATTGATTTATCGATTTCTGTTCGATGGCATGGGTGTTTGTGATGTCTTAATTTCCCTCCCACCCTTCCCATCCTTTAATGACTGGGCGTAGCGAGAACGATTAGTTAACCACTAGGTCTGTCCTAGCCTTATCCTTCATTCCCTACTGCTCTTATTTAAAAAAGATAAGTTGATCTCTTGTAAAAAAAATTCTGTCGAGGCACCTTCATTAGGAGTTTATAAACACCACATTTAGAGCTGACATGGATAAAAAATTTAAAAGTTTATTCACTCAAAAGCTCAATATAATACAAGTATTTCAAAACATAACAGCCTTCGGCGTCGAGAGGTCAACGTCAACGTGATGTCTTAAATACCCTCATCCAATCTATACTATCGTAAAAACGGAGCGTAACAAGAGCGATAATTAGCTAACTAGTAGTCCTATTCTCTACTTAGAAAAAATAAAGGTTGAGCAAATGAGTAACAAACAGTTCTCGTAGAAACATTTCATTTAAAGTAAACTCTATTAGAAATTCATATGCTCCACTTTCGAAGCGTGTTTTGAAGTAAACTCCATAACGAGTCCATATGCTCCACATTGGGAGCGGACATGGTTAAAGGGAATATATTGCCAATTGTAAACTGTAATCGTTTACTTATATTCTAATAGCTTGTGAGCATTTTAAATCAGAGACGGTATCATACTTAGACACATATTTATATTAATTTTTTAATGAATGTAAATTGTATATCTTATCAAAAAAATGCATTCGATGTTGTTGATTTTAGCATATGTTCTTATCGTAATCAATTCTAAAAATTAGGTGTAGGAAAGGCAACAAACTAGCACCGTTCCCTTACTAATACAATCACTGAAAAGTGATGTTGGTTGATTGATTTCGGCCGATCCATATCGACTTCTTTATAATTTATCTTTTAATTAGCAGTGGACATAGCACATAGCTTTAGTACAAAAGATTTTAGTTTATAGCTTCAAGACAAATACGTAATGCCTGACAAATTATAAATGTTCTACTAGTTTAATTTGTATTGATGTCTTTCTATTTTATTCTAGTATGTACATCTTACTGGTGGAATTATAATGACGAGGATAAAAGATTGATATTGTCTGATGTATATATACAATTTAATTGATATAGCGAAAGAATACAGACATTTCTGTCGAAAGACGACGACATTTCACAGGTTTTGGATTTTCAATGTCAATATGACAATAGTTTTATTTATCATGCAACGGTAAAAAATATACGCCCAACACAAAAAAAAAACAAAATTTGAAATAAAAAAGTATAACTCATAAAATGTAAAGCCGCAATATTACTACTTAATTTGCCAAAAATGTGCGAAATTCAATTCTTATACAATTATTATAATGAGATAAAACGTGCTATAGTTGGCGGTAATCATTTGACGTTTTTAAACCACAACAAGTTTCTTTTTATGTAGGGTTAACATATAAAACAAAAAAATAATATATAAAATAATACTACAATTTTAAAACGTAAGATATTTAAATAATAAGAGAGTGTTTTTAAGCGTTTTACTGTTTGTAAAAAATGTAATCGAAAAAGCTTTCAAATTTTTTGGAATATATCATCTTTAAAAACTCAAAAATTGAATTACAAAATTTACGTTTACCAAAACAATACTTAATAGTATCAGAGTTAATTTAAATTGATAATTTCTCTGAAACATTTCGTTTTAAGTTTTAAAAAAAATCTCTTAATATTGCAAGTTTATAAAACTTTTACTGTTCAAGGCGTTGTTTAAACAATAAAAAAAATAAAGCATAGTATTGGAATTCGTTTCTTATTCGATAGAAGATCAACCAGGAAAAGAAAGGTTGTTGTACCGAAAAATCTACGATTCTTGATTTTGATGTCTAATTATGTGTTATGTTTGTTATTTTAACCTTGTAATTATCTAAACATAGATACTTTGATTACTATTAAACTAATTAGGTTCCTGGTCGAGTGGCCAACATCGTTGGTTCAAATGGCTCGAATCCCAGTACGGACAGCGAAATAATTGTTGTATAGACTTCTTATTCAAAGACATGAATGTATCCCATGTCTAATTTCCTCCCACTCATTTGAACTTAAAACGGGACGCAGTGAAAGCGATTTGCTTATAACTAGTCTTATCTTACCGTTATTCTACTATCCTCACTATTTTAGAAAAAGAAAGGTTGAGTAATCGACCAACGGAAGAGTTTTGTTAAGATTTCATATGATGTACTTTGGTACTCAATAGTGGTGTAGTGGGGCCAGGTCGGCGACGTGGTATCTGAAATGAGTCAAGGCACCGCCCTGCCACCTTTTTGATTTAACTTAATTTTCAAGTACGTACTTACATTCAAAATACTGTTTATTAAATATAAAACTGTTCTATTGAAATTGACAAAATTCAAAATTATGCGGTTTTTTAACGTCGGACGGATATAAAAAAAATAGGGAAGAAATTAATGACCAACCTGGTGCCTATTTATTTACCACTACACCACTGGTTGCTAGTGTAAATGGTTAGTTTCTTGCCAATATTTATCTTCTTTAACCACTTGAATACCAAGAGGACACCGGTGTCCGGAACATATGCAAGCGAACTCGAATGACGTTTAAAAAATCAAATACTTGGTATTCTAATAAAATATCATACTGAGTCAATATAGGTTTTTAAAATATCGAATTCTAGTGTATATTAGCCAAAATTATTTTTCTCAAAAACACGCAGTATCTCTGACACATATTAATGATTTATTTGCGCGGTATTCAATCGGTTAATCAAGATATAGATTATAAACACATTTGTTCTGGTTGACAATTTGATACGAGGTTGAGTTACAATGGTGAATTTAAAATTATATCGCAGCGCATCTCATGACCCGAAGGCTCATTTCGTTCTTAAACATTTTGAGTCCCCTAGAACAGTGCCCTCCAAGGCCCACTAAATCTGAAAAAAAAATATCCGCGGCCCCCCTCAATACAAAACGTGTTCTGCGGCGGCCCCCGGAGAAAACCTGCGCCCCTCAATTTGGGAAGCACTGCCCTAGAATGCCGCAGTAAGCGGTGGGCGTAGCTTTTGAGGATCTTTGCAAACTGGAGCGCTTGCGCAAACGCGACGCGTGCATGATTATCCGACCGAGGTCGCTTGGATGCTGGGAGACTATTATCTGATCAAAAGGAGGATCCTCGGCTCGAGATTACGACAGACTACCGAGATTAAATGCTTGCCCAACGCTGGGACCGTGAAGAATTAAAATATACTAAAGTAATAACAAACGGTTTTATATACGAGCGAGACTATTGGACACCTTATATTATCTTAAATCAGGCGTGGGGAACCTGCTGCCTTTTGGCTGCTCTGGTGCGGCCTTCTGATCAATTCTGTATTTCTGTAATTTTTTGTAAATTCGTAAATTCCTGACATTTTCTGACCGTAAATTCCTGTTTCCGGTCAAAGATTCCCTATTCAATGTTTACTGCGGCCTTATGTCGAAACAAAAAAATGTATGCGGTCTTTAGAGAATAAAAGGTTCCCCACCCCTGTTTTAGATACTACTGATAAAATATTAATAATCTTAAGCCGTCTGTTTGGTCGAGTGGTCAACGTCGTTGGCTTTGGCTACGGAGGTCGCGGGCTCGAAGCCCAGTACGGACAGTTTTATAAATTGATTTTTCAATCGATTTATGAATTTCTGTTCGAAGGCATGGATGTATGTATTGTTTTGAATTCCCTCCTTTTGCTCATCCTACCCATGAACGGGGCGTATCGAGAGCGATTAGCTAACCACTCGTCCTGTCCTAGCCCTATCCATCTATTCCTATTCTCTTTGGAAAAAGAGAGGTGGAGCAACTGAGTAACACGCAGTTCTCGTAGAATCACTTCTGTTGAGATAAACTCCATATGCTCCACTTTGGGAGCGGACATGGTAAAAATAATAATAAATAATATTAAGTATTTTTTAAGAAATTCCATACTAAAATATCAAGTATTATAATACGAGAATTGTTTAGTTAGTCCCGTATCCGAGTCATCTATAGTGTGTTCGTTTTTACGGTTCCGGTGTTAATGCATTCGTTGGAAAACCTAAATGGGAAATTTAATTGAATCATTTTTTTTATCCATGTCCGCTACCAATGTGAAGCGTATGGCCTCCTAATGGAGCTATCTCAACAGACGTTTTTCTACAACTGTTTATTACTCAGTCGCTCAACCCCTCATTTTTCCAAAGAGAGCAGTAGGGAAAGAAGGATAAGGCTAGAACAGGACTGGTGGTTAACTAATCGCTCACGCTACACCCATACGGGAGAGAAGGACATTTTAGCCTTCACGAATACCCAGAAATAGTCTACTGAAAAAATACTGTTCATACTGGGACTCGAACCCGTGAGATCCGGCACGGTAGCCAACAACGCTAACCGCTGCGCCATAGGATACGACGATTCATTTTTAAGACGTATACATTTTTTTTTTAATCGTTTGATTCCTAAAAAGGTATTTAGTGAGAGCGATAAGCCTACTCATTTTATTCTTCACCCCGCCCCCCCATCATTATATCACTAACCATTCCAAAAGTATGTAGATAACAAACAGTTGACGAAAATAACTTATAATGATTAATAATCAATATTTTTTAATTCAGTTTCAGAATATTTATAACAAAATAACTGTAAAATATTGACATATTTTACAACAGGTACCAATCACAACAAATAGTGCTCATCAAATATTTATTAAAAGCCATTATTACTTCAATCATCGAAAAAATAAATTTATTTTATTATTTTTTAATCATAGGTATTTTATTATTTTAATGCCAATGTTTTCTACCACTGTGCTAAGGTTTTATTAGGGGCGTTGCTAATTTTTTAGATAGTATCTAAATATGTTGTGATTACCAACTGGAACTTTCATTATTGCTCAATTAGATTTCAAGAATTCTACCGTTATTTGCTAAATTATCTCATTTGTTTATTAATTTTAAATTTAAAGTATTACTCACTATGAAAATTTTTATGTCAGCAATAAAATGAAGTTACTTTTTCGTTTTATGTTCTGGTAAATAATACATATTTTCTCCGTATTTATTAATAGAATCTCATAAAAAAAATACAAATCACTGAAAAACAGTTTATATTACAGTATTTTTGTTATTTGATTTCCGTGATTATGCGGACTCGATGAATAATATTGAAAGATTTATAAACCGAATATAAAAAAAATATTTTTAATGAATCTTGCAAACCTTATCTCAAATAAAAATATTGCTGTGCGCTCTAAATGCACGATTGATAAAAAAATATATAGAAATGTAATAAACCACTTCTCAATTATAATTATGACTCGTTAAATAAAACTGCTCTTTAGTGGTAAAGTTTATAAAATTGATTATTTTTTATTTAGGGGGAACAAAATAATAACATATTATCAATTAGTTAAAATACACATTGAACAATCTATAATATTACATATTAATTTTTAAAAAAGTAAATATTTTCTGGTATTTAATTTTTTAACCGATTTTTTTAACATTTCCAATTAAGTCGCGTTAGTTAATTTTGTCATATAAAACAGGCAAAACATTTGTTTTAACGATTAATATTGTTTTCTCGTCTAGATATGTTTTATTGTAAAACGCCAAAGTACAATTAACTTGACAAAATACAATGAAGACAAAACATTTGAATATGATTTATGTAATAAAATAATTCCAAAGACTTCGTAAAAAATATATTTAATAATAAAAAAATATATATAAGAAAACAACAACACAACAAATTCGTTACAGATAAATGCATTGATCAGTCAAACAGTCTTTGCAACTGGCGCTTCATATCGCCATTACGATGAAACAGTTTAAGAAATATATTTGTAGTCTCAAGAAAGGGCAAAGAAAAGAATGATAAAATATAGTAAAAAAACGTACTGATTTTTTTTATGATTAAAAAACAATAATAGAATGAAGAAAAAAACTTTTTGTCAAATTTCAAAAGTTAGTTTTCCATTTGTAATTTAAAGTTTTAGCTTTATGGGGATATACATCTTTAATCAATACTGACGAAAATGTCATAAATAAAATTACTACATTACTTGCTTTCATTAGATTAAAATGTATTTTGAACTAAGAAATTTTACAACCACCCAAAATAATAATATTAGTAAATGGTAGTAAATTTTCATGTTAATTTAAATATCATGCGTATCTAATAAAGAAAAAACTTGAGCCTGTTTAAAATGTACTAAAAAACAAAAAAAAATATATCTACATAGTTAATCAATACCCCGGGGCTATGCTCAAAAAAACATTAAACTTTTTTTTCATCATTAACGTAATTTATCTACAAAATTGAGCTTATGATATTTTTTTTAACTCTTAATTTTTATGCTACTCATCAAACTTCGTTCAAAAAAACCTTGCGACGTTTGCCATATTTTAAAATTGTTTTGTAAATTATGAAATCTAAATTATTGAGACCACTGTAACACGACATAATTGTTGCAGATTCTTAAAAATTTGATTACAAAACTTCTTGCTGATTCAATCTATTTTTGAATTTTCTTATATTATTTTCTTAAATGTAACGTTCATTGCCAATTGCTTTGATGAACCACATTTTTATCAATATTGATAAAGAAATCTTATATCAAATCTTTACTCATAAATCACCTACATAAAGAGTTTATTAATGGAGTATTATGAACAATAGAAAGAGCAATGCAAAACGACGTGCAGTGTTAATTTTACTCTCTAATTCTCGTACATATAGTTTTATATGGTATATTATTCAATATTAGGACTTTTAATAACAATCATCGATAAACATTATTCGTTCAGCCATCTTGATTAAAAATATCTAACACAACTACGACAACGGAAACAACATAGCGTTAAATATTTGATGAAATGTTTTGATTTGATTATTTAGTATTGAGTATCATTAGAATTCACAAATTCGAATAGTAAAATGTATAGATTCTTTCATGTAAATTTTGTTTTCAAATTTATAGCGTATGATTGTATTGGGCCGCGCATAAAAACTGAACGAACCGCACTTACCAAAATTGCAATATATATCTTTGTCAAATTTATGTGTCTTAAATTTTATAATGTAACACGGGAGCTATATGTAGAATACTTTGTACGTGATAAATGATATAATAGTTTCAAATATAACAATAAAAATAATTAAAGTTATAATACTATCGTAACCACCGACCAAAATCTTTTTAATTACTAATAAATAGACTATTACAAAAATCGTTCAAGAACATTTCATTTTCTTTAATATCCAATCATGCATTTTTGTTATTTTGTATACCAAGGTGACTTAAATAAATAATTTATTGCATGCTTTCGAATAAATCAAAAATCTAAATGTAATCTATTTTCTTACATCCTTCTCGAGAAAATAATTATACAGCTCATGACAAAGAATCTACTTAATGCATTTTTCATTCAATTAATATAACCGAGTAAAACGACTGATATATTTCTTGTGTTTCAATGCCATATAATTTAATATGCTTCTTAATCAAAAGTATAAGACAGTTTTGAGGCCATTATGCAGTCAGAAACGCTCGTGTTTGCAATTTGCAATACATATTTCGTATTAAAAACAAAAGACCGAGTAATTTGATAGAGCGGTGTTAAGTTGCAATGATGCATCTCCCGATATGGAGTTGCAACCAATTTTCGATACGTTTTAATGATCTTTATGTTGCTTTATATCTTATGATCTACGAGGAATTTATTTGCCTGAATGTTCAACAGAGCAACGTACTTAAATTATACTGTTGTAATTAAAAAGCAAGCTATGCTATTTTGTTTTTACAATTAATTGATGTGTAACTGGTTCATTAAAGTAAATGGCAATGTACTGCATTGATACGTACAAGTATCGTTATAATTAATATTAATTATCATTCAAATATTGGTAATGTACAGTTTTTTTTACTTCTAGAATAATGGCAATGGTCCATTGCCTATTGTACTAGTTTTTTCTTTTGAGTACTAGTTAACAGGAAACTTATTTTTTTCGATTTCGAGTTACTCTGAATGAAATCAAACGTTGCCTCCGAGATTATCATTTTTAAGTCTTGTAGCTTCACCAATTACATCCTACGGGTGGTATCATCAGATGTCTTTCACAGTGAAGGAGCCCATCAGGTTTTAAAAAAAGACAGGCAGAACTCATGCTCCGTTGGTAAAATCGCTAAAAAACATTTTTTGCTTAAGATACATGTCTGCTCCTAGTAAACAGCAGATATTCCGTTAATGAAGGTATCTCAACAGAAGAGAAGAGAACTTCTTGTATCTCAGTATCTCAACCTTTCATTTTTTTTTCTAAAAGAGGAGGGACAGAAAGTTTACGGCCAGGATAAAAACTAGTGTTTAGATTATCGCTCTCTTTACAACCCGTTATTTCAGATTTAGAATTTGGAAGGAAATTTTTAGACATAAAAAAACCTATGTCTGAAAAGACAGATTGATGAAAAAGAGATTGAAAAAATGCTGTTCGTGCTAGAACTTGAAGCCGTGAGATCGGTCAAGAAAGCCAACGTCGTTGACCACTGCGCCAGGGACTTTAATTTGCATAGGAAAGTCAAAAAATCAGAAAACTGATTCAAGCAGAATTTACGTTATAAGTGTCTTTTTGACTTTTACCAAGAGAAGCAGACAAGTTATTGTTGAAGAATATATATTTTAACAGGTAGATGAAAGTGATTATGTGAGATCGATTTTTGACAGCGTATTAATTGTATTCACTTAATGAGAATACGTTTGACTTAAATACTACTTTAAAAAAACATCAATCACTACTGAAATCTGCTCTAAAGCAATCTTTTCAAAACCTTGAAAAGTCTTTCAATAAAGTAGGAAATCGACGTTGAAGCATCACAAAAATTAAAACTGACACTAATGGATTACGCACAAATCTATAAAATGAATTATCTATTGTTTTTTTGATGCTAAATTTTTTTTGACTACCCATGTGCGTCAATTACTCGATGTTCAAATGCGTGATGTTCTACTACATTATTTTATTTTGACTTCACTAAAACGTTCAAAATTAATTGAATGTATTCATGTTTAGTGCGATGCGTTTTTTAATTAAAATACTATTAATGACATAGAAGTATTAAAGCTAAATTAATTTTGCAACACATGGAATATGAAGCAAGGCTATCAATAAAAAAACATGTTTCAAATCACGTATGCAGAATAAATAACCGATGTGATTATGTTTTTTTTTATCAAAGATATTAATTAGTTAATTAAACGTGATAAGTCCGGATTGCAAGGGTAAAAAATAGCAGCGATTACGAGATTCAACACATCACTTGACGAGTTGTTTCAAAGGCTTTGACTTATTATTTTCCTCCAGTAACTGTAAACATATTTTTTTGCGTAAATTAATTTTTCATCTACAATATATAGTGTTTGGATAAAGTAAAAATTTTTTTTTTTTTTTTAAAAGGACTGACTTTTAAAAACTATTAAATTTGTTCTGGGATTAACAAATAAGTTTAGCTTTCTTTCATGTGGTTATTTGTTTTTAACGAATAGTATTCTGCTATTTACCTCAAACGTTTATACAAGCCTTTTAGTATTTTTAGCTGATGTCGCCCAAATATCAGTCCTTATGCGGCCGACCACCGTTCGATTTAAACTTTTTTTCATATTTCACATATTTGACTTAAATAGTGAACGATTTTTAACGTCTAAGATCATTCTCATTTCAAAGTAAAGAATGAATAACATGATAAATCTCAAAAACAAAATAGCTTATTTATTTTTGAAAATTTTGTTAAACGTAAACGAAATGAAATATGTACATTATTATTGACATTAGTTATTTTTTGATTTTCTTCAACTTCTATCGGATACTTATAGCTCAATATTCTACTTATCGTAAATTTAACTGTATTAAAAGAAAAGAAAAATCTTTCGAGATAAATTTATTTATAGCAAAAAATAAACGCCAAAAACCTTGCTAATTTTTCACAGATAAGTTAGTGGAATATAATAATAGGGAATGCCTTACTCAAATGGGATTTTTAAAAATATGTTTAGCTAGGTTTTATCAATTAAACCAATGTTGGTAAATAAGTCAATTAACAATTTGTGTAAATTATAGATGTCGCTGTAGATTGTTGCACTCACCTTTAACTTTTTGCACACAAATGCCGCCACTATACGCGGCATACTACTTCAATCTCATTTATACTTTTATTCGTTATTTTTTAAAATATTTTATTTTACATTATATTTTATTAATACATTCAATATTACTACTAATCCATTTATGTGTTTTTCATTAAAATAGAATTTGAAAATATTCGTTTTTTATATTTTTTCTCCCATTAAACTGTATTCAGTTTTTTTTATGAAAAAGTGCTTCGAGTTGGTGGAGTATGAACAACAAAGTATGTAGTAAAATTTTTGTCGTATTATTTTAACAAGAAATAAATAAACATATCGTCGATTTACTACAAAAAGTCATCAATTGAATTATATTGACAAAAATGCTAACTTTTCCATTTTGCATAAATTAAAAAAGTCACACAGTATCTTAACATCAAAATTGTCCAATTACATACACTTAGAGTTTTTCTGTTGTATTTTATGCTCACACCGGAATGATAAACGTTATTATTAAACTGATGTCATTCTTGCGAAATACATTTTAATGATTTCATGTATCAAACCGAACGGCCACGAGATCAATTTAATCTGTTGCTTCTTCCAAATATTTTTAATGAAGTCTAGAAAATAATCTTGAGAGCACCTGTCACAGACAGTCAGTCAACGAAGGTGCTCAATGAAACATTGAGATGATTGCGATGAGTAAGTATGTATCTACATATTGGATTTAAAAAAAAACTTGGTGTACATCTTGCGCTGGATTTGGATCACACTGCTTTGCCAAGAGAGACCTTGTAAAAGCGATTCGGAATAATTAGATCAAATGAAATGTTATATTAAGATCGTGATAAAATTGGTTGCAAAGAGGCGTATGTACTTACTCGCATTAATTTACTACGCCTCATTGCCCAACAAAAGAAGTGAACAATTCTGTACCTGAAGACATTATACAATGTATTATCCAGGATGCACGCTACTTCAACTTCAATTAAATTTAAATAAAAATAAAAGTTTGAAACGAATAAACTTAATTTATAAGAAACAATTATTGATAATGAAATAAATTCTGGTCCCAATGTAAAATCATGCATATGGCCTACTAATCTCAACATAAGCTTTTCTTCGACAACTGTTTGTTACTCAGTCGCTCAACCTCTCTTTTTGAATGAGAGTTGTAGTAAGAGAAAAATAATAAAAGGAGAGGACTAGTGGTTAGCTAATAGCTCTCGCTACACCCATTATTTGAGGATCGGAAATGATTGGAGTGACATCACAAACACCCATGCCTCCGAACAGAAATTGATAAATTGATTGAAAAAATACTGTTCGTATTGGGACTCATACCCGTGAGGTCTGGCACGGAAGCCTACAACGCTAACCACTGTGCCATAGTACCCGACAACAAATAAATGTTAAAAATATGAAAAAGTGTTAAATTGACAATAATCAAAATGTTTATTAGATTAAAAAAATAATTTGAATTAAATGTCGCTCTCACCAAATACCGATTTTGGGATCAAACGTTTGGAAAAAATATTTTTACGTCTTTAAAATGAATCATCGTTTCCTATGGCGCAGCGCTTAGCGTAGTTGGATTCCGTGCTGGATCTCACGGATTCGAGTCCCAGTACGAACAGTATTTTTTCGATCGATTTATCGATTTCTGTTTGACATCATGGGTCTTTGTGATTTCTTAGAATTCTTTCTCACCCTTCCAATCTTTCAATTACTGTATTTCAATAATCTTAATAATAAACATTAATAAAATTAGTTTACCACTAGTCCTGTCCTAGCCTCAACCTTATATCCCGACTACTCTCTTTGAAAAAAGATAGGTTAGTGATTGAGTAACAATCAGTTATCGTAAAAAAAAGTTCTGTTGAGATACCTCCATAAGAGACCATATGATTCACGCCGGGTGCGGACATGGATGGACAGTGATAAAAACCATTTTAATAAATTCAAAAGGATTTAAAAATACAATAAAGAACTGCAAGTGAATGTTTTGAATGTGTAAAATTGCGTAGTTTTGTATGTATATTGTATATTTGAAAACTTTTTTAAATAAATGAAAAAAAAAAAATTTAATCATTTCTGCGTTACTTATCGTTTTCTGACACTGAGCAACATTGGTTACGAATCTTTCTAACGATTTTTTTCGCGTGTAGTTTTGCAGATATTAATGCGCTAATTCAAATTAACGTAATAATTCATGTTTTTGTTTATGCAACGCCCAAAGTAAATTTAGCGCCTTGATTGATTTCAACACGCCAAACTCTTTGCAAGGTCTTCAGAATGAAAATTTGAATAGATTTTAAAACAATTAATATCAACAAACTTCCATGCCAATCATTGATAAACCGTAACGCAGCGATTTTCAACCTGGAAGGCGTGGACTATTGCAAAGGGAGGCGCGAAGATATTTTTTTCTTTAAAGGGAGGCGCAGTAACATGAATGTTGAAAACCACTGCCGTAACGTATGTGTTGGCGATATGCATTGCATTTGATTATGTTAGTACGCACACTACTTAAGGCGTCTAGTTACAAAAAGCGATACAGCGACATCTTTAAACACTATTCAAATATCGGTATGGCTGAATTCAATACCAATATTTCCTTTTTTTTTTTAAATTTTAGGGTACTCAACGTTGTACCTACTACCATCCTCTACGGCTTCACACTTTTCTTACATAGTGTATTCCGTAGCGTAACAACGTTAGTCGTGTTCAAATATTTGCCAGGGATGCCCCGAGAAGAAATTCCTCAAGATTTGGTTACATGCACATATATGTACTAAGGCTTGTCGGTTTTCAAAAACCGGTTTTTTTGCTAAATTCATAACCGGTTGTGCCGAATTTTCCATAAACAAGTCTATAGACAAAATGACAGAAAATTTGGATCTTTTAATTGATGGCCGAAAGACCATATGTCCCCCATCATTACCCAGCGAAAAGGTATTTTCTATATCAGGAAATTTTGTTACAAAACGGACAGTGGACGATTTGCGTTTTCTTAAATCATATTTTCTGATGTGTAACACCAAATAATTTCTTGTTGTGTATAATTATGTATATAAATAAACAACATTAAAAAAAAAACTTTTTCCTCTCTATTTTAATTGAATTATATTTTTTTTTGTAAAAATTCGAAAACCGGATAAAACCGGTTTTCGAACAACATTGACATTCTGAAACTGGTTTTTTCAAAAGTCGCTTTTTGTATAAGCCCTAATATGTACATAAACAAACGACCAAAAAATATTTCAAAATGTTAAATTGCAAGCGATGTATAAAATATAAAATAACTTAGATTATTCCACGTATTGTGCTACAAACTGTGACACGTGTTTCGCCTCTGTCCGAAGATGCATCTGAAAGAGGCGAAACACGTGTCACGCACAGTTTGTAGCACAATACGTGGAATAATCTAAGTTATTTTATATTAAAATGAACTTCCACAAAGTTACCACCGAATCTATCGAAAGTGCAAGCGATGTGTTCATTAAAAAACTCTGATAAAAAAAATTGTTACAAAAATTCTGGTGAGATGAGTTGGAAAATTTTACATGCTTGTCTAAGAATCATTGCAAACATACACATAATTCACACTCGCAAATGTAAGATACTCGGTAATTTCGCTATCGATTTACGACTAACAGCAATAATATTGAATTACATATTGCATTCTGATGTCAGAATATCTCGTGCCAGTCACTCGCCCTGTTACGTCATAAGAGGTACACGTATTGTTATGTAAACGACAAGGAGATTTATCTCAACTGTTTAGATGAACAACTTTAAGTACAAGATGTTATTGCATTAATTGAAAAGTATATCGTTGAATTATTATATTTATGTATATGGTATTGAATTTCAGAAAAGTTTGACTGCTTTGGAAACAAATTTAAAAACAAACTGATCATAGAATTTATATTCAGGTTATTTTATTTGAAATACTATTTTAGTATTTGGTATTTCAGAAAATAGTTGTTAATGCGTCAGATAGTTTTTATTATTGTTATCTTCTTTTTTTCTTTGACTATATTCTCTTCACATAATGAGGATACGGCCGCCACGCAGCACCTCCATGTTTCCCTGTCTCCCGCCTAT
Organism: Himalopsyche anomala; assembly: GCA_031772345.1. Classification (NCBI taxonomy): domain Eukaryota; kingdom Metazoa; phylum Arthropoda; class Insecta; order Trichoptera; family Rhyacophilidae; genus Himalopsyche; species Himalopsyche anomala. Next base: position 2,930,408 of record CM062823.1, on the reverse strand, counting down.
TGCATTGCTTCGTCACATGACGATCCAGCATCCCTCAGTTCCACCGACTATCAGCATATGAATAGTACACGAAAGTCGTCCAGGACGCTGGAATCCCACTATTGGGAAAAAGAGGCAGGCGGGATTAAAGCTTTTTGAAGGCATTCGCAACATATCTATTTGAATATTCTAATACTAAGGTATTATTAACCCTACGCAACTGAATAGAATAGAAGTCTTAGATGACCTAAAAAAATATATTATTTGACGTCAGTCATTATCAACGAGAGACACATTTTGTGAGCTTATAATATTTGACATGTGATAGCTAAACCTTAATTATTTCACGTGTTCCTGTGGGTGTCGATCAGACTTCATAAGTTATAGTATGCTAGTATATATTAGGGATACTGATGTTACCGAAACCGGTACTCGGCATTCATGTTGATTTTTCAATACAGAAACACCGGTTTTTTAAATGCAAACATATTAGTATTTCGATCTTGAAAATTACCCAAAACCATCACATATGTATATAAATAAAATTGTTCGTAAAAAATTCGTGAATTAAAATATTTTAGAGTTTGTAGTAGTTTACAATTTATGAAATACCGAAATATAAATACTGATTTGGTCGCCCAATTTTAAGATCCCATCTGTTGTATTTTTTTGTAAACCGGTATTGCAGCTAGGGTATCCAATCCCGGAGCCTTTTTGTGATCCCGGGATTGAACATTCAACATAAAATCGTGTTTTTAATGTGTTCACTGTCACTGTTATTTCTTTTGTAAGAATTGATATGGTTTTCAAAAATGTCTTCTTCTTTGATTTTGTTGAAGTACATCATTACTTGGAAGCGGGAAAAACACAAAATCATCATTAAGTTATTTACTTTAGTAATGTAGAATTTCATTTTGTTTAAAAATTTCCCAAAGTTTAGTTGTGTTTATAATTGACATCATTTGCCACCTGTATTTATTGATGATTTTTTAATTGTATGTTATATGTGTTAAGCATTTTAATTTTGTGTAATTATAATGTAATTTGTAAATCCTTTTCATTGTTAGTAGTTGCTTACACCTTTTTATTTCAATTTAACTCGTATACATAGCACTGTTTAATTTATTTTTCTTATCAGTTGATAATGTTCGCGAGGAGCGAAATCGGTTCTGATCAAATAAATTTTAAGTGGGAAAAGTACTAGAAATCTTTTATTATTTTTATAAAAACGTGTATAAATTGGGATTCGGGATTGAGACAATTTTTGGTTGGCGATTTTGAAATCCTAGGAAAAAGTCAAAAATTTGCGGATTTCTTAAAATTACCAGCGTGACACCTTTTTTTTAGCTCTTCTATGTTTTATTTTTTTAATCCCAAAATAGCAGGATTGCGAGAGTACTAAACTGAACGGGATCCCGGGATTAGATACCCTAATTATGTATTACCGTGTAACATATGTTCTGTAAAAAAAGATTGTTCAGATATAAATTGCTGCCTTCAAAAAATAGTAAAACTACCATTAAGAAGTTGAATAGACGTTTCGCATACGATCAATATTGAGCGAAGCGGCATGTGAACAAGAGGTTTATGTGAAAATCGTGAAATTTCCCAAACAATTGCTCGCCGCAGAATCTGTTTAATGCAAGCTAAGTAATTAAGATGCAGATCCTACTATCTCAAAGTTACGACAAAATGCCCATTAATTTACAAGTAAAGTATAACATATCAAACATTACAATCTATGAAATTCAACGAAATCGTTTTAATTCACAACATTTGAAATATAAAATAAATCATACAATAGAGATGGCATCAAGACGCTAACAATTCTTAAGCATCTGGCGTATAATGAAATATAACAAAACATAACAAAAAGTAATAAAACTGCTTGTAAAGCACTGTCAATGTCTCTTTTTAATATTTTGGTGCTATTTCAGAAATGAACTAAAACACTTGTCGTTTTTGTAGCTCGCATTGAAAATCCTAAAAGAAATAGCTAGAAAATTAACAAAAATTCTTCAATCAACACCGTTGTCAAGGGCGACAACCAAAAATAATAATACGTTCTTTAAATAAACAATTCATAAGACGATTAAAGGTTGCTAGAAGGAATTTGTACATATGCAAAATTTTTGCAATAGTAACAAAATTCATTTTTTCGCGATAGTAAATGATACATTTTAAGTGTAAAGAAATCATTTTTACTTGATTACTCCTTAGACAATCTTGGTAATAATTTGCAAGAGAATAATGTCGATACGGTCGCATAATACTTGCCGACAATTAGGCTATATTAAAAGTTGTTAATATTGTAGTAATATACGAATTATAACGTTATATAATATAATACGTATAGTTAAATCAAATCCTATCGATGACAATAAGCATTCACATCGTCGTATTTTTTGCAACTATCTATTGTTTAAAGTGATGTTTTTCTCATTATTTTTAATTTTAAACTTTAGCCTTAATTTCATAAATACAGAAAAATTTAATTCGGATTTCTTAAAAGTTTCAATGGGCACGTTTTAAATGAAGTGATATGATTTTGTCTAATTTTGTTTAACAGGATGTGGCATCATTTTTTACGAAATTGTCTTGATAACTTTTACATTTTATTCTCTGTGTAAATAAATGTGAACAAATGATTTAACACTTCCCCTACGGTGCTAAAAATACTTCTCATATATTGCTGGTCCTTTAGGAACCACGTGAAAAATATGTTTTTTTTAAATATATGTCCTGGGTTTTTACGGTCCATCAAAGAGCGGTAAGTGTTAAAACATGTTATTTTACTTTAGGGCCAGCAATATATCGAAAATATTTTTTACCACCGTAGAGGAAGTGTGAAGCCAAAATTAACAATAAAATAAATATATTTTTTGAATTATACAATGAAAAGAATATATAAGTGATATGATTTTTTAACAATAATATTTTTGATGGATTCAGCGATAGGTAACATTGTAAATGTTTATTTTTAATATGAAATTTATTTCACCCCCTGCATGCGCTCAGTAGAAAAAGGAAAAAAAAACCCAACTTTTATTTTGTTATTTATAATATATAACTTTGTAATATTCTGTCTGATGATGCTTCTTACAAAAGAAACTAGTCACAATTTGTAACACAAGTGGGGTAACAAGCAAATTAAATTTCGTCAAATTAAAATCAGCGGTGTGGAGTCGGTGTTTAAAAAATATAAATATTGATTTTAGTCATAAATTTACAGGTTTTTACTTTACGACATTGCTTTATTTTATGCTTTAAAGTCTTTTAATCCTACCCGAACATGAAAATGTTTTGTTTTTAATATTCTTAGTTGATACAATAAGAAATTCCCTTGAAATGAAAGCAAAAATAAAACAAATTACAAAACTATTAAGGCGTGTAATATCTTTATTATAAAACTGTGTTTATTCAGGCCATAATATTTTGGTTTTTGACCTGTGTTTCAAGTACTATTTGCGTATATCCAATTATTAAAGAAATTAAATTATTTTTGGTTAATTAATTTATGATTATTAAAAAAACGTGAATTTCTCATGCAATTAACTCAGGCGAAAGGGAAATCTTTACGCATCCCATTAAGCTTCTAATAACTACGGTACAGATATGCAACTCTATTGATTCTGTTTACTCGTTTTAATTGCGTATCTTAGCTATGTAATTAATAACGAGTTAGTGGTTCTAGCCGTTGAATGTGTTGCAAATTATAATCAACAAGATTTATTAGTAAAATTAGTGAATACCAATTCGTTGGATGTAAGTTGATTGAAAATATAGATAAATATTTTTGGATTAATAGCCACTTTAATAAACTATATTGGTCATGAATTGCTAGCAATAAATTCAACTCGAGAGAAAAGATCTTTAATCCAAGCGAATGTAAACGTTTCTAGCGTTTTTGCAATAAAATATGAGGTATACATATTTCGAGTTATATTTAAATAAGTCAATTAGATTATGATACTGACGACCTCAAACCAAGAACGGACACTTATATAAATTATTTAATTGATTTATGATTTTTTATTCGAAGTCATGACTTTGGAATATATGAAATTTCCTTTCATAGATCCTATCCTATAAATGAAAAGTTGTGAGAACGATTAGCTAAGCACTTGTTAAGTAATCTTTTTTGTAATGTCTTTTAAAATAGAAGTAACAAGCAGTTCTCGTTAAAAAAACCTGTAGAGATAAGTAACATACCAAGCCCATTGTGGAGCACATTGGAAGATAACACGGCGAAAAAATAATCTATAAATGCAACGACGAATTGTTTAGATTGGTTAGTCAAATGTGATTAATTCTATATTCGTTATCTTTGATAGATTCGGCGGTAACTGGTAGAAGTTCATTTTTAATATAAAATTAAATTTGATAACTTGTTATTTCAGTTGTGTTTCAGAATGTGACACGTTTTTTTCTTTATGAGAAGCATCATCAGATCATCGCAACGTTTACGAATAAATTAAGCAAAGTTATCAAATTTAATCGTATGCTATTGTTTTGTTTATTAATTATTGAAAATTGGAACACAAAAATCATAAGCTGCCTTATCACTTATATATTGTAATTAGAATTTTTTTTTTCTATAAAAGTTAAAAAAAAAATAGCTTCAAAGAGTCGTATATTGCAGCGGTCGGCAAAATTTTTTGGGCTCACGGACCACTACACACACAATTTTAATCCAGCGGACCACTAACTCGACTTTGGTGTTAAATATTACATATTGAAATAAAAGTGATCAAATGCGTCTAAAAATACACCAAGTTCATAAAACAATGCCAGATTTCTCTGCGGGCCATCAAAATTTTATCGCGGACCACCAGTGGTCCTCGGAATACACTTTGCTGACCGCTGTTATATTGTAAGTGTGTTTTCATGAACTATTTCAATCTTGAGCGAGAAAATTTATATTGGTCACGTCTTCTATGACTTTATTTTATCTTATTTCGTTATCTATGATGTTATTATCGTTAATATTCAGTCGCTAAGAGTATGCAAACAAGGAATGGATTAAAATATGTAGTTAGTTTGTGATCCGTTTAAACATTAAAGGATCAGATATTAGATGAGTGGCAAGACATGAAAACATAATTGAAAAATCAATTTAATAATGTTTCCATCTGGAAATTAAAACCTTTGGCCGCGAAGTTAAAACAACCAAAAGCATACATTGACCACTGAGCTTATATTACATACTATATATTATATATGTAGAAGCGGTGGCTAAGACGTCGACCGCGTAGCCGTTCCTAGTCGCCCGCCGGATCATTCAAAACAAGAATAGAGCGTCTCTTTTATTATTTATCCATTTTGTTTTCATATGCATTATATATTTTTGAAATCCATTTCCGCTCCAAAGTGCAGCATATTTTATCCTAATGGAGGTATCTTAGAAGTTTTTCTATGAAAACTATTTTTTACTCAATTCAACCAACTCATTCAACCTCTCTTTTTGAAAGAAAGTAGTAGGGATAGAAGGATAAGGCCAGGACAGTACTAGTTGTTAACTAGTCGCTCTCGCTACGCCCAGTTATGAAAGAATTTTAAGCTTGGTTTGGAAGGAATTTTTAGACATCACAAACACATATGCATTCGAACAGAAATCGAAAAAATGCTGTTCTTACTGGAACTCAAACTCGTGAGAACACATTATGTTGTGCGTTGAATTTCTTCACTTTTTATGACAACTTGATGATAGTAGATAGCCACGATTGATTTCAATATGAAGTAGCCCGTAGAGGTCAAAAGTTTGGCCACCCATGATATATTGGTAGTAGTGTCAAGTACGCTTAGAATTTTAAAATTAAGGTAAACAATTTTCTATTTATAATATTATTTTAATTATACAGTCAAACTTTCGAACTTTTTAAATAATACAAATGAAAATAAGTATAATGAAGTTTTTTTTTAAATCATGACAAAACGTAAGCTTACTCTGTAAGTAATCAGTGCACGATTATAATCATGAACTTTCAGAGGAATTTAAAACTACATTGACATTTTATTTTTCCTTTCATTTATTAGTGCATTAATTATTACTGTTCTTGCTGTAAAATTAACGTATCATCGTTATTATTAGTAGTTTTTGAATGTGAATCGATAAATACTTGTGTAATGGTTTTGTTGTTTCGTAACAAGCTTTGAATTGATACATCAAAACCGTGATTTCGCATTGTAGAGATGAGCTTGGAACACTTGCTGTGCTTCGCTTAATTTAGATGGATGCAACACACATCTATTCTGTAACAATCAGGCGTGTCCAACAGATCAATACATTTTATATCAGTTACTTATTATTGCCAAAAATACGATTTATAGTAAATGCTCAAATTTGTCTCAATCTTTTATTGTTTTTTTTTTATTATATGAAAACGCATATTTGTACATATTTCGATATTCGCGTCAAACAGTGTTTTTATGTAATTAGCAAATAGATAAAATTATTTTTTTCTCTTCTGCCCTATATTTAAATAAAAAAAACAAAATCACTTGATCACAAAATCACTGATAAGAGAACCACCTGTTCAATGCGAATGAAAAGAATTGAAATATAACACCTAAATACAGAGGGGCATAAATTGTTTTTTCAGCAAATTTTAAAAATAAATAGCTTACCAATTTTGAATGAGCAGGTAAATCGGCCAAATTCTCCACTCTTGTATCCTACATCTAAGTAAATATAATCATATTTTTTTCATCAGATAGGGTAAATATAGTTCTTGAAATTACTCACCATTCAAATCTGTTGAATAGAGAATAGAGTAAAACTAAGGGGTTAATCCATTTCGCCAGCGATGGCCTTAAACTTCGTGATACATTTATTTATTATAAAAGTACGATATATTTATTTACTAAACGCCAGTTCAAGTTCATCCGTGCACTTGAACGCCTGAAGATGCCGAAAGGCGAAACACGGGTCGTAAGTGAAAAAACTTGAGTGAGTGAACTTAATTTGAACGATTCAAATCTAAAATTAGTGGTTTTATGTTGAGATTCCTTTTCTTTTTTATCATATGTATCAATTAAAATAAAATAACAGCTTTTATTGGCTGACAAACTGTGAGAAATGATGCAAATAAAAACGAATACTTAGAGTAAGTCATATGCAAAAATTTACTATTTATAAACAATTTGTGTTGGTTGGATACAGTATTATAATCAGCTATCAATGTTGTAGTAAAATGTTACATTGAACATTTATTTATATTTTTTCTCATATATTAAATATTTAAGCGCCACTGGCCCATTTTATCGGTCAGTGTCTTTATAAACTTTTTTTTTATTGTACTTGTAATAAAATAATGTGGCCTTGCATTAAAAAAAAAATGAAGGATGTAGGCGCCATTGGATATCACAGAGCATTACGTAAAGCAAAGTGATGGAAGATTATCCAACAATAGACGGATTTTAAAAAGTTCACGAATATTTAAAATATAAAAAAAAATTTGGTTTAATTTATTAAGCGATAATTTATTTAGCTTTTCCAGCTGTGCCCTATTGATTTTTAAAATTTCCTGGAAAAAAAGCTTATGACTGTCTGTATTTGGGTGTAACATTTTTATCCCTTGTTCCTGATTGAACACGTGTCCTTCCGAAATTAAGTGATTCATTCAATTACTAAGCGTCAGTTCAAGTTCATCCGTGCACTTGAACGCCTGAAGATGCCGAAAGGCGAAACCCGGGTCGTTAGTGACAAAATCTGTGGGAGTGTACATAATTTGAACGATTCAAATTTAATATTGAAATTCCATCAAGCACCTTCAGTTGAAATCTTAAATTATAAGAAATAAAAAGATGATGAATAATGCAGAGATGATTTCTTTCACAAATAGAAAATTTCTGCATTCTCAATATTTTTCATATTTTTTTTTTACTTGGTGGCTATTTTATTTCCTGTATTCAAATTACGTTTACATAATTAATATTACCCTGTTTAAAAAAGTTTTTATGACTTCATTATTTGTATTTAAATTAAATTTTAAAAAAGCGACAAGGACTTATCGTTCGCTGGATATTAATCAACGGGTAACTTGGTTCAAATTAATTAAGAATATTTAATGTCAAGATCGTGGTTCTAACTCATACGAATTGCCAATCATATTAATTATAAACTAATTGCTCACCCAATGAAAAACAATCACAACTCCAAAGTTCTTTTTGATGACAAAATAGAATTGAAAGATTAGCGCCAATTTAAATTATTCTTTGATGATCAAATTATGATTGATTTACTGACTTTGTTATACACTCAACTATTTTCACTTCTTCTTCTTTGGCCATATTCACTCCCTATGTAGAGCATATGGCCGCCACGCGGCACCTCCATGTTTCCCTGTCTCCCGCCAATTGCTTTGCTTCCTCCCATGACATGCCAGCATCCCTCAGTTCCGCCGAGTACATCCTATGGATAGTACCCGACAGACGTCCGGGACGCCGGAATCCCACCGGTCGAAAGAAAAGGCAGGCATGATTAAGGCTTTCCGGAGGCATCCGCAGCACGTGATCCAGCCAGTTCCAACGTCTCTCTATAACCTCTAACGTGACGGGACGCTGTCTTGCGCGCTCCCGTATCTCTGAATTCCTCACAAAATCAAACCACCTCACCCCCATTATCCGACGCACGCATCTGTTCTCGAAGCTCAGTATACGGTTTTTCTGAGTCTTTGTCAGGTGCCATGATTCGCAACCGTAAATCAGTACCGGCAGAATGCAAACGTTGAATAAGTGGCATTTGGTTTTAATCGAGTACAGCTGTGTGTCCCAGACAGTCGAGATGTAAACAATACACGCATTTAATCGTGCATAAAAAACGTGTAAAAATAAAAATTTATTCCTCGAATTAAAAAAAAAACGTTTTTCTATATAAAATCGTGTAAAAAGGGTAATAACAAACACTCAATAAATAAACCATAAAAAATTTTGTTCACAGTACACATTTTAACAAAGCAAAAATAATACTATTCAACGCAACTTGACTATACACGAGACGTTTATGAGGAACTGTACATTTATCTCCTTCATCGTCAGAAATATCTAACACGTCTAATGTGTTAGAATCTAATGAAGCTTTTTGTGTTTTATTAATGTCATGTTTTGTTGAATTTATTGTTATTAGAATATCCGTTATCCGCTTCTGTATTTTTTGTGTCTGAAAATTGTGAAAAAACAAGTAATTATTTTAAAATATCGTATTTTTTCCTTTTAGTGGACTGTATTATTTCAAAATTGTGTAAAAAGGGAGTCTAGTGTACTATGCTTGAAAACATAAGTTCTTAACTCTCGCGGCTCGGAGACTAGAAAAATACTTCTCTGCCGATGGGGGTCGTTTAGGGACCCCAGTGGTTTCCTCATTATTGGCCTTATTCTTATGAATTAAAAAAAAAAATAGTCTAAGAGCTTTAAAATATCTCTCTGCATCATTCCTCATACATTTTTTTTATAAAAATCCGTGGTTTTTTAATAAATAATCATATTTTAAGTTGCGCGTAAAAAAGACGTCATTCCAGTACAAATATGAATTTGCAACTGACGCTGATAAGCGGACGCTTATCTCGTAATCGCATTATCGCGTTATCGCGTATTTATATAAACTACAAAAGATCCAAAAAACTATGATATAAGAATACCTTAATTATAAACATTGTATCACCCATATTGAAATAGATATTTAAGAAAATGTGGGTATTGGGGTCGCATTTATTGAGCTTAGAACCGGAAAAGTTATGAGAGTTACTTTGCTTTTGAGTTAATGAAGTTATTTTCAACATTGAACTTAATCAAATTTGTAATGTTTATCTTAATATTAGTTGGACTATATATGTATTATAATTCACACAAGGCCAGCATTCTCGCTACAACACCGCAATGTATATTGTAACACAACAATAAAAATTGCTTCATTTAAGAATATCATAAACACCTATCAATAATAGATCAGTGTTGAAATTTTATTATCTCTCGTTGAAATAAATTCAAAAGCAAGTGTATAATAATTGTTGTTATCCAATGAAATCAATTTTATAATCTGACAAAGGTTGCGAACTTCACGCGTCTTCTTCAATAAATATTACAAAATCTAGATGAGAAGTTGGTGCCTGCGCAAAAATGTAAACCACATTGTAAAAATCGCGCTTGTGTAAATCTCTTACCAAATCAGTAGTTGTTTGTTTAATGAATATAGATTAATTACAGATAATTACATTTTAAAGATAATAACATATAAACTGCAAAATATAACTGTGCGAGAGTAATCTATATGATATGACATAAACATCGTAAAAAGTATTTCGTATTATGTTTGTTTGTAACCGTCACGTATGTTTTTTTTAATCAATGTCCTCTCCCAACGGTATTATTTGCAAATACGGCTTATTCCAAAATGGTTAAAAAATGAAACTTGAATTTCATTTTGAAAAATAATATGCATTTTAAAAGTTTTTTTTATTTTTACAATACTTTGAAATTATATTTTGTGTGTTATCAAACCATGATTGAGACTGATTTCTAAAAATACTTTCAAAATTTATTTTTATCTACTAAATTATTTATTAATTCATCGTTCATGTTTCAACAATTTTAGAATGAGTCGGGCTTGCAAGTAATAAATACCTTCATATGGCCTTGTGATAGAGGTAACTTACCAGAATTTTTTCTACGAGAATTGTTTGTTACTCAGTCGCTCAACTTCTCTTTTTCAAATAGAGTAGTAATTATTAATTATTACTTATTACGCATAGTTTATTTTTGAAAAACCCACTTAAATGATTTTTTTAGTTCCGAAAATTGTAAATATATTTTTTTCGAATTACTGAGCTTTGTGTATGTATTATCATGTGTTTTATTACTTTTTTAAAACCATGTTCGCTTTTAATGTGGAGTATTTTGCCTTCAGTTTTTTTTGTTATGATAACTGTTTGTTACTCAGTCGCTCAACCTATTTCAAAAAAAATTAGTTTGGATAGAAGAATACGGCTAGGACGGAACTAATAGTTAACTAATCGTTTTCGCTACGCCTAGTTATTAAAGGATCGGAAAGGGTGCAAGGGATTTTTTATGACAACACCCACGCCTTTTAATAGAAACCGATAAATCGATCGAAAAATTGTTGTTCGTACTGGGACCCAAATTGGGTTTTAGATATTAATTTGTCCGGTTCTAAGCTCAAGAAATGCGACCCCAATACTCACATTTTCTTAAATATCTACTTTAATATGGGTGATACAATGTTTATAATTAAGGTATTCTTATATCATAGTTTTTTTGGACCTGAACACGATAAGCGGTCGTTTGTAAAATAGCTGGGCTAAACTCGTCAGTTGCAATTTCATATATGTGCTGGAATGACGTCATTTTTACGCGAAACTTAAAATATGATTATTTATTAAAAAACCACGGATTTTTATAAAAAAATGTATGATGCAGAGAGATATTTTACAGCTCTTAGACTATTTTTTTTTAAATTCATAATAATAAGTCCAGTAATGAGAAAACCACTGGGGTCCTTAAACGACGCCCATTGGATGAGAAGTATTTTTCTAGTCTCCGAGCCGCGAGAGTTAAGATACTTGCGGAAAATGCGATGTCAAAAAAGCGCTTTATATGCGCGCTATTTTCTTTGCAATACGAATTAAAACATTTATTTTACAAATAAAAAATAATCCAAATTGATAAACAAATAAGCTTTGTGGTAAAATCATCTCATGAAACTGTTTTGGATGGGTCATACAATGAAAAAATGGTATTCATTATTATTTCACATGCAAGAACCAGAAAGAAAAGAAATTGTTAAATAATAATAAATGATTTGCATGTTAAAATAATATATTAATGAAATAACATTTATTATTAGCCGTAGAAAAAAAAACTTACGCCTTCTAAGCACGATATCTTTTCATCAGCAACGCTATTATTTTAAAAAGTTCACCTTGCTTTATTTACACTTTGGTGTGGCAAGTTAATTCTTGTTTACGTAAAGAATTACTTTGTAGATCATAGTGTTCTCCATATTTGTGTATGAACAATTACATTGGATGGTATGCTCATAAAGAGCACTTATTTTAATCTAGATCATTCTGTACTGATTGAGTCAAGATGCATCGTGAACTAAGTTATTTCATGGTCAAAACAACTTAAATGAGTTCTAACTTGTTGTATCAAATGATTTTAACGGTATTTAGAGCATTTATTATCAATCAAACTCATCGATAAAAATCAATCAGATAAAAATACATATAATACAAACACATATTTTAAATTATTTGTCAATGTTCCACTGAAATTTAAAATTTTGTCACATTACTAATAAGTAGGGCTGTAGAGTTGGAGTTGGGTGTTTTCCGGAGGCAGAGTAGCAATCAGAGTCGGAATCAGAGAAAAATAATTTAATGATATTGAGAATTTATTAGCCCATTTACAATATTGTTTTGTGAAATCGAATAAAATTATTCTAGAGACGAGAATGCTTTGATGATACATATCGACTGTGAAAAAGAAAAATGACGTAAATGACTTATTGCACTAATAATTATTATCGAAAAAAGCTGTTTTGTAAAAACTGTAGGTTACGTCCTTTTTCTTTTCAAAAGTCGATATATAGATATTTTGGTAAAATATAAATATTTGAAAAAATCAATTCGAGGTCGTCTTTTTTTACCCGACTCTACAGCTTTGCTAATGAGTCTGTTGTGTAATAAGTTGGATCCGTAGTGAAACTGTCAATGTCGCTGGCATCCGTGACGGTTCTCAAGGGTTCGAGTCCCAGTACGAACAGCATTTTTTACTTATTCAAATTCTCTCCCTCTCTGCAACAAAAATATCGAGGTGAAGCAAAAAGAATAAAAAAACTACTCTTCCTGTTCTATCCATATCGATATTCCCCTTATACTTTCTTAGAAAAATACAGACCGAGCAATTGAGTAACAAACAGTTTTTGTTGGAAAAATTCATTAGAAGACCTAAAATCCTCCAAAATCCTCCAGCGGTCACCAAACTTTTTTAGAAGCGGGCCGGATTGAACTTTTTAAAAACTAAGGGGGCTGGACGACAAATAAATTTTTATTGGAACTCAATCAGAATATTATTTCATTTTATGTGGTTACATAATAATTAGAATTTAAACAAATGTTTACCCTTCTTAGAATTTCAATAAATGAGAATATTCGAGAAATTTTTGAGTAAACGAACATCTGGTCGTCTCGCTTACAATTTCTATCAAACTTCCTTCACTTTGAGTCCCCTACCAGAAAGTTGAATGACAATTGATGATTTGAAATAAATAGTTGTCGTGAATTCACAACTAAATCATGAAAATTTATATTTCTTATACGAATAATTTCTATGCAAAAATCCAGAACTTGTCGCGGGCCGGATGAAAATCTTCGGCGGGCCGTAGTTTGGTAACCGCTGAATTACATCAAAATTGTTTGTGACAAACGAGGTTTTATTTCCATGTTTAACCTTTTGGCTGCCGTAGAAAAAAGTACGTCTTTACCTAGCACGCCGGCTATTATTTGCAATTATTAATTTATTCTCTAAAGTTTGTAGCTTGTTGAGCACGAAAAATTTGACGAGATATCTCATCTGTGGCAGCCTTCCAGTTAAAACCATGAGACCTACGAGCTTTCTAAACTTCCAAATTTATATGTTAGACAACATTAATGACTAGAGTAATGAGATTTTGGTACAATTTAAAAAGATTTTTTGTTAACATTTTGTAGAAAAATCTTCAGTTTTACAAAAAAAAAATCAGACTAACGAGGTTTTAATATTAAAGTGACGATTTGACTTTTGAAAATATAAAGATACTCTTCATTTTTTTGTTTATTTTATCGTTGCAGTAAAGTAATCTTATGCTTAGTAATACAAGGTTTGACCTTGACTAGCAAAAAATGCCATACGTCAAATTCGCAACTACGATCATTTTCAAAACAAAAAGTTAAACTTGTGATGTTATTGATAATATTATATTATACTATATTTTATTTGTATCCATGTCCACCCCCAATGTAAAGCATATGGCCTCCTAATGGAAGTGTCTTAACAGAAGCTTTTCTACGAGAACTGTTTTTTACTCAGGCAATCAACCCCTCTTATTCAAGGAAAGTAGTAGGGATGATGAGCACCATACTGAGTTGATAATTTTTAAGATGAGCGAAAACGTATTAAAATATTTGAAAGTACAAAAAAATTGTATTTGATTTCAAAATTTAATGTCTTCTCATCAAGAATAGACAGTTAGCACATAAAAATGGAATAAAAATACTGGACGCGAATCCAACCATTATACTGTCAGAATAATATTTTTGTATGTGTTTTGATTTACTTACATCTTTTTTTTTGTTCGACGTGAAAGCACTTTTAGCAGTACCAATTAGTTAAAATTTGAATCGTTCAAATTGTGTACATTCACACAGATTTTGTCACTAACGACTTGGGTTTCGCCTTTTGGTATCTTTAGGCTTTCAAGTGCACGGATGAACTTGAACTGACCCTTAGTAAATTAATGTTTCGTGTTTATATAAGAAATAAATGTATCATTGAGTTTAAAGTCATTGCTGGCGAAAAAGATTAGCCCATGGGAATGCCCATAGATTTGAATGGTGAGTAGTTTTAAGAATTATATTTATTTTTGTTTGTCGGAAAGGATTTATGATTATATTTATATAGGGTATAACAATGGCGAGCCAGGCATGTGTAGTTGATCGTTTAAAATCGGAAGACTGTTCAATTGCGCTCTGTTTGTTTCTAAAATTTCCTGGAAAAAGAGTTTATGAGGGTCCGTATTAGGGTGCAATATTTTTATCCCTTGTTCCTGATTGAATTGTGTCTTTCTGAAATTAAGTGATAAGCAAAAGTAGACGTGTCTTTTTTTAATCTAAAGAAGTTTCCTTTCTGTTTTCCCGATATAAAATTTTGTACAACAAAAGCATTGCAATATAAATTCCGGATTTATTTAAGTAATGTATTTTATCTTTATTGTTAACTAATAATTTGCCTAAAGAGTTTTTACAATAAAAAGCTGGTCTTACACTATCAGCTAGCTGTTTTTTTTTAATTTTTAGACTTGTATTTTCTAAATAAATGATTCTACACCAATACCTAGTATTTCTTATGTTATTTGACAATATACCTTTAAATAACACTTTTTCTGCAAGTTTAGTTTGTTTGTTTTTGATAAATGATTGTCTTTAAGAGACATATCCATAAACAAACTAAACATGAAATATTGTGTACGCATGTCACTTAGTTTAATCAATCGCGTATTCAAACGGCAAGTACACTGCTTACTTGTTTGTTGTAAACGTAAGTCTAAGGTAACATCAGAAGACAGTGCAAAAAACGCTTTAGTTTCATCACACCCACCGCGCATCATTTGTGACTCTCACGTTTACATATAAAAAGCCTGCGAATGATCCAGATCTTCATCACACATTCATCTCATCTTCATCGGTAAACATCTTTTTGATTTACTCAAAATTACAATTTAAAAAAAAAGTTTAGTTCAAACTGACTGATTTTTTTTGTTTACAAATTTATCCATATCAAAACAACAATTTTCAGACAAAGTGATATAGCATACTTTGCATGAGTAACATCATTGATATTTATATTTTTTACAAACAAGTATTTAAATATTTTAAATATTGTTGTACTGCAAATTTCATTTTCCATCAATTAAAATTAATTTAATGTTATATTCCAAATTTAATTTATACCTTTAGTTATACTTTAGTTTTTTTTTTTTTTTTTATACTTATTACTGAGCGATAAAACTAAAAAAAACATATTCCTAATGGAAACCTGTCCTGGTTTATAAATAAAGTTTAAACTTTTAACAAGAGTGTGCTATGCAAGAATTATATTAATTCAAAATTGATCATGCTAGATTCAATCAAATCATTCATATAATTATTATTGTTTACTTATTTTTTAAATACAATAGTTATTTGTTACTTTATTATTATTAAACAAACATGAATATTCTGAATTAGTTTGTTCCAATACGTTTCCTACATCACAATATTAAAAAAAAAAATACATTGTCATGAGTTTCAACCAAAATATTGATAGTTAAAACGTAGTTTTTTATTTTTATTAAAAAAACAGTAATTTGAGAGCAGCTTTCATGAACATTGATTTTTCATAGTCGTAATACTTTAGCAAAAGAGAACAAAACTAAAACATATTTTACATTTTATGTGCGATTAACGAGTGTATTTTTTGTGTTTTCAACAGTTTTGCAAGAGTCAGAAGATTAACCTACAATGAAGGTGAGCGAAAATATTTTTATTATTATTAAATATTTTTTTTATATTTTCATTTTGGAATTTTTTATTTTTACTGTCGATATTATTACGTTTGACAGGATAAAATGTTAATTTAATTATTTCAATGCCTACATTTAACAAAACATTTTAATAGAAACCAAATTATTTTATGGGAGACATCAATGATAGGGAATTAATGAAACCGTTATGTAATACTATATACAATTTGCAAAGTTTTAAATTATATACTGCGATTTTAACTGAAAAATATGAATAGTTTTGTCATGGTATTGAATATAATTATTGAAATACTTAATATGGATTAATGTTACGTTATAGGCAATACAATAAATTTTATATTATTTTTATAAATATATTTTTTAAATCATGTCTGCTACTTATGTAGAGTATATTTTGAAATTATAATGGAGCTTACCTCAAGAGATTTACTTAGATGCTCAAGCCTTATATTTCGAAGACTGTAGGGAATACACGAATTTTGAATAGCTCATCGCTCTGGATATGGATTCTATTTATGGTCGAATAAGGTAGGAAATTCACAGCTCTCCTTTCTTTCGAACAGAAAACCTTGATTGTAAAATCAATTGTCAAAAACTGTCCATATAAAGATTTGATCCCGTGAGTACTGCATGACGTTGACCACTTGACCACTTACTCGGCACATATAATGGAGTTAGTTATTTTATTGAAAAAATTAATCCTTCTGATAATTAAATAATTTTATAGTTATCATACATCATTTTACTGTGGATTTCATAATTACTTCTAGGACTACGTGTTACGCTTAAAATATCTATGTTTCCGTAAAATTTATTGTTGAATTTCCCTCCTCCTACCCATCCTATCCTTTGAACGGGCGTATCGAGAGCGATTAGCTTACCACTAGTCCTGTCCTAGCCCTATTCTTCTATCCCTACTCCCTTTGAAAAAAAAAAGGTTGAGCAACTGAGTAACAAGCAGTTCTCGTAGAAGCACTTCTGTTGAGATAAACTCCATTAGGACTCCATACGCTCCACATTGGGAGCGGACATGGTTAAAAAAAAATTATTGTTTAAATAAATCTAAATTTGACAACTTAAAACCAAACTTTTTTCCACTGATACATTAATACAACACGTTTATTACAAAGTATTTGTTTCAGTCTCTTTTCATAAATTATTATTATATTTAAAAAAAATATTGGTTTAAGCCATATACCAAATAACCAATAAATAAAATTAATGTTTAAAATCCGGTCAGTTGAGTGTTCAGTATCGTTGGCATCGGTTTCGAAGGTCTCAGGTTCGGGTCCCAGAGAGAACCGTCTTTTAAAATTGATTTATGGATTTCTGTCCAAAGGCATGGATGTATGTGATATTCCCACTCATCCTTAACTTAAAACAGGCGAAGCGAAAGTGATTGATTAACCACTTACATTAACTTAGTCTTCTATCCCTACTCTCTTGAAGTTGAACAACTGAGTAACAAACAGTTTTCGTATAAAAAAATATTTTCAGACACCTCATTAGTAGGCCATGTGCTTCACATTGGGAGAGGACATGGATTAAAAATATAAATTTATAAAAAAATAAATTTGATAACTTTGTTATTCCACTTCTAGTGTTACAGAATGTGACACGTGTTTTGCTTCTTTACGACACATCATCAGACCATCGCAACGTTAAAAACAATTTATTTGTAAACGTCGCGATGATTTGATGATGCTTTCCAAAAAAGCAAAATACGTGTTACATTCTTTAACACAACAAGTGGAATAACAAACTAATCAAATTTAATTTATTTAATATTATGTTAAAAATGAAATACTACAAAATTAACGTCAAATCTATATACGTTGTAGTAGACCATCGTAACGTAATTAACTGTTTATTTGAAAACGTTGCGATGATCTGATGATGCTTTCTAAAAAAGCAAAATACGTGTTACATTCTTTAACACAACAAGTGGAATAATAAACTAATTAAATTTAATTTTATATCAAAAATGAACAACCACAAAAATAACACCGAATCTATCGAATATATATTATTTAAAGAGTTACGTTATACGCATGAATTATTATTCTCGTTTGTTAAACGAAGTCGTATACTTAATATTAAATGTGTAGTTGTTATAATATCGTAAAGTCTATTTACTTTCATAAATATAATATTACATAATCTAAATTTGTTCTTAATGTAATGCATCATTTCACATGCATGAATCTCATCAAAGTCACGTTTTATGAGATATATCACATTAAGTACTTACGTTGGTGATTTACTAAGAATATATAACACTTTAAACGTAAACTGTTGGTCTACTTAAACATAAATATTGATAAAACAATTTTCTTTAAAGCATGTAACATACTAATCACCACATTAAAAACGTTCTAAAGATTCTTAAAGTTTTTTTATCTTACGATAAGAGCATACAATCTCTGGATACGGTATCCCGACCAATTTGGCAATCCTGTACTCATGGAATCGTCTTACTACCGTTTCCGGGATATCAGGATACTTAAACATGTAAAAATCAAATTAAAAATCTCGGTTTATTACTATATATTTTAATAACAAAACAATTTGCGACAGTGTACTTCAGTTTATGTATAATATCTACATATAAAATGAATTAATAGTGGTCTTACTCCATCTCATATTTTGTGACAGTTTTAGACGGGAACACATTTTTTTTTCTTAATTTAATTTCAATCATTTCTTTCTTTGGAAGGGTATTTTTTTTTAAATTTTAATGTAAGATTTTGGAAACGGATGTCTGAGATATTATTTCAATCAACTGGGGTTTAGGAAAAAAAAATATTTCTCCTAAGCCGTTGTTTTTTTTTTTAATGAAATAATGGGAAATTACCAATCCCGGGATTGAAAAATTGTGTCAATCACGGATAAGATGCCTTGTTACAACATTATGAATCACGAAAAATTTAATTATTTCAGCTTCATAATGTAGAAACAAGCTTGATAGAGATTTTAAAGACAAAACATTTTTACGCTGTATGGAATATATAAGCCAGTTTTATTAATATGTATATATTTCATATAAATGATTTATCAAAATAAAATGATTGTTTGTTTTACATGGTATGCTTTCATCATCTACTATAGTTACTTTGTAAAACGTATTTATTAGAAAAATAAATTTAGGAAAAAAAACAATATACCATTTTTTTTAAATATATGTTCTCTTTTAATGTAGAACATACGACCTCTTTATGAAGATGACTCAAAAGAACAACTTGTCATTCAATAGCTGAACTTATTATTAGAAAAGAGCTAAGACAGGAATAGCGGTTAGTTAATCGCTCTTGCTACGCTCCGATACTTTAGGATTTGAAAGGTGGGAGAAAACTTCCAGGCACCATAAGCATCTACATAAAACTTTGAACAGAAATCGATAAATCAATTGAAAAAAGACTTTGGCCCGTGCGATCCGTCACGTATTCAACGACGTGGACCACTGCATCATAGACCCAACTATTCAATTACTAATTGAAATCATTTCATTTCATATGATAATACATGTATACTAATATTTGATATTCTTATTACAGTTCGTGATTTCAACATGCCTTGTGGCACTCACAATGGCTGTATTATGCAGAGCTGAACCACCTGCTCCTCGATATCTTCCACCAGGCCGTGGAGGCGGTTCATCGTCTTTTGGATCCCCTTCTTCTCAGTATGGAGCACCAAGTGCTCCGTCCCAGCAGTATGGAGCTCCTAACGGTG
The DNA here is from genome assembly GCA_031772345.1 of Himalopsyche anomala. Lineage (NCBI taxonomy): Eukaryota > Metazoa > Arthropoda > Insecta > Trichoptera > Rhyacophilidae > Himalopsyche > Himalopsyche anomala. The sequence continues at coordinate 2,910,400 of CM062823.1, read as the reverse complement.
GTGGACAGACTCAGGCTGTATTTGGGTAAAATATTTCTCCACTTTGAAAGCGAAACATTTTTGTTACAAAACGCTGCGTATACAATCTGTACAAAAAATCATCATTAAAATATTAATCAATCAATACATTCAACAGTGGCAGGCCGTCATCTAACTATGGAGCTCCCAAGCCCTCTCAAAATTACGGAGCGCCTTCTCAAAACTATGGTGCCCCTTCCAATCAATATCTGCCTGCTAATCAAGGATACGGAAACGGAAACGGAAACAATGAACAGTATAACGTAAGCGGAAATTATTTAATTATATTATTTTTTATGCAATCTTATAATTTAAACTATTTATCTAATTTCTTAGCAGAAAATTTCACATTAAAAATAACGAATGCACCCAAAAAAATCAAGAAATTGATCATCGTTTTTTAAATAAAGTAGCGGAATAGTACGTTAAAAAAAATAAGAAATAAATATTTAAAATTTTTTATAACATAGCAATATTTATACGTCTGTTTAAAGAGGCTATTTTTGCTTGAGGCATTAGTGACGTAAAATCAAAAACATGATTTACGTTAACAATTTTGATAATTCAAAATCTCAGCATTACAGATATATAAAAAAAGTTAAGTCGATTGAAGTCAGGTAAAAGAATTGCCTCAGTTTTTTTTTAAATAGATTTTTTTACAATCTCATTGTATACAACTAAAATCACATTCTGTCAAAAGGATGTATGCTTTAAATGCCGAACTAGCATCTAAGTTTAGCTATTATGTTTGAAAAAAGAAGGGCATGTGAAAATTGAAACAAAGAAAAAGGATTTTCTTAAACAATTTTAAATAACTTTTTGTTTGTGTGGGTTGAATTTTTACCTAACTACAGTCAATATGTGTTAATTTTGTTTAAAGTGGACATAATTACCAATATTATATGATGCCATTTGAATATTATTAAGTACCAATCAAGCTACAAATGATCTATTTCCCATACTTTTGGCAAACGCCAGAGATATGAAAAATAAAATAATGTGATTTTATATTGAGTCATGATGTATTAATAAAAAAAAATGTTGTTTATGTCTAGGAACCCGCCAACTACAACTTTGAATACATGGTAAATGACGCGCAATCAGGAAACGACTTTGGTCATAAGGAATCCAGACAAGGAGATCGCGCCGAAGGAGAATATTACGTCCTCCTTCCCGACGGCAGGAAGCAGGTCAATACAATATACAATTATTTGAAATTTTACGGCAAAAGAGTTATTATTACTAAAAATACTTTATAATGTTTGCTACTTCCAATGTAATTAGTCATTTTTGTTTCTTATCTGTATCCGCTTAGATAAGCGTCTCTTTTATTTAATTGTTGAAATTTAAGATAAAACAGTACAAACTCTGTTGTAAATTTAATTGAAGTATTTTAATGTATGCTATTAAAGTTAAAAAATGCTCATATAACATTTGGTTGTATAAAACAATTACGTATTACACATATGTTTGTACTTAAGTAACGGATCGGTCGGTACCAGTAAATCATTACGATTTTATTATATTAAAATTGTCTTTGACAAATGATTTGTACTGTTTGCAGTAATAAATCTTTATCTATTATTTATGCTAATACGTTCACTTTCACTCAATCAGTTTCCAATGAAATTTCTTATTGATTATCAGATAGTTCTTTGTAAAAAAATTCAATATTATTTTATGTTTTAATTTTTACAGATTGTCAGGTACGAAGCTGATGAACAAGGATACAGACCCAAGATCTCTTACGAAGAAGCTGGAGCTGGTGCAGGATACGGCAGAGGACCAGCAAACGGTGGGTATTCGTCTGGTTCAGGAAACGGAGGATATTCATCAAACGGAGGGTACTCATCAGGAGGACCACAGGGACCATATTAAATTGAATACGAATAATTTAAGCTCTATAGACTTACTCCAAAATTATGAAGATTTTCCCCTCAAAATGTGTCTGTTATTTATTTGAGATCTGTCAATAACTATTTTATTTTGTGATAAATGTTCAAGTCATTTTAGGGATGTGAGAGGCAATTGATTTTGGTTAGATATAAAAACGGTGAATCATCGTGATTTTTCTATGCTAATTAATGTTTTATTATTTTTATATTCTTCGTATCTAATGCGTATAATATTTTCATTATTATGCTTTTTTACGAATGGCCAGTATTTTTTTTTCTACTTATGTTTTTTTTGTTATTTTTTTTTGGTTATGGTTTCGTTAAAAAAAAATTGCCTTTCTTCCTTTAAACAGCTATAACATTCAAATCACAAAATAAAATTTCAAACATATGCTTTTCTCTACAAAAAGAACCATAAATTATCGTACCTTTTATATAAATGAATTATTTATATTTAGAATTTCTTCGCATTTCATTTATTCATTCATTATTATCAAATCTCGCTCATTATTTTAAAATATATAAAATCAAATAAAATTTATAAATATGTAAACAATCGTTTTATTATATATTGTAAATTACTCGCTCTAAATATTCTTATTATATTTCTTATTAATTAATTATATTCATAATAATTTTGAATATATACAATGACGACAAAGCAATTCATTGAGGTCTGAGATACGAAATCGATAAGTTTAAAAAAATAATTTACAAATCTATCGATTGCTTTTTATATTATAATAATTTGACAACACTGTGAAATAATTATTGTGTATTAAACTAGCATTTTTCAAGCGTGATTGTCCGCTAAAAACGTGTTACTATTTAATGTATCTGTTTTATTTATTTAATTATCTCCTTTGCAGTGTTGTCAAAACAATTTGATTATAATATGTTAACACATTAGTGCCACGTGCGGTGCAAGTTATAAAATAAATAATTTGTACCGTTTATATTATTATACTTTGTACAAATGTAATATTTATTTTGTAATAAAAATGAGGTTATATACTCCCATTTAAAAATAATACTTGTATTTTCTTCATATCCCTTACACTTTCCTTTATTATTTTTATTTAATTTAAACACAATTTAATTTAGCTGAAAATTTCAGCAACACCACTAGGAGCATGCTTTTTACTATTTATAACACATTTAAAAGTTGATTTTACTTAAAAAATATATAAACGATATAACATTTAAATATTATCTGGGCTTAAAAACAGACATTATTTCATTAATTTAATGTATGAAAACTTTGCAGAATTACCTAATTCTCTTTCAATGAAAGAAGAATTTACAAATAAAAAATTTTCGAAATAGTTTTTCTGGTAATAAATATAAAATTAGGTTTCTACTTAATTTAGATATTTTCACTCTGGAAGTAGATTTGTTTATTTGAAACATATATTTATAGTATGTATTTATATGTTGATGATATTTTTAATCATCGAAAATAAAAAGAACTGGATGTGCCGAGTAGTAGGAAAATGCTCCACATAAGGTGTTCACAAAAAAGGAAGATTATAACACTAATAAACCAATAAAAAAAAAGTTTTTCGTTATACATGCAGGGATTGAAAACTGATAATACAAAATTTGGGATTTTAATATTTCAAGGGTTTTATTTTAAATATCAAAGTACCGGTTTCTAAAATGAAAAAAAAATTGACGTTATATAGAACAATATATGATGAATCCATTAGAAAATTCATTTGTTTCACATTGGGAGTGGTAATGGTCTCAAAAAAAATCGGTTGCTCATCTTTTCTTTTGAAGAAGGTTGAAAAAAGAAGGCTAGAAGTGGGTTATACGTACATTTTCAATTTCAAATGTGATTCAAATTTAATATTGAAATTATACTAAGCGCCTTAAATCGAAATCTTAAATTGCACTTTTCTTTAAATCTTGGTATTTATGATTGTGTAAAGAAAAATAAATAAAAGCAACAGTTGCATGGACGCATAAGATATATTATTTACAAACCTTTTAAAAAAGCTAACAATTAATTTCCAGGTATTTAATACTTTAATCGTGACACGAGCATGGATTTAATATAATGTTACCACTCAACCATGTCAATTGGTAATACTTAATCAATAACTGATGTGAACATCAACATTTGTGGTAAAATAAAATTTAATTAAAAACAAATGTATGAGCATTTATTCGAAATATTGTCTATAATTACCCTAAATAATAACAACAGTGTACATGGCAATACATCTGGTAATCTCGTACTCCAGGAGTCGTCTTAGTATCGATCCCAGGATTTTGGGATTCACTTTAAGATGTCAAATAAATCAAATTTAAAATCTAAATTGTTTCCGATTAACTACTACATATATATTTTAATAATAAAACAATTTAAACGACAGTGTACCTCAGTTTGTTTATATACATATTTTCGTATAATTCCCACATACAACATTAAAAAGTGAATTTCTGGTCTTATTCCTTTTCTTATTTTGTGTCAGTCGTAGACAAGAACAGAAGGTTTTTTTTTTCTTGATTGTATACGAAATTCAGTTGCAATTATTTTTTTGTAATGCGGTATAAAGAAACAATTTTAATTTGAGATACTGGACACCGATTTTCATGATGTCGATCTTGATAAGAAAATGTGGCTTAAGAAAAATATGTCACCTTGGCCGTTAGCTGTAATGGCAGCTATATTTTTTATTCAAGTTATTGTGATGTAAAAAAAATGAAAACATGAAATTATGGCAAATGATTAATCTGGCGATCACAAAAAAGGCCGAGATTGAATGCCTTAGTTCCAGTCTAAAGGCGGTCCATAATAGTTAACCACTTATCAATCATATCATGCTACGGATTATAAGCTTTAACTAGATGTATTCTGTAACATAAGTGTATTCCAAATATTGCAAGAACTTTTTTAGAAACAGCTACTCAATACTGCATTTCTAATAAAGAACTAAGTGTGCTGATGAAATGACAATTTGTTAAGAGTTTCAATTTCAAACTAAAACAATTACTCAATCGAACGGGGAGCTAGCTTTAACTGTGGGAAATTTCCTCTGCAATGTATATCATTTGTCAAGTTAAATAATATTGGTATTATTTAAGGATTTCAATACCGGTATTCCAAAACAAGTATATATTAAAAAATAATAGTTATTTTTTTTTACATTTCCAAACGTTTTGTCACTAACGTCTCAGGTTTCGCCCTTTGGGATCTTTTAGGCATTTAAGTGCACGGATGAAAAAACGCTTGGTAAATAGTTTAATCGTGTATATTTTATTATAATAAAAATATTATCCTGCTTAAAGTTTTTGGTTTTATTTTAATCGTATAATCAATTGGAAAAGTAATCACATAAACAAACCAATCATATGTTTATATAAATTAAACATATTTGTCTAATTTGGATCATAATATCCAGTGAGTACATTGAAATTAGTATTTCAATATTTTATGTACAATACCGTTATTAAAACGTATATAAAAACGGGTGATTTTTATATAGAATTAAAAGTAACTTAAATTATTAATACATCATTAAAAAGCTCATAAATTTTCGAATATGTCAATATTAATACAATTCTTAGCAGATTCCAAACATTTTTATTCATCGAGGAAATTTTTCCTTTATATACTTTCAAAATCAGATTTTAATTTTCAATATAGATAATTTTGAAATTTTTATAACCGGTATCTCGATATTGAATAACACAAAGATCACAAATTGTTGTAAAAATGGTATTGCGATTTCTAGTTATATGCAATTTTCGATTGGCTGAAATTTATAAGTGTCACACATTGTAAACTTACATAAAAAAAAACAAATCATCGATAAACCTATAACCAAAAAATTGACGAAACTCCGCAAAATGAAAAACAATAATTGATACAAAAAAACTAAGCTTTAACTTATTGTTATAACAACATTCGATAGAATGTATATATTTTTTATTAAAAAAAAAATGTTTTCTTTACTATTACTTTACGATTTTAAAACGAATGTTAAAGCAATGTTATAGTAACATTTTCAAAATTTTCAAAAAAAGAAAATTTGCAGACACTAATATAGTATTCCGCCCTTGGCACAAGTTCACAAGTGTTTTCAAATTAAAATAATATTCATCAATGTTCATCGTGAAATTTAATTGAGTAATGTTTCTAAATCGTTGTTATACTTCGTAAGCGATACAAATAGTATGTTATGTGTCATAATTACAACAGCATGTCATCGATCTTCTTCAATAAACATCATGAGTATTTGATAAATTAATTACAAACGGCAATGTTTTTTCTGTATGAACATTTTAATCTAGTTTGTAAGTAGTATTTGAAAAAAAATATAACGTCATTTATTTGTAGGTAGAATTTAATTATATTGTTTGATTTAATTGAACTTATTTGCTAATATTTCTCATGTTGTAACAAATCTTTTAAAAATATCAATTTTCAATGCACACACTTTTATGATTGTGCCCAATGAATATGGTTTTTGTATAAAAATTAAATTATATCTTTTTGTAAGATCCAAGTTTTTTTTAAATCCATGTCCGTTTTCAATGTGACGCATATGGCCTCCCAATGAAAGTATCTCAACAGGTGTTTTTATACGAGAATTGTTTGTTACTCAGACGTTCAACCTCTCTTTTCAGAAGAGAGTAGCAGATATAGAAAATATATGGCAGGACAGAAAAAGTGTTTGGCTCAGTCTCGCTACACCCCTTTATTTTAGAATTTGGATGGTAAAAGGGAGGATTTTTAAATCACAAATATCCATGCCTTGAAACAGAAATCGAAAAATCGACTGTAAAAATTCTGTTCGTACTGGGATAAGAACCTGTAAGGTCAGGTATCAAAGCCAATGACGTTGACCACTGTGCCATAGACCCGATAGATCCAAGTACACGCACAATATATTTATTAACGACAAAAGTATGATTCTAAGTCAAGAAAGGTGTTTAAAATTTTTGCTTTAAGACTAATTAATACATTTCAAAAGATTTTTAAATTGTGTTCATTTACTGAAAAGAAAAAACGAAATTTCTTTACAGTTTCCGTCATTTATAATAACTGCAATATATTCAAATAAGTATAGTTTATTTATTTTTATTTCATGGTAAAGATAAACAATTTCGTATATAGCATATCATAATACGAAAGAAAAAAGCTTTCTTGCGATAATAAATATTTCCGAATTGAAATGTGTGTATTTAGGCTAATACTCGTCAAGAATGTGCCGCACAATTTAATCAATCGCCTCTTCTAAAGATTCACCGCTTACTGGTTTGTAGCAAACGCAAATCTAAGGTAACGTCAAAAGACAGTCTAAAAAAAAGGCTTTGGTTTCATCACACCCACCGTGCATCACTTGCGACTCGCGACTCTCACGTTTCCATATAAAAGGCCTATGAATGATCCAGATCTTCATCACACATTCGTCTCATCTCCACCGGTAAACATCCTTTTCATTTACACCAAATCATAATATTCAACTCAGCTAATTTGACCAATAAATACACCAGTTCGGCTTTGATCAATTTAGTCCTAAAACTTTGCAAGAATCAATTCATTATTTTCCTAGAATAGGGTGGTTTCGGCAACGCAGTAACCTTTATATAACAAACTCATTCCAATATTTTTTTAAATCTTTTTAAAATGTATTTTTGTTTGATAATCTTTGATAAAATTTGATAACATTGTAATATTAACCTTTTATTTGAACACAAATCAGTACCGATAATATTTAACAAGTAACATTGTCAGTTAAATATTTTTACTTAAAAGCTTGCTTATCAAAACTGTTCATCGAGATACATAATATAATCTAGTACTGCTCCGGTTAAGACACATTACTTTAAATAAAAAAAATTATATCTTATAACTAAACATATCAAAAAGATTTTTACAATCGTTTTTTGCATGTATGGCACTTTTTATTTTTCATTCAAAATATTGTTTATATTGAATATTTAATTTAAAAAAATCGAGATATAATGATAAAAAATGCTTTAATTACAAGTCACTTTTAAAGTGTTTACTGTTAATACTTAGTGGGAAGTTATTTTTTTTTTTTTTTTAAATACTCTTTTATTCTAATTTGACATTTATTTTATAGGATCACGGACTGGTTTCGTTCATCACGAAAACTTTTCAACTGATCTTGTCATTCAGTTGAAAATGCTCGTGTTAATTGAAAGTGGTACTGATAAAATTAAATAAATGAAAAAATAGTACAAAGAAATGATGTAGAAGTGTTTTGGTAATCCAAAAAATATTTTGAATCGTATAAAATTACTCGTAAAATTAGCGTACGTAATTTTTTTGTTTATTATTTATTTTCGTCAATATAAATGTGTGCTATTGCTTGTGTTTTCAGCAGTTTTGCAACAGTAAAAGGGATAATCTATAATGAAGGTGAGTGAAACCAGATAATTACACCTACTTGCAATCTCTTTATTTAACACTGTAAAGATATTTATAACACGATATATACATTACGCGTGTAATCGAAAGTAAGATGATAGCATTACTTGTATAATTAAACAACAATAAGTTTTATAAAGCATTTTTATAGAAAAGAAAAACTTATTTTATTCAAGCTTAGAAATATTAAATCACTAATTTTTAAAAATGAAAAAAAATGATAAGCGAAAAAAGGTTTTTTAAATTTAAGTTTAATATGGATTATTTCAATAAGTTACATTTTACATAATGAAACGTTGTTTTTCTTTAAAATTGTATATAGACTATAAGAGACAATTTTTCATCATTTTGCGAGATCTATTGCTTTTTAATTCTTTTATTCATATCTCATAATAATTATGAAAATCCCAATCAACAAAATGGACAAAGATAATTGCAGATCAATGCTTGTGGATCTAAATACTATGTTCAATCTATATTAAGTGTTTTATAAACAAACAAATTATTTCACACTATTTCGTTTTCATAGTTTATAAGACTATATCATATAAAATAAACACAGTTTTAATGTAATACGTCACTTTACGAATATATATTGTAATCATATGGTAGATAATAATATATACATTGCATAATATGTAATATTTTACATATAAGCTGTGAGCATGATTCTGTATTATAAAACTGAACACTTTTTTAAAAAAATATTATCCACTTAAGCGCCATTTAGTAAAATAAAGTATTGTTTTAGTATTCGTATTATTGTAATTCGATATTTATAATTCTTATAAAATTTATCATATTTCAATTGCAGTTCATGATTTCAACATGCCTTATGGCACTCACCATGGCTGTATTGTGTAGAGCTGAGCCTCCTGCACCCCAATACCTTCCACAAGGCCGAGGAGGCGGTTCATCGTCTTTCGGCTCCCCTTCTTCACAATATGGAGTACCAAGTGGCCCTTCTCAGGATTATAGTGCACCAAGTGCGCCATCCCAGCAGTATGGTGCCCCTAGCGGCGGTGGACAGACTCAAGCTGTCTTCGGGTAAACTTTCTCTTTAATTTACATTTATCTTATAAAATGAGTTCAATGTAATATTCATATTTTTAATATATTCGTTAATTTCATTATTCAGAGGCAGACCATCATCAAACTATGGAGCCCCAAAGCCTTCTCAAAACTACGGAGCACCTTCTCAAAACAATGGCGCCCCTTCCAACCAGTATTTGCCTGCCAACCAAGGATACGGAAATGGTAACGGACATGGAAACGATGAGCAATACAACGTAAGTGAAAATACTTAATGATTATAAACGGAAACTGATAATCTGAATTCTTAACACTATATTAGTCGGGCAAGAATAGTTTTACATTATTTAAAAAAAATATTTCTTAAAATACGTAAATATTTTATATTATTTTTCATTGTGGTACAAGAAAAGTTCATTTATTTAAATCATTATCAAATAATAATGCTGAAAAAAGCTTTCTATTCTTAGTCAAAAGTTGTTGTGCACAGTGTTAAATTTACGTTTTTTTATAGGAACCTGCCAACTACAACTTCGAATATATGGTAAAGGATGAGCAATCAGGTAATGACTTCGGTCATAAAGAATCCAGACAAGGAGATCGTGCTGAAGGACAATATTACGTCCTCCTTCCCGATGGCAGGAAACAGGTTAATATTATATGAAACAACCAAACGTATTTTTTTGTAAAATACGAACTTTTTTAAATACTCCGTCCTATAAATAGACTCTTAAAAAAAGTTAGGGAAGAAGAATAAATTTTTCAGCAGTAACACATTTAATATGAGATTAATAATAATCAGTCTGGTAGTTAACACTATTAAAAGGTTGTTTACAATATTTCTCAGGACATACAACATAACCGATAATATAGTAGTTTACAAAAAACTTATACTGTCGAAATTTAAAACAAACATAGGTAGCAGTCTCCGGTTAAAATTAGTAAATAAGTATATTTATCATTTGCTAGCTTTTATACGTTGACTTAAACATTATTACCGTGCACATTTTTAGATTGTCACATACGAAGCTGACGAGCAAGGATACAGACCCAAGATCTCTTACGAAGAAGCTGGAGCTGGTGGAGGATACGGCAGAGGACCAGCAAACGGTGGATACTCATCCGGAAACGGAAACGGATACTCATCAAACGGAGGACATTCATCAGGCGGAGCTGAAGGACCATATTAAATTGATAACGAATAATGCAATCTATTTTTGAAAAGTTTTCTAATTTATTGGTCGAAGGATTTAAAAGTATATTAAGAAATTTTAGGCAATTGATTTCGGTTAGAAAAAAACGGTGAATCATCGTGATTTTTCAATACTAATTTATTTACTTTTTTTTAAAAATATATTACGTATATAATATGTTGGATTATATTTTCATACATATATGAATTGGTCAGTAAATTTTAAAATATGTATCACTGTCATCTTATTTGTTTTTTATTTTTTTGTTTTTGGTTATGGTTTTAAATATTATAAATAATTGCCTTCTATTTACCTTAATTACTTTAATACTAAAGCAATAAATTAGGTTTACTCATTAATTTACTTAAAAATATTCATTTTTTAAGAACCATACAACGTCAACGATACGTGTCATGAATTGTATATAAATCAGATATCGTTTTTCATTTACAACATGTTTTCATATGATGACTCTAATACCTTCATCAATCGAGTCATCTTCATTTTATTTCGACCGTTATCTTAAAAACATTTTTTTAAATGTATTAAAATTAATTATTATCGGTCGTTACAAATTGAATATCAAAAATACATACTCACACTTTATTTATAAAATATTTATTATATTCATAATAATTATGAATATATATTATGACGACAAAGCAATTCATTGAGGTCTGAGATGCAAAATCGATAAGTTTGTGTAAACATATATTACCAGAATATCGATTGCTTTTTATGTAATTACAATTTGATAACACTGTAGAATGATAATATATACATTCGATTTATAAGATATGATCATACTTGTAACTTTTGTATGAATATTTTCCCTGCAGTGTTATCAAAACTCGTTGATTACAATACGTTCACACGTTAGTGCCAAGTGCGGTGCAAGTTATAAAATCAATAATTTGTATCGTTTATATTATTATACTTTGTACAAATGTAATATTTATTTTGTAATAAAAAATGAGGTTATATACTTCGATTTTACAATAACTTATGTATTTTATTATTTCTCTACGCACATGATCGACTGATCACATATTCAAAACTAATAAAATTTCCATTTTTCAACTTATAACAATATTAATAAATTGTATGTTGTATTTTAAAACTTAAAGATTTACATCACATGCTTGAAATTTGAAAAAATATGTTCAAAATCAAAATAAGAATCTTCTTTTTTTTTGATAGTATAACGATAATATATTTTATATTGAAAATTTGTAACCAATATAACTGAATACATCGTCAGATACAGACAGTAGAATACAGACAAAAATTTTCTCTGTGCCACTTCTCCGTATTCAATCATAATCAATTATACATTTTTTTCGTAATGACAGGAGAATTTGTATTACTTAAGATTGTTTACCTATTGTATAATTAAAAATTCATTTGTATTATAACATAAACTGTTATCTTTTTCTGAGCTGCCATTTATGTAGCCTAGTATCATAACTCAAATTCTTCAAATATTGATTTTTGTGAAAATCGCAAAAAACCGCAAAAGCACATTTTTTCGTAATTGTTAGATTAATTAAACTATGATTTTTTATTGTTAAATTGTACTATGAATATGTATCGCAAGTGAATGGTAGCAACTTTTTAAGTTACAAAATATATTATTATATCATGAAAGATACTAATTGCTCATCGGTTTCTTTCTAACCATATCATATTTTTCATTTAAAAATGTGTGACACCGATAGAGGTCCAAATGTTTCAGCCATATTTCAATTGACGGAGATTAATCACGAGCAAGGACACAGCAGATCAATGCAAGGGTTGGCAGATTCAAATAACTTTAGACTGCACATTCTTGACACAATGGTGGCACAAAGATAGATTTCAATATTTGCCTTATAATAAATACTGGAACAATGTTTAATTCAATACTTAAAGTGTAAAATATACTCGATTAAAATCAGTTGTCTAGATGTGGTAGCAAATTGTGGCACAGATAAAAAAATCTTAGGAACCTTAAATCGGAGAACAAACCAAGTAGTTTCCCTTAAATATTAATGGAAAAACTTTGTAAAAACTGCTGATAACTACATTGAAAATTAATTACTCTTACCTCTTCATCCTTTCGGTGAAGCAACTGTTTTTGATTTGATGTGTGCATATAAAAAAACAAATGTTATCTTTTTGCTATGTTTTTTTTTAATTGGCAATACTTATTCTACGTTGTTGTGTAAAGTATGACAGGTAAAGTAAATTTATCTAAAAACCCTTGTACCCTGTCTTTACTTTTTGTAACAGAAAAGTTTCGGTTGACAAATATTTAAAGGTATAATATGTTTTAAATTTGAATTATATTTAATAAATACATAGTTGTCAAAATATTCAAAACATTTTTCGGAAACTCATCAAATGCTCACACATTTTAAAATGCAGAGCAGTATCATAGTTTATTCTCTGAAATAAACTTGATCATTCTCAATAATTATTGCTTTGAGAGTACATATTGTAAGTCGTTTCATATGGCAAATATAAAATAGGCATATCAAAGTTTGCTCAAAAGTTGCATAACCAAATTTAGTTTATGGTATATATTTTTTTCATAGTTGAAAGAGGTTATTTTCAATCGATTATCATTATTAGTTTGTTATCTTAAAATACAAATCATAATATTTGTATGGTTTCGACTGGAAATTCTTGATGCCGGAAAACGATATTACAAAAAAAGAGCTTGATTTTTGAGTAGGCATCGATGGAGTCTCATTTAGTCTATGACTCACAGCTGTACACGATAAAAACCAAATGTTATTTTTCACCTTAAGCTTGTTCACTGTCATATATGGTGGTAGTACAATATTTATTTGTACTACTACCACTTTTATTTAAAAAGATCAGGGTTGGTTTCGCTCATGACGAGCATTATTAACTGATAAACACAGTTTTCCTTTTCCGCTCCCAATGTGGAGCATACGGCCTCCTAATGAAGGTATCTCAACAGAAGTTTTTCTATGAGAAGTGTTTGTTACTCAGTCGCTAAACCTCTCTTTTTTCAAAGAGATTAGTAGAGTTAGAATAATAGGGCTAAGACAGGACTAGTGGTTGACTAATCGCTCTCGCTATGCTCAGTTATTAAAGGATCGGAAAGAGTGGCAGGGAATTTTCAGACGTCACAACCATCCATGCCTTCGAACAGAAATCGAAAAATCGATCGAAAAAATATTGTTCGTTCTGAGACTCGAACCCATGAGATCCGGCACAGAAGCCCACAACGTTAACCGCTGCACCATTAAACTCGTTTTATACACATTTTTAAAACTATTTATATACGAAATGAGATTACCGTTACAACATTTTAACGATTCAAATTTAATAAATATGTACATCTCTATCTTTTTCGGAGACAGTCCTTTAAAATAGTAAATAATAATAATTATTAATTGAGTACAAAAGCAATTTAATCAAAACATAATTTTAAATATTTCAAGTATAAAATACATTCATAATTGATAACACTTTTTCCAGCAAAGAATTGTTTTTTTAATTGCATTTTAGCTTCTTCAAGATTTTTGTAATAACTATCTTAACTAACAATTATGTCATTAGCGCTAGTTTCTGGTCATAATTTGATTACTAAAGACAGACTTTTATTACAAAATTATACTTGTTTACTCATTTTTCTCACGCCGCAATCAATTTGATTATAATGAACTGTAGGTTGAAAGTGCTTAAAAATGAAATTTATTTTGTCGTATTTATAATAAATGAAAATTAGATACAAGATTTTATAATAAGTTAAAAAAAAAAAAAAGTACATTTGTAATAATTCTTATAAGGATCAGGACCGCTTTCGCTCATGACGAGCATTACCAACTGATAAAGTAATAAACTGTTACAGTGATATTTGTGTTTTAAAAATAATAAATTATTGTTTAACTATCCGGTAAAGGGTATTTCCTATTCCTCTTATGTTTTATACGAATTTAATTGAAACGATTTGAAGTATTAAATGTCTTCTACACTAAAACCTCGTTGAATGCTTTATAACACCTTCCCTACGATGCTATGAAACACTTCCGATATGTTACTGGCCCTTAAATAACCAAGTGAAAAAACATGTTTTAATGCCCTTTGATGGACGGTAAAAACCCAGGAAGTATTTTTAGAAAAAATATATTTTTCGCTTGGTTCCTTTCAAGTATTTTTTAGCATCGTAAAGAAAATGAAAATGATGGCAGGTAACTATATAGATTTGTAGACTAATTTATGGGAACATAATTTATTGATAAGATTTGTAGCTGTTACATTAAAACGAAAAACACAAAATACAACGTTTGTTGACAAGACAGTTATGGAACTGAATGTTTTAATTGGATAAAACATTCATGCTGTATTTTAAAATAAATAACAAAAGTATATTTTGTTAATAAATGTGTCGCTAAATTAATTGATCGTTACTTTTCACGATACACCGCATAATTTTGCAATTTTCTGTTAACGCAAATCTAAGTCAACATCAGAAGACAATCTAAAAAACATATTTATTTCATCACGCCGTCTACGCATCATTTGTGACTCTCACGTTTCCATATAAAAAGCCTACGAATGATCCAAATCATCATCATACATTCATCTCATCTTCACTGGTAAACATCCTTTTGATTTACTCCAAATAATAATATTCAAATCAGTTAAGCTCACCAATAATCATATCAGTCCAGTTTTAACTAGGTATATTTGCATACCTAGTATTTGTTCAAATTAAATATTATACATAATAATAAAATATTGATTTGTTATAAAATAATGTTTTATTGTTTATTTTCAATTCAATTTACTACCAATTTTCGGTGGAATGAAAAAAGAAGTGTTTTATCAAGAATATGTTTATCTGTAAAATAATATTGAAAAAGTCCAATTATAATTTTGTAGCTGTTAAATTATTTTATTTCAATAATATTTTATGCATATGGGTTGTTTTAAATAGACACAAACATATTAAAAATTGTTTTGAATATTTTCGAATAATTATTAAAAAGTTAGATTCAAAAAATGTAAAATAAACAAGAGCATTTATTAATTTTCAGTGAATATCATTATTTTTATTTATTTTTTACCATGTCCGCTCCCAATATGGAGCATATGGACTTCTAATGGAGTTTATCTCAACAGAATTTTTCTACGAGAACTGCTTGTTATTGAGTTGCTCAACCTCTCTTTTTCCAAAGAGAGTAGGAATATAAGGAAAGGACTAGGACAGGACTAGTGGTTAGCTAATCGCTCTCGATACGTCCCGTTCATAGGATAGGATGAGTCGGAGGGAGGAATTTAAGACATCACATATATCCATGCCTTTGAACATAAATTCATAAATCAATTGAAAAATCAATTTATGAATGTACAGGGATTCAAACCCGTGACCTCCGTAGCGGTAGCCAACGGTGTTGACCACTCGACCACACAGGCGGTACACTTTTTAAAAATACTATAATTGTATTCAAATTGTTTCTGTCACATTTTTATAACAAGTCTACAAATAACGACTAGTGTATAATATTTAAATAATATATATATTGAGTGCGTGCTTTATTTTGTATTTTCAGCAGATTTACAAGAGTCAAAGAAATAACTTGCGATGAAGGTGAGTTAAATTAAAATTACCAAAAAATTTAAATTTATTATTTTATTTAAATTTAAAAAAAAGATCCTGAGTTAACATGTCAAAGAAACGAATGTTATACTGTGTTCATTGAGTTATAATTTGTCCTCTTTTTATTGCAGTTTGTGATTTCAACATGCCTTATAGCACTTACCATGGTTACTTTATGTAAAGCTGAACCTCCAGCTTCTCAATACCTTCCTCCACGCAGAGGGGGCGGTTCATCGTCTTTCGGATCCCCTTCTTCGCAATATGGAGTACCAAGTGGCTCGTCCCAGGATTATAGTGCACCAAGTGCGCCGTCCCAGCAGTATGGAGCTCCAAGTGGTGGTGGGTCGACTCAAACTGGTTTTGGGTGAGCGCTTTATACTTTTAACGATGCATACAAGCTTTTTATTTGCTCATCTAAATGATATGATAACGAAATAACAAATTTGCGATTTTGCGATATCACAATTGAACATTGTGGTTTCTCTTGATTTCACTTAGTTATTACTTTACTTTAATAAAAGATTCTGAAAAATGTTCTGTTAGGTATGAAAGCTTTTTTAAAATTTTCATAAATAAACAATAATTATTTAATATTTTATGTATTCTATAACAAGCATTCATATCGAATGTGGAAAGGAAAAAGGACGTAACCCACACATATCAAATTTTAAAGGAGGCGCAAAAAACGTGTTTTGATGATTTTGGCCAAATGCAAATTATGAATTATACACAAGGTTTAAGTGCACGGAGACTTCAAAAATTGTGTCTAATTGAAATAGTCTAATATTTATTAAAGAAGTTGTCTAGGAAAAACTTTTATTTCAGTCTTTTTTTTGGTCTTAATTTTTTACAAGGTCATCTTTTCCAAACTTTAAAGCTAAATTTAGATACTAATCCGGTATTTGCAGCTTGCATCCTTTTGATAGAACGTGTATCAAATTTGATACATTAGGATTATGGAGAAAAAACTTTTTTGAAAAAACTGTGGGTTACGTTCTTTTTCCTTTCCACAGTCGATATTGAATCAGTCATGTTAAAAATTGGTGAAAAATAACAATTCTACGAAAATTCTATTATTTATGATATGATATTTGTATTTACCAGAGGACGCCCATCATCTAACTATGGTGCCCCCAATCCTTCTCAAAATCATGAAGCACCTTCTCAAAACTACGGTGCTCCTTCCAACCAATATTTGCCTGCCAACCAAGGAAACAGTAACGGTAACGGAAATGGAAATGATGACCCACATAATGTAAATATAAATTCTATACTTTAATTATTGTTTTGTTTTTGTTAACTGTATACTAATAATATTAATACTCTGCGTTATCCATTAGAAAATTTGCCATATTGTAAAATAATTTATAATTCAATAACGTAACTCTTAAAAGACGATTTTCGAGTCTTTAAATACTTGCAAACTAAAAATACCACCATTTCAAATTGTTTACATTTCGTTAAATTTAATATTTTTATAGGAACCAGCCAACTACAACTTCGAATATATGGTAAAAGATGAGCAATCAGGAAATGATTTCGGTCACAAAGAATCCAGACAAGGAGATCGTACCGAAGGACAATATTACGTCCTCCTTCCCGACGGCAGGAAACAGGTAATTTGACATTGAAATAACTTAAATCGTCAATCAAGTAATACAACTAAATAATTTTGAATAATGACAAATGTTTTGATATTTAAAAAAGTTTAAATATATGTGTTATCCAACGATTACAGATTGTCACTTACGAAGCTGATGCACAAGGATACAGACCAAAGATCTCATACGAAGAAGCTGATGCTGGATATGGTAAAGGACCAACAAATGGTGGATATTCATCTGGCTCAGGAAGCGAATATTCATCCAACGGAGGTTATTCATCTGGAGGTCCACAGGGACCCTATTAAATTCGGTCAAATAATAAAAGTTTGCTATACCCTTACCAAACCTTAATAGACGTTTACTGTTGACATGTATGACACGAGAATGAAAATTAGTTACTTTGATAACTGTTGATAATACTTTTACGTTAATATTTATTGAAAATAGCGTACCTTAGAAATAGAAAGAATTTAATTTTAACAATTAAAAAAACGGTGAATCATCGTGATTTTTATGTACGTATTTATTTTAGTATATGAATAGCCAATTTTTTTAATCGTTTAATATATTTGGTTGAAAAATATTTTGTAACGAAATATCTATTTTTACCTACATTGAGAAACGTTATCGATAACAGTAATATGTTATATTTAAAAAAAAAAAACTTGTTTATCATTTCTGGTATTCATTCATATTTTTTGCTATTTCATTCATCAAGTTATATTCATCCGATATCAACCTTTTTTATTCAGCATTGGTCTATTTACATCGAAAAAGTCAAATATAATCGGCATTTGTACATAATGACTCATACACCATATATTAAAAAAATATATATAAATAATTTATTTTATTGATAGCAAATAATTATGAATTTAAAAATGAACTTTGCTTGGAAATTTATTAAATTTTGTGATGCAAAATCAATATTTATTTAAATTATTATTTTACTAGCCCATCGATCGCTATTTGTATTATAAACATTTGATTACATTGTAGAAAGATGACATTATTGTTCATTTTTGTATGGACATTTTTTTGCAGTGTTATTAAAGCAATTATATTAATATGTTAACACATGTGTACAACAAGAACCACGTGCATTGCTCGTTATACGATTTATAATTTTTACTACTTAAATTATTATGATATTATAATTTTTACAAATGTAATATTTATTTTGTAATAAAAAATGAGTTTATGTATACCAATAGATTTTTTTTTGTTTGCTTTCATTTCACAATATTATAACCATTTATGTTAAATCTGAATCGTTCAAATTATGTACATTTCCATACGTTGTCTACTCAACGTCTTGGATTTTGCCTTTTGGTATCTTCAGGCATTTATGTGCAATAATTCATTCGGTTCATGTTCACCCGTGTTTGAGGAAACGAATGGAAATGAACATTATTTAAGCATTTCAAATATATTATTGAATTTTCATCAAGTATATTTATCACTTTTAAGGTGTTCACTGTCAATACTTGGTGGAATGGCATTATAATAAAAGATTTTTAGTACTTTTTCCACTTAAAATTTATTTGATCAGGACCGGTTTCGCTCATCGCGAGCATTATCAACTGATAAGAACAAAAATATACATAAACAGTGTTATTTATACAAGTTAAATTGAAATAAAAAGCGTAAGCAACTACTAACAATGAAAATGATTTACAAATTACATTATAATTACACAAAATTAAAATGCTTAACTCCTATAACACAATTAAAAAATCATCAACAATAAATATAAGTGGCAAATGATGTTAATTATAAACCCAATATTTAGTCGATATTTTAAATTATAACCATATTTCGTCGGTATTTCGGCAGAAAACGACAAATCGAAAAACCATCTAAAGAGATAATAATGAAATCTTAACATCTCTTTTTATGCACTTTACTATAACTTCATGAAATTCGATAAAAATAAATGTTTTAAGTTATTTATATTATTTTCATAAAAAATAGCTTTTATTGGAATTTCTCTATGTATAAATTATGTAAAAATACGTGAAATTTGTCTGAACTTTATTTTTTCAAAAGATACAGCGTGTTACGACGAGCTATATATTTATCTTCATTCATAACTCACAATAGCTGGTTTTTGACTTGTCTCCTCCTGCCAGTGTGCAAACATTGTATTCAATTAAGTAGGTAATCATATTTACAAAAAAAAATAAGCCAGACATAGAGAGTATTTCAAATAATGTTAACAGAGATTTATAGATATCTTCCAATTAATATTTTGATAAAATAACCCTATTCTCTTATGTATAAATTGGATATCTTATTGAAATTGAAAAAAAGAATCTTCTCTTGTCTAATTATGTTAACAATTTGTGATAGATATTCTATGGTATGTTTGAAGGATTAATAAAAACATAATATTCTTCTGTTCTTTAATCCACTTTATTTAAAAGGTCAGGACCGGTTTCGCTCATTGCGAGTATTTTCAACTGATGACAATGTCAATGTCAATGTCAAATGTCAATGACAAGTACAAAGGAATATTGTGTTTTTATTACTAGAATGCCTTTCCAACAAGTATTGATAGAAAACACCCTTAAAGTGATATATCGAGAAATTCATTGAAGATAATTATTTTGTTTGTAAAAATAATATAGTGAATCCTAGAAATTACGACATAATGAAAGCGAGAGCTGTGCACGAATCCTGAAAGCATGCTGTGTAAAAAAGTATATTTTGTCTAGAATAATTACAATATTAAATATGCATACATATACATGACAAACTGACTGATTTATTAACAGTAAAGCTTTTACGTCTCGTAATATGTATATTAAAAGAATGATAGTGACACTTCTAGTACGCATTAATAAAAATAAATAATATTTAAATACTTTATCCTGCAACTGGTGGTCATTAAAAAATCGGCTACAGTAACGGAATTAATCGAACCAGCCACTTATAAGCAATTTTCCCTCTAAGACATATGGGCAACCATCAACGCCAATATTGATAGTCTCGTAATTCAAGTACAAGGCCAATCTTCACACTAATGTTTGTAATCAGTATATAATATTAATATTATGTCGTTCATTATATAATAAAAAGGTACACAGAAACTGATAAAGTAGTTTTTAATTGACTTTTTCTAATATTAAATTATTAAACCTTTTTCTTGGTCGTGATTTTCACAAGTTCTTCTTTTTCAAAAATAAAAGGAAACTTTAGATACTAATTCGATATTTCTAGTTAACACTCTTTTGATAACGTGTATCAAGTTGTATTCATTGTGATAATCGAAAAAAAACTGTTTTAGTAAAACTGTAGGTTATGTACACGATATTGTTAGCGTATGTCTTTCATTGTAAAAAAAAACATATATTTATTAAGTTTTATATTATTGTGAATGAAGATATGAATGAAGTGACCACCGAATCCATTATTTGGAGTATATTTTCTTAATTTTTTAACCAAAAGAATATTTATTTTTGAAGTATAAGATTTATATACTGGTTCTGTATCTAATCCTGCAAGTATGTATGACGTACACAACACGCACACTAATATGATGAGAGTTTTTTTGTTGTAAAACTATTATCTACTATTAATTCAAATTTTATCATATTCTTCATAATATAGAAAAAAATCCAACCCTGGAAATGATAATTTATTTCAGGTACGCGTGTCAATGGATTGGATAATCGATACATTAAAGTAAAAACATGAATTTTCTTTAAAGTATAAGTATGTATTTCTAATAAATTTATAATTTCTTTGAATTTTTGACAGGAACATTTTTAATTAACAAATATGTCATTCAAATAAGATTCAATTAAAAAAATATTACTGGACGGTTTTTATTACCAAATTTTACTCATAAATTTATTTCTCACGCACATTTTTGGTATAATTACAATTTCTCTGTGAAGTTTATGATTTTTTTAAATAAAATATTAAATAACGTTCGTTTTTTTTTAAAATCCATGTCCACTTTTAATATGGTCATAGGTCATAACCTTTTAACGCAGGTAATTAAACAGAAGTTTGTCATTTACACTTCTTCTGACTGAGTTGCTCAACCTTAAATTTAACAGATTTTAAAAAATACTAGTCCTGTCCTAACCCTATCTTATTATCTCTACGCTCTTTAAAAACAACGAGGGGTTGAGCAATTGAATAATAAGCAGTTCTCATAGAAACATTTCTGTTAAGATAAACTCTCTGAAGAGTCCATATGCTTCACTTTAAGATCGGACATGTTAAAACATAAATAAATCAAACGCGACTGTAATTTATATATACGCAGAAAAAAAAATCCTCAAAAGTAAAATTTTCTATTCTATACTAAAAAAACACAATTATATACAATAAAACTTTTTTATATGGAATAGTTATTTAGTATAGATCGATAGTTGCTGGTAAACGATGAATTAAGTAACAAAAAATTAAACATTTTTTAACACCTTTTTCGGGATATTGCTAAATATGTACATACTTTTATCATGTCTGCTTCATATGTGGAGAGTATTTACTATTGATTAGGTTCGGCTGCTTAACTTAACTATAATCTTAAATGATTAAAATACAAATTTGTCTATGGGAAAAGACAAATAATTATCCAATTATGTCAATTATTAACAGAAAGACATTACGTGTTTAAGGTTGAATTAATCATGCGTAAAATTTAAAACAAACATTACATGTTACCTTTGGATGTAAGTCAATAAATACATTTATTGAAAATTCATTTCAATACAGGCCTATGTTTAAGATCGTCTGCTACAAAAGCTTCATTCTCTGGAAACTAAATAAAAAATAAATATTTGACAACATACTTGGAAGATCCAGGAGATAGTTCTCAAAAAGACAAACAATGAATTAAAACAAGTAATACAAACAGTAGAGTATAATTCCAAGCTCTTTAAAAACAATCAAACCATGAACTTAATAAATAAATAGGTTTTTTTTAAGATAACAAATAATCAGGGTGGAATTTCTGAATTTTTGATCGAGATAATAAGATAAAATACTGATATGATGAATTCACATTCTATTCAACTAGAAAGTATATACAATACTTATAAGCCTAATATATGTTTAAAAAATATTAGATTCGTCGTAATTAGTGGTGAAATAATGACTATAAGAAAAGGAAATGGTTGAAAAAAATCAAACATTTTCACTTTTTTCGTCTTAATACAATTTTGCCCTGATGTTATGCTATAAATTATATTTCATTCTTCACTCACGTCATTACTATTCAAAATAAATGATTATTATGTTTCGTATTTGGGTTGAATTGTGTTGCTTGATTTAATCGATCGCTTCTTGTAATGATACACTGCTTACTGGCTGGTTACTAACGTAAGTCTATGGTAACATCAGAAGACAACGAAAAAAACGCATTCATTTCATCACACCCACCGCACATCATTTGTGACTCTCACATTTTTATATAAAAGGCCTACGAATAATCTAGATCATCACCAAACATTCATCTCACCTTCATCGGTAAACATCTTTTTGACTTATGTATCTCAAATCACTATCAGACATCAGTTTGGTTCACCGGTTATCAATACAGTTTTAACTAATTATAATTGTATATTTCCCAAAAAAATTTACATACTGTATTAACTTATATAGAAACACAATATTCAAAAGCAGCTTTTTTCACCAATCATATTCCCATAATAATTTTACCAAATTAAAATATTTTTTTATTTCTCGAAATAGATATATTGTCACACAATTTAATGTGACAGTGATTCGTTTTAAATTGTTGAAAATCTTAGTTATAAATATGTATCTGTTACGGTAGTAAAATAAATTAAAACCTTTCAATCCATGGCATTTATTTCGTATGAAAAAGAAAAAAAAATGGTTTTTTCAGTAGATCATTTGGTAACTTTTGATAATTGATTAAAATTGACAAAAATGTGTCAACATATTATAAAATTTACACGTATTTTAAATAAGACTTATCGGCTTACGAGCTTGTGAGCTTAGTCCAGTGATACAAACTTCATTTTAGATATCAGATGGTGGCAAGTTCAAGTCCCGGAAAAATCGATAGGATTTTTTTTAATTGACATTAATGTTATGCATAAATAAGTGTTCTTGATATTATTAATACTTGTTCTCAAGTGACTTAAAAATATTATGGGGCTTATTTCAACAAATAAAAAATCTATCGCGTTGGCAGAGAGAGAACTGTAATAACACAAACGTTTTAAGTTTGAATATTCAAAATAAGTTTATCGTTTTTCGTCAGATTTTTTCAAATTACTTTATTCATTGGTTTGTTTTAAAATGTGCAATTTATTGTGTTTTCAGCCGTTTTAAGGGCTAAAGGAATAACTAACAATGAAGGTGAGTTGAATTTTTTTTTTCAATATTTGAATCCCCTAATCTAACTTTTTAACAAACAAACGTACATTCAACGTTATATTATAGATATTATAAGACACTCACAACTTTAACCGACATATCTATCAACCATAAATAAAATAACATTTGTAGAACTGCACTTTGATATTTTTACACCTTATAACAATAGAGCACGGGTTCCCACCCTGGGGGTCGCGAAGGGTTTTCAGGGGGGTCGCCAACTTTTTTCGATTTTGGATTTGAACAACAAAATAACGAAAAAGTATAGCAAATCGAGGATTTCAAATTCCTCGGGGGGTCACCTAGTCACATGGCTTTATAAAAAGGGGTCGCCACCCGAAAAAGGTTGGGAACCTATGCAATAGAGTTTTACGACGTATATGCCGATTTAATAACTATGATCATGTTACGATTTTATTATGTCACCTTTCTGATGAAGTATCAAAATATCAAATTGGTCATCCCTATCAATCAAGTAAAATCTATAAGATAAGCTATAAAAAAATACATTAATTTAATTTTTTTATGTAACATTATAAGTTTTGTTAAAAAAATGTATACCATTAAAATCCTCTTCTATTTTATAAAATATTATATATATCGTCCATGAATCATTTTTTTAGAACTAATTTAGTATTTCAGATAATATAGTAAGTCACATTTTAAATCAATTTTTGGTCAGAATAAAAATATTAACGGTCAGAATAAAAATATTAAACGGTCAGAATATTTAATAACAATTTTGATTAGTAGGTTAGGTTAGGTAAGGTTTTTTTTATAATTTCATTTAAATTATGACTATTTATTCTGACCGATATATACTGACCATTTAATAAAAAAATCTGACCAGTGTTATTTAAATTCTGACCAGAAAAATACGAGCATATTAATAACACATGTTATAATTTTTATTTCGATAACATTGCGCTGAATAATCTATTGCTCTTATAATATTATATTAAATAATATTTTGTACACACTTAGATAACCATTACGTTTCTTAATTGTGAATCAAACTGTAAAACCAGTAATAAAAATAAATATATCTCTACATTGACGCAACAGAAGAAACATTTTAAAATCTTAGTTTCAAGATAACGACTGTTGAGTGTTCTGCATAATCTAATACATTTATATTTCGTTCTTTATGGCTTCTATTTCAATGTTTATTTGCTGTACATTGTATCAATCAAATGAAAAACAATTCACTATTTGATCGTCAATATTATTGCTTTGCCTAACACTTGCGTTAACACCTCCATACCCATGATGCAATCGTAAATAGTTGAGCCATTAAGTCATTCAATATTTCTCTTAATATTTTCAATAAGTATTTATTATTTTAGATATTCTAGCATATATACATTTTTTAAATATTTTTTTAGCTGCTAACTTAGGTTTACTTACTGTCAACAAAAAGTGAAACTGAGATGCCATCGTGGCAGGGAGCGTGATTTTTTAGGATGGCATGTTACTGGTTAAGATTATATTATAAATTAGCCGATAACGTTACGTGACCATATCGAACTGACAAACATAATTTCTACAAACCTAACTACCTACAAACATTATTCGTTATTAATTTAATAATATTAAAATGTTTCTTAGTATAAATTTTGGTCGTATTTTAAAATAACAGTTTATCACTATATTGCATTGAATTCCTCATTGCATATTGCTTTTAATGACATCATAGCTCAAAATATGTTTTTATCGATTGTTGCAATGTTTGTAAAGTACTTTAAAATTAATTATATTTTATTATTTATTTGAGACATCCGGTTCAAAAATCCGCTATTCACTGTATTTAGAAAAGCATTTTTTAACAAAAACTAATGTTACAGGTCAAAAGAATCGATCGGTATACATTTCCTATTTAAAAACATATGCATCACCATAATGGCTCTGAAAACCGTTATTTGATTGTCATTTTTCAAAACAAGTTGTGAAGCGAGAAATAATTACAGTTTGAAAAACCACCGTATTAAACATTGCACTTACTAATTCAATATTACCTACTCAAAGTGATGATGATGATTTTATGATTAAAAAAAATGAGTTTTTTTTAAATTGCTTCAAAAAAATAGTTGTTTGCAACATTACCTTTCCAAATGTCTCTATATTCTTGATACTATAACAGCATTTTCCATCTGCCGGCTTCGTGGTCAAGTTTCAACGTCGTTTACTTAGAAGACTGAGCCTCAAGGTCTTAAATTCCAGTATGAGTTAAATTTCTTCCCACTCACCTATCCTAAAACTGGCGTATCGAAAACGATTAGCTAACCACTAATCCTGTCTTAGTCATATTCTTCTATCCTTACTCCCATTGAAAAATACATTTTGAGCAACTGAGTAGCAAAAAGTTCTTGTAGGAAAAAGCTGTTGAAATTCCTCTATTATGAGGCCATATCTTCACATTGGGAGGGGATATGGATTAAAGAAAATATTGCCTAAAGTATTCAGACTCTAACTGAATTTGTTTTAGATTATTTAGATTAAAAATGTTTTATGTAAAACGTCTTTAAGTAAAATAAAATTGTCAAGATCACTTTTCGCGAATGTTTTAAAAATAGCAAACAGTAATTAGACGGATTTTGGAACTAGTCCCTTTATTTATTTTTCTTAAGACATCTTCATAGCTTCCATTCAATGTATAGATAGTTATTTGTATCAAATGTGTTATTCTCATCTGTTGATCATAATCTAGCATAACTGGATGATTATTACAACATAAGTAACTATATTGACTTTCCATACGTCTTACATAATATGAGCACCTTTTTGAAGCAACGCATCACTTCACATGACGTACCTCATAAAAGTCACGTCTCATACTTTAAAACTATTAATACGTATATTATGTTGTACATATTACGATATTTTATCGCGTTGATCAAAATAAATTGTCTGATTTTCTTAAAATATATAATTTATTTTCTCTAAAGCATTTAGTTTTGATCTGATAACTTTAAGAACTCAACGCTATAAATACTCGAAAACATATGGATTGTATTTTTCCAGTCAGAATTTATATTGCATTGGTCAGAATGAATAGTCATAATTTAAATGAAATTAAAAAAAAAAACTTAACCTAACCTAACTTATCCAAAATTGTTACAAAATCTTCTGACCGTATATATTTTTATTCTGACCGTTCGTATTTTTATTCTGACCAAAAATTGATTTAAATTCTAACCATTTAATTTGTTTCCAAAAAATATTCTGATTCAAAAACTTCATACTTCTGACACCGTCAAATTTATTTTTTAATATGAAAACTATATTTTTGCCTGCGTGGTCGAATGGTGAAAGTTGTTGGCTTCGGCTACATAGGTCACGGGTTCGATTTCCAGTATGGATAGTTTTATAAAATGATTTTTTAATTGATTTATGAATTTCCGTATATGATGTCTTGAATTCCCCCTTCACATACATTCTATCTTAAAGATGTCGGAAGAAAGATTACCTAACCAATAACCCTTAACTTATATTCCTACTCTTATTGGAAAAAGATAGGTTGAGCAACTGAGTATCAAGCAGTTCTGGAAGAAACACTCCTCTTGAGATAAACTCTATTATGATTTCATGTGTTCCACATCAAAAATAATTACTATATACGTACTTTGCTATTTTTACCAAAATATATTGAAGTGTTAAATAGATACTAATATAATATATGCAATATATATCACTTACATTCGATGGTCGAAACTTAATTAATCACTATTTTATAACTGTCGCAGATATGATTGTAATATTTTTTTTCTTGAGTAAACTTTTACCTTTTGTTCTAACAACGTATTTAAACAGTCACTGTATTTACATATTTTTTAAAATATAAGATATATAACTAGGCTATACTAAAAATATATCGATTAAAGAACATTATTTGTGAATGTGAAGACAAATATGACATAATGTTTTATATTCAACAATCATTTTGCAATCCGTGAAAAGTTTTCCACAAATTTCATATAAAATAATAATTGTATTTAATTTCAATCGTAGTTCTTGATTTCAACATGCCTTATGGCACTCGCCATGGCTGTATTGTGCAGAGCTGAGCCTCCTGCTCCTCAATACCTTCCGCAAGGCCGTGGAGGTGGTTCATCGTCTTCTGGATCCCCATCTTCACAATATGGAGTACCGAGTGGACCGTCCCAGGATTATAGTGCCCCAAGTGCGCCGTCCCAACAGTATGGAGCCCCAAGCGGTGGTGGACAGACTCAAGCTTTCTTCGGGTAAGTCTTAAGAGCCTTACAAAAAACCTTTTTTTTTTTTAAATATATTCATATATATGGTTCTGAAATATAGAGAAGATTCAAAAATGTTTCTCAAGAATACAAGTTTTCAAACTTTATTTTTTTCAATGAATAAAATCTATTTTATGTACATTTTGATAGAAATTTAGAAAGCCTCGATTCTCGGGTTATTTTATTTTACTGTTCTGGAAATCAAGATTGGTAAAAAACGTTGATTTAACGGAAATTTATTACAATTTTATCTCGACACATAATCCCTAATTGACACCTTGTAACAGCTATTTGAATTTTTTTCGGCGATGACTTGTAACAAAAAAACACAAGAAAATAAAAAAAGAGATTCAAGCCTTAAAGAAGACTGAGTAGTTGTGATTTTTTTTATAGCATAAAAATATATCAGAAAATCGCCTTAAGGTCCGTTTATATTATAGTGTTATAAGACAATAATACAATTTTTAAATATCACTAATAATTAATGTGTCATATTTTATTAATCAGGGGCAGACCTTCATCTAACTATGGTGCACCCAAGCCATCTCAAAACAATGGAGCACCGTCTCAAAGTTATGGTGTCCCCTCTAACCAATATTTGCCTGCCAACCAGGGATACGGAAATGGCAACGGAAACGATGAGCAATACAATGTAACTGAAAATTATTTATCTTATTGATAATAATTTATTTATGCGTGAAACATTGTAATCGTGTAAAGGATGTGCACATGTGGTAACAAAATCAAAAATGAATTTGAAGTTTATGTCAACAACATCTTGTGAACATAGAGTCTTACTATTTGCCACCATGGATTAAATGCACAGTGGACCACCTTACATTAAACATATTATATACTTAGCATTCCATAATTTTGTAAAATTGTAAAGTTGTTATATTATAAGAAATATTCTTGTTCTTATAAAAACCTTTCTTCGTAGCAAGCTGGAAATAATTGTTTATCTCTAGATTATAGGAAATTAACTAAAACAAAATTTTGACAAGTAATCAATGATATATTTTTATTTTTTTATTGTGTGTTGCCAAAGATGATATCTCATCAATGATGCACTAAGATTTCGAGTTATATATGAAAAGAAAAAATTAAGACTTTTAGAATAATATTTACATAATAAAGTCATCAAAAAGTTTCAGTCAGAAAATACTCACGTATTGTATTGATTTTTTAATAGTTCTTTTTGATTTTTCATAGGAACCTGCCAACTACAACTTCGAATACATGGTAAATGATGAGCATTCTGGCAACGACTTCGGCCATAAGGAATCCAGACAAGGTGATCGTGCTGAAGGACAATACTACGTCCTCCTTCCTGACGGCAGGAAGCAGGTAAATATAATTTTACACTAAAAAATTGATTGTTACAGTGAATTGAATATCTATTAGAGCATTTTTGGCAAAAAGCTCAAGAATAAAGATTTGAGTAAAAAAACTATAAATTATAAACAAAATATTTTATTCGCACATTTCACATGACAAATGAACGATTCTATTTTTAACTTTATGAGAATATACTTTCTAAAAAATAATTATGTAGTAATTATGATTTAACTAAAGTATTAAAATTAATTATAAATACTATGAGAACTAAGAAAATATCATTAGCTTAATTTGAATTAACTTTTTAACTTACTTTAAAAACTTCTTGATATAAAAAAAAAACACTTTAATTACTTTACAGATCGTCAGCTACGAAGCTGATGAGCAAGGATACAGGCCCAAGATCTCTTACGAAGAAGCTGGAGCTGGTGCTGGATACGGCAGAGGTCCATCAAACGGTGGATATTCATCAGCATCTGGAAACGGATTTTCTTCAAACGCAGGACATTCATCGGGAGGACCTCAGGGACCATATTAAATCAAGCGAACAAGAGTTAAAGCTATGTTTACACACCTGCGAAACTTAATGCAATGTTTTTGATCACGGCTTATAATTAAAGAAATGCTCAACTGGATAATAGTAATGATACAATGTATTGTATTTTAATAATAATTTATTTAGAATATAAGTTATTTTTTTGTTATTAATGAAACACGGTGTATCATCGTGATTTTAAATAACAAATCAAGATTTTTAATTTTTTTTTGATATCCTATTATTTGTGTTTACAATCCTTCTTTTAGTAGATGTGACAGTTTTTTTTATTCTACTCTTGATAATTGTCATTTGGGACTTCTTTTTTGTTTATAATGGTTTCTATAATATATATTTACCTTTTATTCATTTTAAAAAGCCATATCAATATTTGCATAGTTGTAAAATCTGGTCATAAACAAAATTTTATTTATTTAATGATATTTTTGCCATGAAAAGTCATTCATTGCTGGTATTTTTTTTTGGTTATTTGTTTCCATCTTTGTATTTTTATCTCCCTCAAACGATTTTTCAAAAAAAAAATGTAATTATAAAAAGTGATTGTCTGAAAATATTTCCAGCTAAATAAATAAGTTCTTAATAATTATGAATTTATTAATGACGACAAAGCAATTCATTATGATCTGATATGTAAAGTTGATTGATATAAAAATTTAAAACTTATATATCGACATATTTTTATATTGGAAACAATTCGGTATCATTGTAAAAAAAAACCCAATTGATTTTTTTCTGTGGGATATGTGCTACGCTTTCTTAACACACGTACATAATTCATGTACAATTATTTTCTTAAGGTGTTTTCAAAACTTGTTGATAGTTAAATATTAACACAAAAGTGTCAAGTACGGCTCGGTTATTATAATATAAAACTTATAATTTGTGCCGCTTATACGAATGTAATAAAAATGAGTTTGTACTCACATTCAAAAATAATATTTTTATTTCCTTAATTCCCAATATTTTTCCAGATACTTTTTATCATCAATCGTTGAGATTTTACATATAAATGCTGTTTCTTCATCCTTTTTTAATATTCAAATCATAGCCTATCTGATTAAAACCCCTGGGCTCCCAGAAACACAAAAAAAGAAGAGTAAATAACCCTTGAATACAATTCTAATCTACGGTGTTATACAAAAGTGTATAGACTCTAAATAAAATCGATAAAGGAATGAAAAATAGTTAAATGTCTACAATTCATGATAAACAATTATGCTGAATTTTGATATCTACATAAATTGTTATTTAATGAAATTAGATCTTCCACTAACCCTTATATTTAATATTTTACCGTTTTTATATCAAAGGTATTTTAAGTCTCTTTGATGAAGATAGAATATTATTTGATAAAGCTTTGAATTTAAGTATTTAAATCACTCTTTAAGACTTAAGATTTTAATATTAAATACTAGCCGGTATTTAAAGAAAGTGTTTGCGTTTTAATTGTGTTTATTGAAGTGCATGCTTTATTTTTCTGTCTGTTTGACGTTTGCTGCCGATTGTCTATGGTACAACACACGCGCCACCTAAACAAAAAATACCTTCGAACCTTCGAAAAAAAACACCTTCGAACAAAATTGAATAACTCTAAGGCAAACATAATCACATTTTTATAATTACGGTTGTTGAGAAAATTTTAAATAAATACTAACCTTTCTTTGATTCTTTCTTACTGACCATTCGCTTAACAAAATACCAAACATTTAATTATTTAAATACTGACCAATCAAATATTATTTTATATGTCATTTTTTTACTTATCACTTACTCGTTTTCATTTTGAGTGAAACCATATATGTTTGTAGCAAGAGCAGTTTCATTTTTAACAATATGATTAATATATTGACTGAAAGTTAATTTTCAGATATTTAAATAAGCATACGTAATTACAGTTATAATTACTATATACCGTGACCGACTCAAATGTGAAGCACATGAAATTCTTATAGAGCATATTTCTACATAAGTTTTTTTTTGAGAACTACCTGTTACTCAGTTGTTCGATTTTTTTTCCGAGGTAAGTAGATATAGGAAGAAAGGAAATGACAGTATATTGTTCACTGCTCTCACTATAGTCTCATTTTTAATATCGGATGTGTGAGAGGGAAATTTAAATATCATACATAAACAGCAATCATGTTTAGAACCAAATAGATATTTGGAATTTTTTACATCCTTTTTTATTAATGAAAACTAAAACATCAAATACGAGCACTTTTATGAGCACATCGTTAATTTTCATAGGTGTAACATCTCGTAAAACCGAAACATGCCAATTACTATTTCAGCTACAGTTAATACCTAAATATAGTTTTGCACAATGCAATGAGCTACAGCTAACAAAATGTTTTTTTAATTTTAATTTTTTTCTTAATCTAGTTTTGAATTATATATTTTTTATTCATAATTTGGAGCATAGAAATAACAATTAGGCGTCTTAATAAACAGGAGAATTCTTTGTAAGTCAAGCGCTTAGTCTATACTCTATACCTTTCGAGGACTTAAAGAAAGACGGATGGAGTTAAAGAAGTTATCTCTTTTGTTTGTAGGGTCAGGTCTTTTAGACCTTCATTGATTTTTTCACAAATTATAAATCCAATCTGTGAAAGTTTACGCTACTGTAGTCGAAGCCGTGATCTTACAAACGAGTGGGGTTAACTTCAACAGCATTGATCAGTCATTTTTTTTTAGTAAAAATATTGGAATACAATATTGTCAACAATCAACGATCAATCGTTGAGTAAAGAAAAAGAAAATTATAAAATTTACGTAAATACGACAAAAAAATCAGAAAAGATCAAGAAGCTTTTTTAGACTTAAAGTTCAAGATTATTTTCAGAATGAACAATCAGTACTTGTATCGATGAATTTTTTTCTGGAACTGTGTGGATATTAGTTGAAAAACTCTTTCGTTTTCTCGAAACATACCATCATAATTATAAAAATAAGATTTGGTAAAAAAAAAACGTCGAAAAAGCGTTTCTTTTACAAATATTAATAAATGTCCCCGTTCGAGTTAAGAAACAGTTGTGTATATGCAATAACTTTGTGATCATGCTGTAACGATATCCATATAAAGAAAGCATTTATTAGTTTCACAAACAAGGGTCCGCATTTTTGAAAGATTATTACTACTAAACGTGGATTTTTCAAACGATTTATTATTATGAAACCAAAGACATTGATGGGTTTGGTATATGTATGCCTTTTTATTTATAAAACCTTAAAAGTTAATGAATTCAGCATTTTTTTGTCGAAAACTATTCTTTTTTAAATTCAAGCATTTATTAACCCGTAACATGCCATCCTAAAAAATCACGTTCTCTGCCATGATGGCATTTCAGTTTCACTGTTTATTAACAGTATTTAAACCTAAGTAAGAAGCTACAAAATAATTTAAAAAATGTATTTATGCTAGAATACCTAAAATGATAAATACTTATTAAGAAAAATATTTAATGATTTAATGGCTCAACTATTTACGATTGCATCATGGGTATGGAGGTTTTAATACCCATTTTGAAAGGGGTGCTAAGTGACTAGCTTTCAACCAGTTTTAATTCAATTTAATAAAACACGTATTTTATTACCCACATACTTCTAGAGTATTTTTGAATAAAAAAATAAATATGTAGATCATGAATATTTAAAATTAAATTTGCAAGATATTTTTTTTAAAGTAGCTCATGCATCTTGAGATGAACTAAAGTAAGTATTAGGTTACACAACTAGTTCGATCATCTCAAATAAATATATAATTACTTTCACAAACGAAATAACCTCATTCTAGATCGTTTATTGTTTTAATCAATAATGAATATACTAGGGCTTATAACTGGATAAATATTTTTTTTAATAATCCTATTGTTTTATACCAGTAATATTAACCATGACATTGCTAAGTACATCATTTCTTTTGTTTTTTGTACAGTTTAAATAGAATCGTCATGATCTAGTTTCGATAAAGTATTTTCTGAAGGTGTATTATTTTGAATGCCATCGATATACTGGCAAAACGCGTTAAGTTTTGTAGTACTAATAGTTTTGGGTTATGAATGCAGAATCTTCTAAAAATCAATTTGTATTTTTTTTTAAATTTGATAATATGTACTATTTCTGGAAAAAAAAACATTTTATAACTTAACGATTTTGAATGTGTGGATCGAATTCGTTCATCATTATCGAATCTTGTAAAGCTGTTGGAATAGTGCATACAAAATAAAAATTTATAACTCCTTTATTCATGATATGAGTATGTTTTTAAAAATATTAATATAACAGATAATATATCAAATACCTCCCGCGGCGAATCATTAAATATAAATATTTACATATGTTAATATAAGCCAAAAACGTTAAATCGGCTTCATGTCTCATCGTGCAGTTCGAATTAAAAAACACAATTGTTTTCCATTTCAGTATTAATAATGAAGTACAAGATAAATCATTTGTATTATTGGCAATACATATGTCCAAAAAGCGAATATGTCTTGTAGTGATTAAAAAGTTCTATGATTCAACAATGACCTACAAATGAATGAACTCATACTATCATTTACCTGTTACTACAGGTTACCCTGTTAAAATACTATAATAATTAAAATTCATTTGATGTTAACTTAAGTTTTCTGCGAAGCATTGTTTTTTATAAAAGAAAAAGCAGCACTTCATAATTCGGATACTTTCATATATTGGTATTGTGATTGATTTAAGGATTTTTTCCTATTGGTTATTGGGTTATTGGGGTTCAGAGGGACACACACGAGGTCCTTGCTAATTTTCAATTAAACTAGCGAGCTTGTTTTAAAACAAAGGAAAAACGATATCGATATTATTATATTATATTAGTTCCTAAATGCAGTTTCCGCTGTCGGTTTAAATTTATTATGAAATGCTGTGATGTATTTTTGAATTTCACGTAAAGTAAATTTATTTCGCGTGCATTATAAAAGAGGTCTAGCATTTTTTGAACTCTTTATATTAAAAATGACTATGTTTGATATAAATTGATTCGAAATGTTTTTAGATTTTCAACACAACAACCTTTGAGCGATTATCCTTTGAACATTTTCCCCTTAAACGCAATTAACTTATTTAATTATTCAACAATTTTCTGACACAGATATTTTCGATGGATTCGGTGGTTACTTTGTGAAGGTTTTTTTAAATATATTTTTTTGATAACTTTGTTATTCCACTATTTTTCTAAATTTCAAAATGGTCCCTTCGTAAACCTTTCAATGTAATATCTGATGATGTGAAAGAGATGAATTAATGTAATAACACATTTTTTTTATATTTACTTTAACTTTACTTTACTTTTACCTTTACTTCGATTTTTTTTAAATTATTTGAAAAAGTTATAAAAACCCACCCTTTTAAAATACCTCATGTTAACGTAATGACAGCTCGCAGGGGTATAAGTGTGATGTTTTGATTTCAGCCAACTCAAAAAATCCTTAAAATTTCAACATGATTGATTAATTAGTGAATTTATTCACATAATATGGTGTTCATTCAGAAGCGAAAAGAAAAACGATTGATGGTTTGCATGAAGATGGTTACTTTGTTATGTATGTAATTATTTGATATTAAATTAATTTTTACACCGTGTCTGGTTAAGAGAAGGTATTATGAATTCAGTTAAATTTAAAAGTCGGCTCCAAAGATTCCACGGCTGTAAAGAGCCTACATTATTAATCTCGATTTCGTTAACAAATTTCGCACGCCTCTAAATCAATCAGGCATCACTTACAAAATTGGATTATCACACGTAAGGAGATGAAAAAAAAACAAGGTATTGATCCGCTAGACTTACACTGAAAGAGTATTAAAAAATACTCGTGCATCAGTTGTAGGAATGACGATATGTAGATAAATGTTTTATATTATTTACAAAAAAATATCTCTTAATTGATGGCTATTGGATTATGTGTTTTTTTAATTATTTCTTATTAATTTGGTTAAAATTTACAGCATCGTTGGCTTAATTCTTACACAGCGTAAGTTAGTTTACCATAAATGTTTCCAAAGAGAGTAGTAGGGATAAAGGGATAAGGCCAGGACAGGAGTAGTGGTTTACTAATCGCTTTCGCTACGTCTAGTTATTGAAGGATGGGAAATGTGGGAGGAAAATTAAGACATCACAAACATCCATGCCTTCGAACAGAAATCGTTAAATCAATCGAAAAAATTTGTTCATACTACATTACTTACTACTTACTAAATTCTTATACTTTTGTTTTTGGTAGTAAAATATTTTACTAGTATAATTAAACTTTGAAAAATATTAATTTATTTTTATATATTATTAATGTGTAGAGGACTTACATGACATTAGAATAGATATATATATTTATATATATATTAGAGATTACAGTATATTGTGTTGTTTTCTTTTTGACCCTTTCCACTTGCAAATTTTTATCTTAAACGAATTAACACACTATATGTAAAAGAATAGTAACGAAAAAATCTTATAAAAAAAATAATCCATTGAAATTTTCCGTTAAAATTTTATATATTCATCGCGGAGAGTGTACATTGTATTAAAAGCAACTATCATGATTGTAATTATTTAAAAATTTATCCATTAATTGCACTTATTGATTATTTTATTATACCATGTTGGGTTGGCGATCTTAAACACTTTATCGACAGTAATAATAATGCATTAGCTTTACGATCCATTTAAAATTTCATTGAGCATCTTTTTTGCAATCGAAATTAGTTTCATCCTTCAATATCACGCGAATCCGTTATTGATAAGATGGAGAAAAAATAATCTATTACCAATCCACTTATGAATTATTACCGTCCATGCCCAGCATTGGCTTACAAAAAAAAACATAGACCTTTCTCTATGTAGAGCGATCTTCATTGCTTGTTTTTCAAGTAACATACCAAAAAATGATATAATTTCCTAATGCTTGTTACAAATCTCATAATCTGTGTTGGTATATAAAGAGTAAATTTGCTCCAGTGTGGCATCAGTAGTCAAATACATCTTCCACGGTAAACATCTTCTATTATCTTGTAGCAAAACAAATTAATTATAAGTGCATAAAAAATAAAAAGTGTTCAAAAGTATTTTTCTAAGTTAGGAAATTATTTCAAAATTGAAACACCCTCGTGTAATAAATATTCCATACCAAAAAGATCAAATATTGAGAATGTTTTCATTTTTTTTATTAAGTTCTTAATTATCTTTTAAAATAAACAATAAACGTAATATTTTATCGGTGCATTGATAAAATTACCAAAATTAAAAGTTTTGTTTATCGATAGTACATTTTCCTTTTTACATAAATAATTATCTGTTTACATTTACATAAGCAGCTAATGTTTTTGCATAATATTTTAAAAATGTCGCGATATTCAATATTGTCAAATATTAAATAAAATAACAATAAGAAAACAAACTAAATGGTCAGAATAAAAATATTATACGGTCAAAATATTTTATAACCGTTTTGGTTATGTTTTATTTTAATTTCGTTTAAATTATGACTATTTACACTGACCGATTTATTATGACCATTTAATATAAATTCTGACCAATGTAATATAAATTCTGATTGGAAAAATACGAGCCTAACAATAAACGTAGTCACATCTACGTTGTTTTGTAGTTTCGGCAACGGGCTGTTGTAGTACAATATAAGGCCCATGTAAAGTCTTCTAATTACAAATTATTTTCAGAATAGTGCTCTGAAAATTATACTACTTTGTCGTAAATATAGTGTTGTTCTATACCATTTAATATAAATTCTGACCAATGTAATATAAATTTTGACCGGAAAAATACAAACCTAACAATAAACGTAGTCACTCACATCTACGCTGTTTTGTAGTTTCTGCAACGGGCTGTTGTAGTACAATATAAGTCCCATATAAAGTCCTCTAATTACAAATTATTTTCAGAATAGTGCTCTGAAAATTATACTACTTTGTCGTAAATATAGTGTTGTTCTATACCTTAAAAGTGTTTTTGTTTCCTTCGTTGTCTTAAAATATTATTTAATATTTCTTTATACGCGTATAAGCAACAACGGTTCAATTTGCAATACAAGTACTTCATTATTTCGATGGGCTCGGTGTTAAGTTTGTTGTAGTTCAATTTTTATTATAAAACTTAATTTGATAACTTTGTTATTCCACTTATATTACAAAATGTGACACGTCTTTCGCCTCTTTGGAAATTATCATCAGATATTATAACGCAAGTCTCACGAATATTTAAGTACTTTATTAGTTAATCTATGCTTTATCACTTTTGGGGTGTTCACTGTCAATACATAGTGGAAAGGCATTATATTAAAAAAAAAAAAATACTCATTTATACTAATTTATTTAAAATATCAAGACCGGTTTCACTTATGTCGAGCAATCACCAGTTGATAATGCTCGTCGTGAACGAAACCGGTAATGATCCCATCATTGTATTTATTGTTATTAATTTAAGTGACTTTTCAGTTTACTACACATTAAAATAACACACCATTATAATGATTACCAAAATTTAAAAACAGTACATTAATAATAAACGTGAAATTTAATTTGTTACAACTAATAATTATAACGTTTGAATTTGGACTACTTTCACCAGTGTAAAAAAAATATTGTTGAGTAAAAAATAGTTCCTTATATTTTTTATGCAACTTTTCGTGGGAGCTTATAAAATGCCAGTTCGATTGCGCAAGTTTGATCTAGTATTGAAAATGACATTTTCAATTAATAGCCTCTGCCACTCCCACGCTGCCGGAAATTGTGCAAGAATTAAGTTGGTCGGAAAATGCTGATAGATTCTTCAAAATCAATAATATGAATTTATCTATTATAATGTAGAT
The DNA here is from genome assembly GCA_031772345.1 of Himalopsyche anomala. NCBI lineage: Eukaryota > Metazoa > Arthropoda > Insecta > Trichoptera > Rhyacophilidae > Himalopsyche > Himalopsyche anomala. The sequence continues at coordinate 2,871,270 of CM062823.1, read as the reverse complement.
AAAATACACAATAGTCTATCGTTAACTTTGACTCAATTCAATTTTGAAAAATGGTAGCAATCCAATTATTTCGATAAATATACAACTATAGCAAATATATTAAATATAACTTTTTTTTATTTGTCAAACTTCCTATAATTGTTTAGGTTTATAAATAAATATTTTAAGTGTTTAAAATTATTGCATTTTATATCCTTTCAGAATCTGTTCAATTTTGAAAACCGAAAATGAAGGTAAGCTTACATAACTATAACATAATTTTTAAAATAAGAAATGTTTATTAGGATGTTGTGAAAAGGTGAATTGAACTCATCCCTTTTATTTTATTTTTTTAAATCAATTTTTCTCAAAAATACTTTATTTATGCTAATTTATTAAATAAACTTTCGAATAAAGTTAAAAGTTGATTACAGTTCGCACAAAAAACAATTTAAAACGCAGTTTATCTTAAAAGTCAAATGGAAAAGTTTCACTATTTTGCTATTTAGCTCACTTCATCTCTTAAAGGCTCATATTCCTGAAAACAAGTTCCATTTGGCGAATCAGTAAAGTTAATTCATTCTGATTAATTTGATGACGAAGTATGTATTTGATTGCTTATGTCGGAAAATTTCTGATTTTTTTATGATGCGAAAAAATCGACTCACAGCTCGTGTTTATTAATAAAATAATACTTAAATATTTGTCAAACATTATTTAACCTATAATTAAAATGACTTTATAAACACATACTTAATGTTTTAATAATTTAACAATATATTTACATTACTTCAAAATACTACATAAAAAATGTTCTGCAAATCTTTTTAATCGTATTTTTCACTGTAATCCTGTATGACCATTAGATAATAAGTTAACACTGAATTGAAATAATTATAAAAAAATGATAGCTTAAAATGGATTATTCTTCAGTTCGTCATTTCAACATGCGTCGTCGCGCTATCCATGGCCGTGCTATGCACAGCTGAACCCCCATCTCCAAGATACCTTCCTCAAGGTCGTGGAGGAGGAGGAGGAGGGTCATCATTCGGAGCACCTTCTCAGCAATACGGCGTCCCAAGTGGACCATCCCAGCAATATGGAGCACCCAACGGTGGAGGACATGGCGGATTTGGGTAAATCAATTTTTTTTAAATATAATATATTTTTCTAATGATTGAAAAATCATATTAAACTACATAATTTTGTTTTATAAATATAGATAATGTCAACAAAAGTTTTTTAATGGTTTTAAATTACGATTTGATGAGAGTGTTATGCAAAAAACTTATCCTATCTTTATCTGGTTATTTTAATTAAATGGTCATAATTTAAATCAATTTTTGGTCACAATAAAAATATTGTATGGTCAGATATTTTATAACAATTTTGGTTAGTAGGTTAGGTTAGGTTAGGTTTTTTTCAAATTTCATTTAAATTATGACTATTTATTCTGATCGATATATTATGACAATTTAATATAAATTCTGACCAATGTTATTTAAATTCTGACCAGAAAAATACGAGCCATTTTAATCTGTAGAAGAGGTTTAACAATCTATTTTTACAAACAATTTTAGAAATAACTAATTTGTAAAACACCTAGTGTTTCAAATTATTGGCAATATAATAATTTATACACTCGTGCTGAAAATTTGAACGATTAAATTCTCCTAAGAAACACATAAACAATTTATCATCAGTACCAGAATTACGCATCGACACAGCAGGCGATCGTTTGTAGCAACAATATTAAAAAGGCGACTATCTGTAAAATTCTTATGTGATGAATAAAAACAATAAATCATATCTAATCAATTTGTATTACTAAGACGAATTATTTTGGCTCTAAACGGCAGAACGTCTCGAACCGACCCTCCAATGTATAAATAATTCTGCATTAAATTTCATAAAACAAATATTTTTCGTATTAAAGTTTTTTTAAAACCCTGTCCGCTTCTAATATAGGGCGCTTGGACTCTCCTTACGATTCAGAACCGTGAGCACTGTAACTAAAACCAACGACGTTAATCACTCGGTTTAAGGCTCGTAAAATGAAGGATCTGTTATCACTTTTTTTGTCATTCTTTATTATTTTTAAATACTCTCATACAAATATTATAATTATTTGAATTGGACAAATCGTAAGTGAAAATCGAATCGATTTAATTGATTTCCCACTGATTGAACAAGTAAATGTGTCAAATTTTGTTAAAATTCAAAAACATGTATTTTTTGTTTCAATTATTTAAGACAAAGCAGCTTTGGATCATCAGGACCTTCCCAAAACTATGGTGCCCCTTCCAACCGTTATCTTCCCGCAAACCAAGGATACAGTGGAAACGGAGGTGGTGATGATGGTCACTTTGTAAGTATCCAGCTACTTTAATTTCGACTATCTATTTAGTATACTATTATTTTGAGATTCAAGGTCTTCTCCACAAAATTAAAAGTCGACTTTGATTCCATATCTTTAAGTTTTCGTTCAAACTACTTTTTAAATAAAAGTTTGTTAATTCTACAATCTATCGGGAGCTAAAAATTGTACCTACTACCACCTAGTACAGCTTTACAATTTTTTTTTATACATGTCCGCTTCCAATGTGGCGCATATGGACTTCTGATTCAGTTTATCTCAACAGAAGTGTTTCTACAAAAACCGCTTTTTAGTCTATTGTTCAAGTTCTCTTTTTACAAAGAGAGTATGGATTGAATGATAGAAATGGGACAGGATTAGTGGTCAGCTAATCACTCTCGCTATGCCTGTTTTTAAAAAAGGGTGGGTGGGAAGGGATTGCCGGCTGCGTGTTTGAGTGGTCAATGTCGTTGACTTCGGTAACACGCTCGACCACATGTTCGAATCCCGATCCGAATAGATTTTATAAATTTATTTATAGATTTTTGTCCAAAGGCATGGATGTATGTGATGTCACTTTGTTTTACATTCTAAAATATAAATATATTTTTGATTGTCATAATTGCCAGAGGAAAAACCTTCAAAGCTTGACTTTTAAGCAATTAGATGGTCCAGAAAGTAAAATATGATTCGAATAATGAAAGAGCCTTAGTTCATATTCATTCGCTACCCATAGAACACCTTGAACTATGGTTAATAAAATGTGTGCTTATATTATATATAATGTATACTTTCTATCCAGGAACCCGCCAACTACAACTTCGAATATATGGTTCAAGATGAACATTACGGTAACGACTTCGGTCACAAAGAAACCAGACAAGGAGATAGGACTGAAGGTCAATACTACGTCCTACTTCCCGATGGCAGAAAACAGGTAAAATGACCATTTATTTGTCATTTATTAGACAAATTTAAACAGTCAAAATAAATCCAGAAACTGTAGTAAATACACTTGGGTATTCGTTATTATCCGGTTGTGCGGTGAATGGTTCAATTCCCCATTGAGCTCGTTTATACATCAATATGTCAGTTATGAATTTGTATAGAAATGTATGGATGTCTTTTCATTTCTTTTGGTCCACCAACTTTGTATCGATTCTAAATAGTCTTCATTTTTTCATATAATTAGCTTTTTTCTATCATCATACATACACATTATACATTTTCAACATATCGCTAAAGCAGTGGTTTTTAACCTTTATTAAGTCAAGTATGATGTTTAAAACTGTAACAAGATTTGCAGTGCTTCTTGCGACACGAGGCAACACGTGCGATCAATTAGGCAAAATTGATTTGTCGGCTTTGGTAATTTCGTGAAGCATTTTTTCGGTTTCAATATCGCGGATTTTTTAACTTTTACCATTTTTTCACTTGCACGGTGCACTTGCAACAAGCTCACGGTGCACCGGTTAAGAATCACTGATCTAAAGATGTACTGAGTAACTGACTAACAACCATCTGTTATATTTTCAAATTTATTAGAATCTACACTAATTAAGGGGGACTCTAATACTTAATATATTTTTTTGTATATGGTTTTTACGGTTGGTATTATAGTAATGAAGAATTTTATCAGAAGATGTAAGTACACTTGTTTGGCTATTCTCAAATTTATTAGGATCTAGAAACTAATTAAGGAAGCATTTAATGCTTGGCATGATTTTAGTATTTTGTTTTTGCGGTTGGTATAAATTAAATGTATTTGCGGTTATATTCATTTTTGTAATTTACCGATAAAAACAGTGTGTTATAAAGAGGGGTATTTTAAAACAAACTGTCAAAATTAACGCAAAATTGTCAGGTAGCATCTTGTTAGGCACATGTATCTAATTACAATCTAAGACTTTTGTAAATATACATAAAAAAAATCTTGAAAGAATAAAACAATTTTTAGTTAATTGCTAGTGTTTGACAGATCCACTATTAAAACAGTGAACATAGCTGCAACCGTGAAAACAAAATACAAACGTCATGTCCATACCATAATAAATTTGAGAATCGCCTCACAGGTGTACTTTTATCTTCTGTTAGAATTCTTTATTACGATGTCATATAATTTATTTTGATAGCAGATGTTGCTTAAAACACAATTCATTTATTTTAAACCATGTGTTACCACTCAATATTTTTGGGATTGTGAGTAAAAGTTTTTCTGCCTAAATACTATAATGACCGCATTTTTTATTAACCAATAGAAACTGGTAAAATTATAAATGTAACATCATAATTTCTTTTTATCTACTTGGCTTCCGTTTAGAAAACTTCATTATAAATACGTCAATATTTAAATACAGTTTTAAATTTTGAAAAGTTATTGCAGCAAGTTTAAAAATGTTATGATGAATGATTCGTATTTAATCGATAAGAAATTTAATTGCGTTTAATTTCTTATTTTCTAACACATATTGCAAATAAAAATTCAATTACGAGCATGAAATATTTTAAAGGTAACATGCTTTATTTCAGATCGTGACCTACGAAGCCGATGAGAATGGTTACAGACCCAAGATCTCCTACGAAGATTCCGGCAACGGAAACGGAAATGGATACGGCAGAGGACCAGCTAACGGTGGATACTCTTCAGGATCCGGCCACAATGATTTCAGCTCAGGAGCTCAAGGACCATACTAAATTTCGACGTAACAAAAACGTATTGACAAGGCCATGAACTCGAATTATTTTAAGATTTCAATACGATTATTCAATTATTATTGATGAGTCATTTGTTTAATTGCTATAAATGATTTCTGACTCATTAAATCGATTATACTTATCATTAGAAATCAATCGTTAAATCTGTGAAATGACTTTCGAATTGTTTTTAATGATAGATGATTCTGTTTAATGATTTTAAAATAGTTTGGCTTTTATCTTTGATCTGAATCTCTACGGTGACCTGACATTTTTTTCCAATGAATGTGTTTGAAATTTAATTAGACTTACTTTCGTATTAACTTTTTTTACAAAATACGATAATAGACAAAATAATAAACTCAAATCAATTATTTATTCTAATGACATAAAAATAAATAATTTATAAATTCATGACTTATATTAAATACTAAAAGTATCTATTGCCGACCAAGCCATTCTTAGGGATCGAAATATTTAACTAAAGAGATATTTTGAGTTTTATTCAAAATATCTAGCGCTTTTATGTAAGATTAATTAATACCGTATGATTGACAAACATATTAATATTATTTTGTATGCTTTAAATGTTGAAAGAATGTTATATTTATTGAAAAATAAATGATTTGGTTTCAAGCCAATTAAAAATAAATTTCTGTTTATTTTTTTAAAATATTTTGCTGGACGTGTGCTTTAATTCGAAGAAAATAATAACATGTACTTTGTATTTGTAGAACCATCATCATGAGCTCTATTGTCTCGGGAATGTTTTTACCCGATTTAGAAATAGCAAGTTTCACTAAAAAGAACGAATATTATTTTTTTATTGGTTCAAACACGATTCTCAGAAACAAAAAAACACAGAAGCGGATTACACATTTTCTCAACACATGATAGAAATAACAAACAAAAGGCTTCATTGAATCTTAACATATTAGACGAGTCAGAAATTTCTAGCGATGAAATTTCCAGTCCCCGTATATAATCAAGTACCTATAAAAGTTTCATATTTAAAATACATATTATAAAAAATATTTTATTAAATTTACTTATTGATTCTTCATAAATACTTTTTTACACGATTTTCTATACAACAATGTTGTTATTTTTTTCAAAATAACACGATTTTTTAAATTCAGGGAATTTAATTCTTACTCACACACTTTTTAATATGTTTTTTTCGGAACGTATCAACCGTATGAAAAAGAGTTAAGAGTACGAATAACATACAAATTTAAAGTTTGTATGGTGTTTTTTGCATTCAAAAATATTTTAAAATCAATATAATTCGATGAATATCAGTGTTAGTAAATACACGTTTTAATTTTGGAATCATTTTATTTAAAAAATAGGTGTCATCTTTCGAATATTTTGGTAAGATTGGCAAAAACACTTACACTTTTAAATTCCTATTAGGTAAACATTCATTATTATGAAAACATTAGAATTTAACAAAAACACAATAAATTATATGAAGCATTTGCTTTTACAAAAAAGATGAATATAAAAGATGGTTATTATACATGTTTCAAATAAATAATTAATTGTTTGCAAATAAATTACTGATACTTTAAATAATGAACAAGTATGTTTTTTTTTTTTAAATATACACTAAGGTACAAATAATATTCTCAAAAGAGAGAAATCAGTTTATGAAAAGTGAGCATAAAATGCACAATTAAATATTTTAATTTATGATCCATTGAAGAGTATAAGAAAAATATAACAAAATTTGAATTTTATAAATTAGATATTATAAGAATCCAAGAAGGCATTTTTTACTGTGATTTAATAGTTTTAGAAGCTTAGAATATTCTGACAAGTTGTCCAAATTGGTTGTAGGTGTAAATTGGATCACTTATTTGCTGGACGTTCTGGTACCTGTAAACAAAAAAAATGTTAATTTATTGAATTGAAATTAATTTTGTTGAAACACAGCTAGGTTAAGAATATCAATAAATTTGATAATTCTAATGTGCTTAAATGATTTTTGATAATGCAAAAACAATCACTTCGTTGCCGACAACGAGCTCACAGCTAATGTGTTTGAATGGAAATATTTAAGTTAAGAAAATTGGTATCAGAATTCATATATTTTTTTAGTATGCCAAAAAAAATGCATCACAACATGGATCAAAAAATAGTTGCGTATTAAATTGCACTATAAACACTGCCAAAGATTACTATCGGAGTCACATTTTTAAGCGAAAGATTTGATATTACTACAAATAACCAATCAGTATTTTTAATGTAGTTATAATATATTTTGCATCTTTGCAGAGAGCTACTTTTTGCTTGTGATAAATATTAATGCCAATTTATATTTTTTATGATTAAAAAAAATTGTGATCCTGTGGTTTTTTACCCAATATTGTATAATATATAATCAAAAATATATCGCAATATTTAATTTGAAAGTGCGTACGAATATAATTATGAATTTCGTTCCGTAATTTATTACAATTTTTATTTACGTTCTTTAAATACGTGTTAAGAGATACTTAATTAATGTTGAATCATATTTTTTTCTGACGTAATGATGTCATATGGAATTTATCTATGAAAAACTGCGAAATATTAATGACTTGAAAATAAAAATAATAAATTGAATGACCTACTGTTGCTCGTGTTATCATGGCTATTTTTTAGATTTACTTTAGTGATTACTAAAATTCTGTAGGAAATGGTAAAATAATACTTTTTTACGACAACCAATGATGGATACTTATTTGCATTATTTTTTTTAAAAAATCCGAAAGCTATGAACTGAATTCAAATTTCGTTTTTGATATTCGTTCAGTGAAAGAAAACAAATATATATCTCAATATTGTCAACTTATTTTTTTTTAAGTAGACTATTTATTAATCTATTGTTTATAAACTAAAACTATCAAATTTATAAACCAAACTGCATGTTATAAGCTATATTTTTTTTAATTGATATAGAAATGAAAATATATAAAAAAAATGCTTATGTTCTCATAAATAGCCTCAATTGTAGGTTATACATAATCAAAAGTATTCCATTAATTACCAATGACTTGATATTATTATTCAGGATGACAAAGTGACCTCTCTTCTCAATGACTTCAATTTTCAAGTAAGTGTTACTAACGAATAAACGTTTCCCGATGAATATGTACGTATTTACGTTCACAATTATTCTAAATTCTAATTACGTGGATGATGTTTTAAAATCATGAATATAGATGGAGTTGTTATAAACTACTGCACCGTACTGTAAATAATTTCACTCTATTTCTAACGTATTAAGAGTTCCTATGTTTCAAGTTTATTTAATAAATCAATTGCGTGTTTTTGTACCTCAATTTGTCAGATTTCCTCAGTTTTCCATTCCTCAGTCTTTGTGGTCTTCCTCCGGATTGCTGAAGAAGGACATATCTTCCAGATGCGACAGCATTTGACACGGCTACTTGGTTGGCATCATCTCCTTCGGGGTCATTAGATTCGGTAGTTTCCTGTGGAGAAAAGAAATAAAGATAAACATCGAAAACACGACCTTTTTTTGAATTTTCAAGCACAACAAATATAATTCATCTAAATAAAACAAACGAACACAATTATTTGATGAGAAATAGGTTATATTTAACAGTCATAATTTTTTTGAATAAGTTATTCAAATTATTTGTTTAGTTTCAGTTGAATCCAGATATTAGATGTATAAGCAAAGATTATTTTTACAGAAATATTATTTTGTAATGAAAATACAAGTGTAATTTTAAACTAAAAATTTGCCGCGACAAAAAAACATTTCAAATACCTCATCTTCTGGTGCTTGTGGTTGTTCAAGTTCTTGGTCTTCTTCTTCTTCTGGTAATTCTTGGTCAATTTCTTCTTGTGGGGCTTGGGGAGCTGGTCCATATTCTTGGGCTGGTGGTCCAAATTGGCTGGGTGGTGAGCCATATTCTCCAGCTGGTCCTCCGAAGCTATCAAGAGCTTCTTGTCTTTGGTTGGTGAACCTGGATAATTGTCATAATTTTGATAAGATTAAATACAAATATGTATTTGATTTTCTACAAAAGAAAAAGCATTGGTAATTTGAGCCAATGTTTGAATGCTTTAATATCGACTTTAAAAAGGAAAAAATACGCAATTTTCAGATTTTTTCAACATAGTTTTTTTCGATAATCACTATCTATGCATACACTTTAATATACATATGTTCTATCAAAAGGATGCAGGATACAAATGTCTAGTTAATAATATACTATTGTATATTATGGTAAAATCAACTGTCTAGCCGAGTCATTTTTTTTTATTAACAACTTGAAAAAAACGTTCTTTATTTTAAGTTTCGATAATTCTGTCAGTATAAACAAATGATGTTAGTAATATATAAGTTTTTATGATACGGTCTGAATCGGGTTTTTTTAGCTATTGTAATTTTTTCTGTTCCATTTGAACATAAGTATTGTCATAAAACTGAAAAAAATTCATTTGTTTTATATGAGTAAATTAATAAAGAAGATTTTGATCGTGATGTATCTCAACGAAAAATAAATCGATTTTGTTTAAGCAAATTCGTATGAAAAAAAGTAATGTAATATGTAACGGATTTAGTATTTCAACATTGTTTTTTCCACCTTTACTATTAATGAAACAAATCATAAGATTTTGGATATGAGATAAAGTAGTGTCACAGAAAGGTAATGAGATGTTGAAGATTGATAGTAAGCCATGTATAGGCAACGTATATTTATGATAATGTTAAAAAGTCATTGTCAGCGTACCTTTGGTTGAAAACGTTCTGGTTAGCCCTAAAATGAGGGTTGAATGTAGCAACTGGCGCGGTGAATCTTCCGAATTGCTGACTGACAAATCCTCGAGTCAGAGTACCTCTGTTCTGGCCTCCATTGACGGCTTGCCTATTGTTTTGCTTTGATACGAAAGACTGTTGTTGGAGTCTGGCGGTTTTTTGTCTGGATGGTGCTTGGAGACGACCTCTCTGGTTCAAGTTTCGGAGTCTCTGGCTTCCAGGGTTTTGTCCAGGGAGTGTACGGAATTCTTTGGGAGCTTCTACTCCGGGAAGGCCTGAATATAGTCGATGTTTGGTCATTAGTTCAAAGGAAAATATCAAACTTTAGTGAAGTTACATAAAAACTCGGCAATGCACTATCATGGTTAATGTCGTTTTCATAATATTTATTATCAATTATAAAACCAACTGTCGGATTTTTTTTGTTAGATTGTTAAAAAGAGTAAATTATTTATTTTTTAACTTGTAAAATTAAACATTGATTTTTTGCGCACAAATTTAATAGATTTTTTCAAATACAAAGCGTTTGTAAAACATCGAAAACCATTCAAATTAAAGTTTATTTATAGACCTGCTATTATAACTTGACTGCCGGCAGAATACGGAACTAAAATAGTAAAATAGGGCTTGTAACTCTCGAATGTCATTTTTTATTTTAAATATTATATATACCTTGAACGGAAAGATCTTCTTCGTCTCCGTCTTGGGGATTGGACGGCTGGAGGGTAGTGCCAGAATCCTCAGGGAACTCACTGCTAGGTCCTGCGGGAGCTCCGTATTCCACGTAAGGTGTTGTAGCTTCAGTGGTGGCAATTTCACCAGTGTATTGGATTTCTTCTTCAGTGATATCTACGTTAACGCTTTGGGGATTGTTCTCTGATGGGGATCCAAAACCCTGAATTGGCTGCAAAATACAGTAACAATTTTAATACCGACTAGAGAACGAACATAATAAGTATGTGAGATTGAAATTTATATTTTTAAATGTATATTTATATGCTTACGTATTATCAAACAAGGATAAGTTAAAGTGAAAAAAGCTGTGGTTTTTAAAGAAATTTCAATAACAACGTTTTTTTGTTAGATTAAGTAAAGGAAAATGTTACAATTAAAATTCTGAATTCATAACGTAAAAAACTAACAAAAGTTGATATATATTATATGTGTTTGTATAAAATTAACGACAATATTATATTGTTTATTAATTCTTCATGTAATATTCATAAGGTATGTTCATTTATAATAAGATGCATACAAAACATTCATTCAGTAGCCTACTCAAATGTGTATCACGTATTTTGTTAGCATGACATAACAGATAATTCAGTATTGATATTTTTAATTATTCTAAGCACATCACAAAACGTTTCGGTCGAACTTAAATGATTTCAGTAATATTTTTTAGAGCAGTTGCCTACTTAAGAATATATTTCGAAATTTGTTTACTTTGATTTGATTACAGGTCAAACAAACAAATTTTATAGATTTTAATCAACAAAAAAAAACTAATTTTTCAATGATACACATAATACACAACCTAGTCCGAATCTTATGACAAAAGGTTAAACAATGTTTCGTCCTCAACAAGATGTTTTTGGGACTACTATAAAGAATTTCGTGAACAACGAAATATACTTTTAAAAAATGCTACTACAAAGCTTCGCTCTAATAAGTTAGTTAAATTAACGCTACTACTCTGCGCAAAATATTATGCGATATTAACGGCCAATTTTGAATTTCTACCATAGTAGCAAAGTGAAGTAAAAATTATCATTAATGATGATTGAAGTGAAAAATAAAAACGTACACTTATTGGTTAAATTAATGTTGTAGACGTATTGAAACTTCTGTTCAATGCAAAATTGTTTTTCAGATACAGTAGTATTTTATCTATTTAATTATTTTATTGACAACTATTTTTAATAGCCGAACATACACTTTAAATAGAGAGTACAAAGATGTATGGCTAGACGTATTAGTCTCTAGGCAATCGATTTACATAGAGCAATTAACAATCGGGTTAAAAATATGCCACACATTCTCTTAAATAAATCGGTTGGAAGATCAATTTTGATACACCATTAGCAAACGAATCTATCATTAAAAAATATGTATAACATTTTTGCAAAGGGTCTTTAAAAAGTGAACTTACATAGCTGTTGCTTATTCGAGTTGTCTAATAATTTTAAATTTGAAATATATATCACAAAATATGTTTATAAGAACAGTTAATATGAATTCATTTGTGCGTAATAACAAAGATTAAATCTGTGTGTATTTTTGGCAAATTTTCCAAATAAAAGATTTTGTTATGCTTTGTCACAGCAATACGATGTTTTATCTATAGACACTTAGTCGATAAAGTAACCTTCATGACATTTAAGTTTTGAATTTAGGTCATAACTCGTAAAATCCGTGATAATCATTTTTAAGGTACATTTTAAAAATGTTAATTTGTATGGCTTAAGGTTATGGATATTTATCGAATGATGTTACGATAATGCTACCTTGGTTTCTGTTCTCGATGGTAATTCGAAAGCAGGACCAGTTGGTCTCCAACCACTTGGGGCATAAGGTCCCGACTGTGCTTCAGGGGCTCCAAATACTCCAGCTAAAGCTGCAACCACCAAAAATGACACCGCAATAACCTGAAAATTATAAATAAGGAATGACAATATAGTAAATTTGCTGGACGGGAGATATTGAAGACTTCAATGTCACTCTAGTCATGCTTTTTCGAGATATATTTATTTTGGTGATGACCCAATAATATATAAAAAAAAACATCTTTTCTTGCTTATAAAATATTTGTCATATTATATTACAACAGTCAACTTAGAGCATAAAAGTTGTTAAGCTCATTTCTTTTAAAGCTAAGTTGACTTTGTTAATCAACATAAAACATTTGTTATTGTAAAAATACATTATCTTTTTAATGACATAATTAAAACAACAATTTTTTTGAGACATTGATATTATATTTCTCTATTCCTACACATCGTTTCGAAAATTTAAATTGTATAGGTACAAACGTTTAAGTGACAAATTTATGTTTTATTAAATCAGTTATTATTTTCCAAATTACATTTGAATGTACCTTTGTCTTTATTTTTATAAATAAATGGATGATTTTTCAAAAATAATTAATAAGAAAACAAGAAATATATTTTATTTTAATTCTGAATTAAGCTTAAAAAATGATGTATTTTAAATTTGATATAGTTATAATTATTTATCCGTCAAAACTGTTTTGATTGGTATTTCACTTAGCTCTCATTTAAATAAATAAAACAAGGGCTGATAAAAAGATCTTGAAATATGTTGTGTTTATAAATACGATGGATTTTTTTAGGAATAAGCTAATATGTTTCACTTGTTAACAGTTCAGCCCTTACCTTCATTTTATGTGAACTGTTTGTTCTTGCTAAAAAATATCCAATCAACTGGTAATCCACACAGAAGCTGGAACTAAGCACAAACGAATGTACTTTACAATTAGTCGTCAGATGTTTATATACAAAAAATCTTTCGAAATTATTCATCCGCTTCTTCAGTTTTACGACAGTGGAAGGGTGAGGCGTCGATTTGACAAGGACCCCGTGTCACTGAAACCTCTCTCAGCGCGACGCCTCGCTGTTCAAAAGCCGATCAAATTCATTGAATGGAAAATAACAAGCAAATGAAAGTGATCCTTTTATTTTCTTTGTGACCAAAGAAATTGATATAATATATAAATAGCATTCACAACAATTTGATTATTTAATGAGACTTTGGAGATCAAAAAAGGTAATTAATTATTCATCTACATATATAGTAGAATTTTTACGGGCTTAAAAAAATTGTGTGATACAAATTATGAATGAATATTTTTGTCAATATTGTAAGTAGTCCGAGCTTTTTTTATCCATGTCCGCTCCCAATGTAGAGAATATGGCCTCCTAACGGAGGTATCACAACAGAAGTCTTTTTTTACGAGAACTGTTTGTACTCAGTCGCTCAACCTCACTTTTTTCAAAGTGAAAGAAAGATAAGGCTAAAACAGGACTAGTAGTTAACTAATCGCTATTGCTACACCCAGTTATTAAAGGATCAGAAGCAACGTTCCCCCTAAGCTGCGCGAGTGCGCAGCTGCGCAGCAGTTGGGAAGCCCCCGCGCACTCATTTCGGGTTGGCGCGCACTTCAAGACAGTTGGTCAATTAATATTTGATCGGTCGCGCAGCCTCCGCGTATCCTCCGCGCAGCCTTTGAAATTTCCGCGCAGCTAACCTCTTTCCTTAGAGGGAACAATGATCAGAAGTATGGGAGGAGAGGAAATAATCTGAAATGACATCACAAACACCCAGTCTTCGATCACAACTTTGAATTGAATAATTCTCTTACTGGGAATCGAACTCAGACCTGCGTGATCGGGAGAGCAAGCTCTAACCAACTGGGCTACAGATGGGGTAAATTTATTATGAATTTCCAAGTTTCCGAGTTATAATGCTCTAAAAACTACCTAATCTAGTTCGCGGCTAAGGATTGAAATCCCTGTTTGAACGTTATCACATCTGATTTTTGACTTTTGATTTATGCTTTTTTATAAAGGAACGGAATAAAAATATTTTTATAATTTCTTCATTTTCATATCGTCACCCTATCGATTAAATGAAAACGGACAATTAGAGTGTCAATTCTCATTCTTCTATGTTGAATCCGCTCTTAAGTTAAACAGTAATATTTTCGACGGTCTTCGATTGTATGGAAATATAAATTTTAGCTTAGCGATTTTATATCTGATGATGCTTCTCAAAAAGACGAAACACGTGTCACATTTTTTAACACAAGTGTAATAACTAAGTTAACAAGTTTAATTTTGTATTAGTGACAGGAATCCTTTTAAGCATCTTTAGGAGACCTGCGATGCTATTCCCGCACGTATACACTTATTTTAGACCATACGCTCCCAACCTTTTTCGGGTGGCGACCCCTTTTTATTAAAGCTATGTGACATTAAAAAAAGCATTTTTAACCACTCTAAAGCTAACGACCCACCGGTGTGTCGCATACCTACTAATCACACACGCTACCCACCAGTGTGTTGTCATTATTACGACGTCAATAAATATTTTTTAGAGTTTGCATCATTGAAAAAGGGTCCGACATCTCTTAAGGATTCGCAAAATGAATATTTAGTTTTCATTTATTAGTTTTTAGAAAATTGCTACCTTAGAGGACAAAAAACGTTATTTTGTTCTAGCTCTTAACGGGTTAATAAGCTAATTTTAGTTGACTGAATAAGTTGGCGACCCATAGGTTGAGAGCCCGTGTTTTAGACCGTCCAAAAGAGTGCTATAAACACGGGAATAGCATTGCATATTCTCTTAATTAGTAGTTGATACGGGTTTACAATTTTAAAATCCTTAAAAAGCAATTTTCCCATATATTTTACTTGTTTTTTTAAAAATATTAAATGATCGTGTATTTATTCCATTAAACAATTTAATATTTTTTTCGAGAGCTGTGGAGTCGGAGTTGGAGTCGGAGTCGCGGAGTCGTGGTATTTTGGCCGGAGTCGAGTCGTGAAAAATAAACGGCCGCATTTATTTTTGAAAAATATATTCAATGATGTGTATTCAAACAAAATATTCCAAAGTGTTATACTAAAATTGATCTGATGGTATACATATTTATAAGTTAAAATGAAATTATTAAAAAAAATTCTCGGAGTTGGAGTTGTCTTTTTTTAAATGACTCCGCAGCTCTGTTTTTTTCTATTAATTACATATGTTAAGTTTATTTTGTTTAAATTTACCAAATATTTCAATCGATGTCACCCATAATTTTTTGTATTCAAAAATAAAATTTTGTTAACAATATTTCTTGAAAAGTAAATTTACTTTACAAGATTTTTTTTGTTGTTCTAATTTTTCATTGTATTTCTTATTTATATAAAACGATAGTTTTCACTTCTTTTGATGAAAACTCTTTTATGACTATACGTATATAGTAAACAATTCTTCTGAATAAAAGACTAGGTGTTTAAACTAATTTCTTTACAATTATTCACTGCCGCTTTTGTTTCTTCGTTTGTAAGATTTTTGTTTATTACTTAAATGGGATAAAAAAAAAACTTAGATCACATGTGCCCTGTAATATTTTGTATGGTATTAATATAAGAAATAAATACTTTAAATAAATATTTAAAAAGATATTTAATTCAAATTTCAAACACTTAACAAATACGAGTGTTTCCTAAAATCACTCATTAATTTTATAACAAGTATTACCTGAAATTTGTTCAGTTTGTTTCCTAAGCTGAATCAGCTAAATTGATCAGCTCTATAGTGTTTTTGTTATCAGAGGTGTGCCTATTATTAACTATCTTTCCAAAATAATTTTAGACTATTCTAACCAATTCCAAAGCATTTTTTAGCGAACCAATATACAATCGACTTAAACAACCCACTGATCTAAGTGTCCACTATTATTTTCAAACAAGGCGGCGAGTACCAATTCAAGGGAGGGCGCAGAAATATTATCCTTATAATTCTTTATTGTATCGTTTAATAAATTTGCAACGTACTGACACCATCTGTATCATTGAAAAACTTCTTATTGAATAAGTCGCCATGATATTTTTTCTGAATATGAGACATGATAATTTAAACTTAGTAAACCACACTTTCCCAACTTATTATGTATCTATTCGCTTTCAACTTGGTAGTAACTTCAATTAAACGTTTTAGATTTCAGTAAATTTGCGGCGTACTACGGAGAGAGAGTAGAAATCTAGTTTTAGTACCTACGCAGATTTTATAGCGAAATTTTTTCACACTTAAGTGCGAGCTGCCAAGCCCTGGTCCATTGCTTCCTAGACAATTCCAGATAAAATTAAAATCGCTTCACATTCGTTACGCCGAAGGAAACGTCTATTAAGCTGTGGCAAGTGGTGGAACAAGAATTGCCACTTTACTATAATGAACACTTTCCATAACGCAATTACATGTCAGAGAAGTGTTAAATAACGACACAAAGCAGCACAAATTTAATATCTCAATATAAAAAAAGTTTTTGAACCCCTGCTGTCACATGAATTATAATATATGTCAGTACTAGTAGCAGTGGTAGCTAATCAATAGATCAAGAAATGCTTACAATATTATGACATGGGAAAGGGGCTGAAAACGTCTACAATTTTTTTTAAATATATTTTAACCTTTTGGCTGCCTTACACTTTTACCTAGCACGCCGGCTATAGATTATAATTTATTGTGCATTGCTTTAACTGGATGGCTGCCACAGACGAGATATCCGGTCAATTTGTTCGTGCTCAACACGCCAGAGACGAGTAAAGGTGGAAACATACTGCTGACACCCGACGCCACATAAGCGTGTTGGATGAGATCATAGCTACATATTTGCCATTGTATTGTACGGAACAGGAACGCACTGCCAACATCGACGGCAGTGCGTTCCTATTTCATACAATACAATGGCAAATGTGTAGCTATGATTTCATCCAACACGCTTACGTGGCGTCGAGTGTTGGCAGTATGTTTCCACCTTAACTCGTCTCTAGCGTGTTGAGCACGAACAAATTGACCGGATATCTCGTCTGTGGCAGCCATCCAGTTAAAGCAATGCACAATAAATTATAATCTCGACAGTATTTAAGCCCAGGACATCTTGTGCACTAACCTAGTTCTCTTACCAAATTTCTTTCAAATAATAGATCACTTGTTATTGCAGGCGATTTTTAATCAAACAATTAAAAGTAACGATTATCGATAAGACGTTTCATTGGAAATAATTAAACGAAATAAAAATGCTGTCGAAAAAGTGAGTCTCGGTGACGAAATGTCACACGCGTTGAATAATAAAGCGGCAAGACTAACTACCCGACATGACCTTGTGACAATAAAACCATATTTTAAATTCTAGCAGTGGTATGTGTACGTTTTTTTATTATTTCAGAACGGTTAAGGTCCCACCTTTGATTAGAATACCTATTAATAGAAATAACAGATAAATAAATTTTACACATAAAGAAAGATCAGGGCTCTTGACCTTGGTCAGCGCTGAATAATTAAATTTATAGAGAAAATTCGGAAACACTTTCATGAACTTAATTATATATTTTTTATATAATATTATATTTAAATGCGTCAACCTTAATGGGAAGTATAGCGGTCTACAGCAACACAATTAAGACAAATTATTTAATGATTTATTTACAAACATTCGTGTAATTCAGTGTTTACCAAAGTGTGCTACGCGTACCCCCTGGGGTACGCGAAGCCTTTAAGCCTTGAAGGTGCGCGGGGGAAACTGCATGGAAGCTGAAACAACATGCTGCTTACTTTTTTCGATTACAAACATAGATTTGTTTTGACAAGGGGTACTCGGTGCTACGGATTTTTTTAAAGGGGTACACACATGTTGATAGTTTGGGAAACACTGGTGTAATTGATAAAATCTAACATAATAGGATTTTTTTTTAAATCCCAGCATTCTTTGCACGAAGACTTTAAAACAAGGGTGAGTTGGAGAATAAATATTGTTAAATTGGACTAAGACCGGCGAACCCTTTGTTAAATTAAGAAAAAATATATTTTTAGATCAATGCGTTATATAATGCATGCATGTGCAGTGGCGGATTACCCTATAAGCTAGTGGTTTCCAACCTTTATGCTACTGCGCCTCCCCATCCTTCTTTCATATAGTAATAACGTCGCGTTTTAAAGGGTAAATAAATATTTTGGACTGTTCGCGCATCTTTTTGCAATAGTCTACGCCTCCCAGGTTGTAAATCGCTGCTATAAGCAAATGCGGAGCGCGCTTGGGGCCTCCAAATTTTAGTGGCCTAAAAAAATTACTTATAATATATAACCCACATACTTTTTTTAGATTTTAATATGTTTTTATTATTTTACATATAATTTTATGACATTTTTATTTTATCCGAAAATCAGGGTCCCCAAATTTCATTGCGCCTTGGGCCTCTCATACGCTTAATCCGCCACTGTACATGTGCGTAATCAGTGCCGACGCGAGGTTATTTGGTGCCCTAGGCAACGGTTATTGGCGCGCCCCCTTTTTCACAAATCATCCCACTTTTTTAAAAAATATTATTTGTTATAAATATCCATATCCACTCCCAATGTGGAGCATATGGCTTCCTAATGGAGGTATCTCAACAGAAGATTGTATACGAGAACTGTTTGTTACTCAGTCACTCAACGTCTCTTTTCCGAATCATATATGTAGAATACGATACATAATTACAACGAACAAATACAAACGTCAAAATAAAATAAGAAATACTATATTATTTACTATTATTAGAGTATATAAAAATAATTGTAGTACCCCACTTATGCGCCCCCTAATGTGTGAGTAAAAATTTGATGAAATAATAAAACTTAGTCCTTTGTCAATCTTAGAACCCTTCACTCTTGTAATCTAATGTAGGTAAATACATATCGATATAAATTATTGTATTTATTACACAATATAACTATATATAGTAACATTTTGTAGCTATTATAATTATTACGGATAATTGTAAAAGTGTAATAAAAAAATCACCCCTTCCCCAAATCACCAAGAATAGCTTTGAGGTTATGCGAGTCCCTTGTCAATGTATTGGCAGCCAACCGCTGGTGTGAAGGTGTAGCGGATGGTAATGGACCGGGGGTGGGCTGGAGGGGGCTCGGAGGAGCTCGCGCGAGCCCCTTGTTATATTTCGGAGTGGCCGGCGAGCCCTTTGTTAAGATAATAAAATCATTTTTACGATCTTTTCAATTTTTTGTTCGAAGGCATGGGTGTTTGCGATGTCTACAACCTTCCCATTCCTTCCCACTATTCCGATCCTTCAATTCAACTGGGCGTTACGTAAGCCATTAGATAATAATTATTCCTGTCTAAGCCTTATCATTCTTTACCTTTTACTCTCTTTGGTTGAACGACTAAGTGACAAACAGTTCTCGTAAAAAACACTTTTGTTGTGATACCTTCATTAGGAGGCCATTGGCCATATCGATATTGGGAGCGGACATGGATACAAAAATAGATAAGATTTACCGAGCCCCTTGTTAAGATATTGGCAGCCCACCGCTGTAATGGACTCAACGTTGAGTACCCTTGGGAATATAGCAAAACAAAAAGTACGCATTGATTGAAAAACATTGATAAATAGTTGACACTTAAGAAAAATATTAAACATTTCGATTTGTGCTATATTTAATTTTTAGCCCTGAAATGGTTTGTCTGCTGACGTTATCTATTCCGATACCAGACGTGCATACTAATTAATGTCGCCGAGAGCATTCGTGTATCCTGTTAACCCCTAATTTACTTATTCTGCAATTAGCAGCGTAATGTCATCGGGAACACGGCTGCAAAAAATCCGGCCATTGCCTTTTGCGTATTTTTCCAATTATTTGATGGGCACCGAGCGCGAGTACTCTTTGAATGCTAATCATTCTTGCACTTTTGCCAACTGAACCTATGATGCATCAGTCATGGAGTCCAAGGTTAAACTATAAATACTTGTATGATAACATAATATTGATTGTTTGCTTATTTTGATTGCTGTTGTAATACGTCCAATTTCGATTATATCATGTCTCTTGTTAATTTATTCCTTCTCATCGATACAGTGCTGTGCCTTTTTAATAAATATTATTGCACACGATTTTTGTGGCCCTAAAACAAGTTCAATGTGTTGTTTCTTTATTGTTTTACGTGATAAAATTGTTAAGCTTATTTGTTCAATTCGTAAGAAAAAAGAATGTATCATTAATTTGATAGATTCGGTGGTAATTTTGTAGAAGTTCATTTTGAATATAAAATTAAATTTGATAGCTTTGTTACTCAACTTATGAAATATGTTTCGTCTCTTTTCCCTCTACCAATGCTTCTATGTGTCCTGAAAATTTGTACTTTTTGAAATACGAGGACCTAGAAAGCTACCGACGATATTAAATACTCTGAAAAGAGAGCTAGCTAATTTCTAAGTATAGTAATTATTAAATAAATAAAAAAACAGTTGTATTGAAGACACGTGTGGTTGAATATTTTATGTTACAAAATTAAAGTGTCGAGTTAATTAATGCCAATGTTTTTTTTTTGACAATTTAACTAGTTGTGTATTTATGTACTACATAATATTTTTTGAATATTACAAAATAAGAGCTAAGCTTCAACTTTAGCATACAAAATTATTGCTGTAATGAACATTATGAAAGAATGTCTTATTTAGCATTCTAAGACATTTTCATCCATCATCCATCTTCAAATAAATATAAAGTTACATATGCCCAAACGATTGAAATGTTGAAGTGTCTGATATGTACACAAAGATATGGGTACTTCGTTCACCCATATCTTTAATTCAAATCTGGATAATCTTTTGATGTCTCTTGTAGACTTAACATGAAAAATACTCTTGAATACGGCTAAGGACCCGTCCTGGGTTGCCGGTGTAACATTGATAATGATTTAAATTTTTATTTTGCTTGCTTTAAAAATTAAAAGCTTATAATTTAATACAGTAACCAGCTTCATTACGTTTAATTATCATGCTAAGTATCGATGTCTACGCCTGCTTGAAATATGAAATAGATTACTTTGCGGGCTCAAAACAATACAATGGCAGTCGCAACAAAACGCAATATTGGCAATAAGTAAACATTGTATAACTTGCTAAAGCTAAAATCAAATAATAATGAATTTCATCACTGAACAGTCATTTCGATTTGATGTACACCTCAACAAGATACATTTTTCTTAGTCTACTTACTGTTACTTTCTGACACATTTTGGTGCTAAAATTACAATTTTATTTATCGAATAAGCTTTTGGATACTGAATAGGCTTAAAAGTAGTAAAGTTACCATTCCATCAAGTTTACGTGCCTGTTAAACATAGCATCTATCTTTATCTACCACACATTTATTTTAAAAATCAAATGATTTAAATATAAGATCAGTTTTATAAACGTTCAAACAGATATTGTATTTGTGGAAAGATATTACATCAACTAATACACAACAAAGTTCGTAGTAAGCAAGTGATTCGTTCTTATAAACATAACAAAGAACATTTTCAATCAGCAAGAGTGATCGTCATATAAAAAGGATTAATTGGCTAGACTTGTCACTTGGTGAAAAACTACTGAAAATAATAAAAATATATAAATTGTATGTATTTTGTATAATTCGATCAATGGTGCCCACTGGACTTATCGACAATGCAGAGCCTAAGGAGCGTGCCGTACTGCTTGTGGAATCATGTTTACAAATGTATTAAAAGTAGGGAAACACAGATAAATCAATCAAATTTTAATCCATAAAATACAAAACACTAATTTCAGTCTATCTCACAAAAACTCGCAAACCGTGAGTCTCGTGACTGCTCGTACTTTATTGTTTATTATTGAGTAAAAAAATACTGATGAATGCAATTTCTTTCAATTCATCGCGTGTTTGAAGATAGAATCACATTTTTAATTCCAGGCGACGCCTTGTAGTTAGACTAGTACCTATTATTATTATTTAACGGGAAAATGATTCATTGTCTCGAAACGAAGAGTTGCCTATTTTTAAGGTAGTTAACCCTATTAAGTGTATCAATGTACAGTGACGTTTCGAATTAAATTTATGTACATTATTTATTTATTGCGCATTCGCTAGTCGTCCACAACATAAATCCAGGGTCGTATGCAAAACATCTTTCTATTTGGGTCATTCAAACATTTTGTATTACTTACCGTACGATGACCAAAATAAGCGACAGGGACATAGAACGCTGCCGTAAATTTAACGTAAACCTTAGGTAATGTTTATGATAATTCTATGCAAAATCTGTCATCGAATTGTTTACTTAATAGAAATCAATTTTAAACAGAAATAAAGAATCAAAATTGTCTATTTATTCATTGACCAATGTCAAATTGACAAATTCGTGGAATGTAGCGATTTTCTATGAATGTAGTCCATCATAAATACCGTGGTAATATTATATTAACCCTTAGGTGCTTTAAAATATGAATATGCTTTCGCTAACACGTTGGTTATATATGTTTCATTATAAATGTTTTAATCAATTCGTAATATTATATTTCACGTGGTCATTGTTTTCAAATGCAGTGAACTACAATGTACTAAAAATTAAAAGACTTTATCGCCATAAACTAGGATATGTTGCAATGAGCCTTGGTCCGTCGGAACAGTACATTTACAATTTTTATCATTGGCTCTTAGTAACGACTTGAGAATATCAGAGTACATGATTTTCAGGCATGTAATTTTAGTTTTTTAATAGTATCCCA
>CM062823.1:972415-1048048 GCA_031772345.1 Himalopsyche anomala | reverse complement strand
AATGGTGTAGATTTGCAAGCGTTGGGAAAATCATCAAAAACCTGCGGAAAAGAGGAAAATTCCGTCGAGTTGCTGGTACATCATAGGGAAAAACCTCTCGAGTGCAAAGAGTTAATGATAATAAAATTTTAGTATCACTATAAGCAATAGGGATGTACAACACAGTAAAAATATGGAAATCAGGTTCTTTTTGTTACAAAATAATTATAAAAAATTGACACTCTTGTAAAGTTGGACTTGGGTGGGTAGTGTAGCATTCTGGAACCTTTTTTGTCAGCATTTTTAAGCTGAAAAAAGACGATGGAAAATATTTTTTTAGTTAACTGGAAAAAAAGTAGACAGCCAAAAAAAATTCAAACTGCATATAAACTAGCAAAGGAAAATCAATATGTTAATGTGTTGATAAGTAAAATGAATCTGCAAGAACTAAAGGGGAATTGAAATGGATCATATTCAATCTACAAACACATGCAAAACAAATTATAGAGTGATGAAATGAGAAAAAAAATATAATTTCACTGTTAATCGATGAATTAACCATCATAAGCAAAAAAACTACCATTGCGTATGTTCGATGCTGTTTCGAAAGTGTTGAAATGAATAAACTGATTAATTTAATTTTGGACTCGATTGAACTTGAATACTTATTTAGCGAAAGAAATATTTGAAATTTTTCTTAAGCCATCACGTTCACAAGGTTCACATTATTTTCACCAGCTAAACCTTATTCTTTGAAGTCTTTATAGGTACTTTCGATGGATTCGGCGGTAACTTTGTGGAAATTAATTTTAATACAAAGTAACTTAAATTATTCCACGTATTGTGCTACAAATTGTAACACGTGTTTCGCCGAATACTTCGTACATAAGTAAGGATTTGTGAAAGTAAGTCTGTCTGAGGATGCCTCTGAAAGAATATTTTATATTCTTTATAAGTAGGTTACCAATATGATGTTGATATTTGGTTTAGTGAAAAAAGTTCACGCTGTAAGTAACCTGATACAAAAAAAACTATTGCTTTCAGAATTTCATAACATACTTAGTGTTTTATTTTTAAAATGATATTGTTTTATCAATTTCGGTATTTAATAATCAAAAGATTTGCATAAGCTTAGAAAATGTTTTAATTTATTGTTTAAGAGATTGTTTTATATATCTTTAATATTATAATAAGCTATAAAACAATGTTTTTTATTTTAAATGTTTCAACATCACGCCATTGTCTTAACAATGTTGTTATACTTCAACTTTTAATAAAAATCAGTGTATAACGTTTCACTTAAATTCATATAATTTATAAAAATTCAATTTTATTGTAGAATGTAATATTTCTTTGTTGTAGATACATGATATTATATGTTTTGCTTAGTTTAAATGTTTCCTTAAATTATATGGTGATTGAACTTACTGACATAATTGACAGCAGTACAAATTTTTCACTGGTATATAATTTTTTTAAGTATGCCTATCGAATTTCTCTAGCCAATAGTATCATAAAGAAGAAGAAGAAGAAAAACATCTAATTTCAAAAAACCCAGGCGGCACGTTTGAGTTCACATGTCAAAAAGTTTACTTTTTGACGGAAGTTGATTGAAATAATTACTTAAGTCCGTCAATCAATCAGCTTATAAATACTCTTTCATATAGTTTGTCCATTTAATTATTCAAAATGGTAGTTGTCAATACATTTACAGCGCCGGCTGACGGAATCGTGCATCAACAAATGTCTACGAAATTATATGTGAACGAGCGGGAAATTGGTTGCGGTACTTTATACATCACAGAATCGTAAATATTCCACTACAATTTGTTCTTTATTCAAATGTACTGTTTCTTACACGACTGTCTCTTACATGCTGATAGTTAACTACGGTAACGTATTATTCAGATGCATCATGCCGTATCACTTTGTCATGTATAACATTGCAAATTATAGAATAGATTGTTTTCTTAAAACTATCTACTACACCACTGTTATTACTATAAATTAATGTGGACAAATGACAATTATTTCAAAAGGAGTTTGTATCTACAGAATATGAATTTGAATATGAATATTGAAAACGACAAAAATTCTTTCCTAGTTGCAATACAGGTTCATAACTTAACATATAATATCTACAGAACACATAGATTTCACTTTCCTAATATTGTGTGTATTTTAATGTCTGATATCGATGGTTATTTAAATAATACCTAAATGATATCATGTGTCATAGTTGCTATACGCTAAATGTATATCAACTGTGAAAAGGAAAAAGGACATAACCCACACATAGCAGATTTAACAGGAGGCACAAAAAAACGTGTTTTGATGATTTCAGGCCAAATGCAAATTATGAAATATACACAACCTGGAAGTGCACAGAGACTTCTGAACTGGTGTTTAATTAACATAATCTAATATTAATTAAAGAAATTGTCTAGGAAAAACCTTTTTTCCAGTCTTTTTTCTTGGTTTCAATTTTCACAAGCTCTTCTTTTTTCAAACTTAAAAGCTAAATTTAGATACTGATTCGGCATTTGCAGCTTACATCCTTTGGTAGAACGTGTATCAAGTTTGATACATTGTGATTATCGAAAAAAAGCTGTTTTGGAAAAACTGGGTTACGTCCTTTTTCTTTTCCACAGTCGAATTATAAAATAGCTTCTATCGACAAAAACATTTGGAATACTATGTTAACGTTTAAGAGACATGCTAATCATTTTCTACCCGGAAATTAACTAAATGCTTATATTGACAATGCAGTTCTGTAGAAAATACATTTACAAATATGAAAATTCCAAATTATCATACATGGGAATCAAGGAAACTTATAATTTACACGAAATATGAATATAATATCAGTGTTTATTTGTTTATTTATTTAATTAACATTGCACAAGGTTGACAAATTATAATTTTAAAACTTTTACAATGAAGAAATTTAATAATAAAAGCAGTAGCAAAAAAAATGGCTAGTAAGTCAACTGAGTAAGCTCCGACAAACTCTACTTTAATACATAAATAATAGTATTTGTCGGAACTCACCCACGTCTACGTGGAATATGTCGACATCCGAAGCAATATTGTTGAACACCGTTAAAGCTCTCCTCAGTGGCATCCCCATTTGCAGGTTGGTTCTACACCTTGGGAGAACAAACAATTCATGTCCACGATTTCTCAAAAAATAATCAGTATGAAAAAGTCACTATAATATTTCAAATTAATCATTATGTTGCGTAAACCATTCTGGACATTTTTTTAGAAAAATTACCTATAAATGCTATTTTTTTCTATTCTATCTAGTAAGGCGGGTGAATGTTTAAAATTTCATCCTACCTGTTTTCATTTGCTTTCTAAATTTGGGCTATTTACACGTGCACGTACACACCTTCTAGAACAGTTTAGAAAGTCTAAATAATGCCGTTTCATTGAACCTAATTACATCGAGAGACGAGTGTATTAAATTACTACAATTTCTGTTACAGTCAACTGTCGTGGTGTGACTTGTTAAGATGTATTGGATTCTCAATGCGATACATGAATATCTGCCTGCACGCCATTAGGAGAGACCCATACCCGTCGTTGTATGTGATGCTGGATTACAAACTTCAACTGCCAGGTGATTTCTATTTACCATCAACATGTCATACCCTATTCCTACCATATCTGCTTTCAATGTGAGCAATGCGCCTCCTAATAGAGCTTACCGCAACAGACACTGTTTAAGTTTTTGAAATTATCTTCTCTATTAGATTTATTAATAGGTAATGGTATCGTAGCTGACACCTAGTCCTCTTTTAATGTCATTCTTCTATCCTAAACCTGCCTGAACATTTATCTTGAGTGATTGACTTAAAATCAGTTCCCACTTTAATCATCTTGAAATCTCATCTGGAGTCAATAGGGCACTACGCGCTTTGGTACTGATGTTCCTTATGCACATCAGGCATAAGGAACATACGTCACCTAATTCTGGACGATGGCGCCTTAGTGTGCAGACCCCTAATATATGGGGTTATGAGAGGTGAAGTGAGCCAAGTGGTGTTTTAGAAAAAAAATATGTTAAAAGCGTAGTAATATTCTACACATCTTAAAGTGCCGTAAAAGTGAAGTAACCTTAGCTAATATACATTGCAATAGTGTTATCTCTGTAAAATAAAAATATGCAATCCACCAAATCACCAAATAAAGACGTAATTGTACTTAAAGGTCCAAGAAAACAGTTTTACCGTTTTACTAGTTGTCTCACTTCACCACTAGAGAGCCCATATGTACTGTATATCAATTTGACATAATCAAAAAATAAATAAAGTGTGTAGCCAGTTTTCATTCACCCACTCATATTGATATATTTTCCTGTCAATAGAAGGACTTATTCCACCAGAGGAAGCTGCGCTAGCCCAAGTGATTGAAGAAAGTTCGAGTGAAGACGATGAGGAGATGGGAGAACCTCCGCACGAGTTAACTGAGCTAATCTTTGCACCGGAAGATCAAGATATGCTGCAGAGAATGTTTTCTGCCATGAGCGAATGTCAAGCTCTCCATCCTGATCCTAATGATGATGGTGACAGTAAAACATTATAAACATTTTTTTTTATAAACTCAATTCTTAACAAGAAATTATCTTTGTAGGTGACTCAACATATTTTTTTCCAGTCAATATTCATTCTGCTTCAAAA
The DNA here is from genome assembly GCA_031772345.1 of Himalopsyche anomala. Classification (NCBI taxonomy): domain Eukaryota; kingdom Metazoa; phylum Arthropoda; class Insecta; order Trichoptera; family Rhyacophilidae; genus Himalopsyche; species Himalopsyche anomala. The sequence continues at coordinate 1,043,384 of CM062823.1, read as the reverse complement.
ACATTTCTTAATTCTAAATTTCGTTGTAATGTAAATTTTCAATTAAAACAAAGTATTTATTTTGAAAACACATTTATTACCAAAACTGACTCGAATTCTGTGGAGAGTAGTATGTTGTCATCTTAACCCTTTGCCCGCATCACCAAATTAAGCGAGCATGCCCTGTTTTTCTGCGGATTTTGTTATCGCGTTTTCGACTATAAATATAGGTTGTAATATTTTTTCAACTAATCAAATATGTTAATTGCCACCCAAAGTAACTTTTTCAATAATAAAATACAATATATTTCTTGTATTTTCGGTTTAATTCAACAATAATCATTCTTCATACAATTGCGGCGTGACGTCGCCATATTGCAAAATACCGCCACGCGCAACCGAGAACACTGCGCCACCACCATACCATGCTTATAATATTAAATTCTTGGAACAATTTCAATTTCACCCGCACTCGATCGCTTATTTACATTATTCAAAATCTTGCATTGGTGACGTATGTTCACGGCGTGTTCCAGAAATAAATTATTTTAGCCTATATTGAATCTTTTTTGACTAATGCCATCTATTGAATTTGGTAAAATATACATTTAGTAATATTTTCAACCAAGTTATACAATTTTAACACATTAGATAGCTGAAGGCATGTTCGCTAGGACATGTATAGCGGTCATACGCGGTGAGAAGGTTAACTAAGTCAATGTCTATTCCATCTTTTAAATTGTCATATCAAACATTCTCATTTGCAAAACTCTTCATTTCAAAACTCAGTCATCACTCATTACTCATTTTCTGTCGATTCAGAATAAAATAACCCAACTTTATTTTAAATAATCCTTGATGTCAAAACAGTTGCGGTTGAAACAATTCATGAACACCAAAAAGTATTTTGTCAATCAAGCCAGTTTCTAGTTTTATTTTCAAAAACAAATAACCAGAAAATTATTTGGACAGAGCAATAATCAATGTTTAAAATGTGATGTTACTAAATGTATTGAATTAAAAATTCTTATAGATTCTGATGAATATGATGCAGCGTCAGTGATGTTGGACGATGAGTTGTTTGAACCGGTACCCCATGATCTACAGAATGTAAGAGAGAATACTTTTTCCTATTGACATGCTAAGCAAAACAGTATTATTTTTATAAAAAGTGATCATGTTTCTGAACCTAGAAATATTTTAGAAAAAATATAATTGGGAATTACGATTTTACTTTTAAAAATATACTTTTTTGCTGTTATGTTATCGTTGATGATGGGTAAAAACCTCTCACTTTTTCAACATTTTCAGTCTCATATTATTGGTTGCAAATCGCAGATATGCCTGGATGATTAAATATTTTCAACAGCTATCCTGCGTGCCTTGAGTTAATTAATGTTCTTGAAATTGTTCATTGAAAAACTCAATGTAGACCATCAAAGACACGCAGATATAAATGGTAAAAACAAAATGCCATTTGTTCTACACTTGCATTCTACTGGTGCTGCTTTATAGTGACGAATCATGGAAACTTAGAAAACCCATATAGCTTTGAGAAAATATGCATATGTCAGATATTGGGGGATTGATTTGGTGAGAAACTGAAAGTTAAAGGGAATAGACTAGGCAGCGCCCTGTTACATCAACCATCCAAGAGAGGCAACTGACTTGTTCATATGATGTAGATGTCTTTCTAGGCAGCCTTAACCTTGTTCGCTTTTACCGTCCTGTAGGATTCTATCGTCTTGAACAACTGTCAGATACTGTAGCATGTACTCAGCGGAACTGTAAAATGCTGGTATGTCACGGGAGGAAGAAAAGCAATTGGTGGTTGACAGGCGCCACACAAATAGAGCTGATATGGTCCGAGAAAGTCTGGCCTGCATACTATTAATACATAACCCAACCAACCCTTATCTGTATCATTTATGAGAATTATAACAGTATTTAATTTTTTTTCAGCCTGAGGATTATATGCAAGGGCTACACATAGGAGTCAACAATGGGCATAGTATAGAAGATTCTCCTGGCGAAGGTAAAGCTACTTTTGCTACGTATTTCTATTTACATTATTATAAAATATTTAAAATTTAAGCCTTTGAAATAAAATTTCTGAAACAAACACATTTTTTTTCATTAGGCTGCTCTCGTTTGTTGAAAATTTACGAATGGTTATCTATTAAAGCAAACAATTATTGTTACTTTCTAACAGTACGGTTTTAAATTTTTTTACAGCTATAGAAGAAATGGAACATGATCCAGAGCAGTTCGCCGATGACTGATAGCACAACATATTTTTTTTTTAATTTAGGTCTATAAGCATTAATTAAGTTAAAATATTTTGTACTCACAATAATCTCAGTGATATTTTTTGCATGTTGAAAAAACCCCAATGTAATAATATTCATTCAATGTCTCCAATAAAATTGCAGTCATTAACATTTTTACATGTTTTTATGTTGGCATATTGCTGGGAAAATTATCACATATCGCCATAGTTACCGTTCATTGTTGTTGTTAATTGAAAGGACAATGCGTCACATAACAACGCCAATGAGAAGAGGTGAAGTGAGCCAAGTAGTAAATTCGTAAAACCTTTCTGTTGAACTTTGAAGTACAATCACAACTTTGAGATAACATTATTCCAGTGTGTAATTTACTGAACACATTTTACTTTTACAATATTTTAAGACATGTAGAATATTATAACGTATTTTTTTCCTAAAATACCACTTGGTTCACTTCACCTCCCACGGACTCAAATATTATATAGCAAATGTAGTAGAAAATAGAGTTTAGTTCACTATTGGACTTTAAAATATCAACCAAAAGAAAATTACTCTTCATTCACAAAATGTTGCATGCAAAAATGCAATACCTTTCTTTTTCTGCTCCAGTGGATAATTGTTTTTTTAAATAAATTTTGAAAATAATAATATATTCGTAACAGTTTGTGAGATACAGTATATATATCCAGCTAATTCCGTAACTAATAAATATGGAATAAGATATATGAACAGTTTTTCTCATAAGAAATAATTGGAATTTAATTGAACTGTTCCCATCCCTTAAAATGTGTACTCACTGAATGCTTTCTATAAAAATGAACTAGTGTGGTCTCGTTATCGAGTTTTACGCGGCCGCAGGAGTACTGCATATAGCGTCTTTCGTTATTTTTGAGAATTGCAGCGTCTAGACGTGACATCTTATAAAAAATGGACAAAATTAACAAAGAAAAAGATCAGTTATCAATTTAATCAGTTAAAACAAACAAAGATTCATTAGATCGTCTTCAAGCATGGTCAAAACAGTCAAAAACTGATTCCCTATGAGTCTCAAATACACTTCAAACTTTATATTGCAACCTTTTAAATGTTTTTTGACTTATTCAATAAAAAAACCTGTCAATCTGTCTAATCACAAATGCTGACGTGTCATGTCCAAGAATGACCATAAAAACCATGCCACACGGCGACGGTAACTGCACCTAGCATCAAGTAATGATGTACGCGGTCGTCGGTGTGTATTCTAGATCAGCGCCTAATGAATAAAAAAATATGTTTACATAGATGGTAGTAAAAGGGGAAGAGGATGAAAGTTATTGTTTATGAGGACTATTGCCAACAATCAAAACAAGTGACTGAAGGTTCGTTTAACTGATAATTTAGTGGCACACATGCTAACTAAAAACTTTTGTTTACAAAGGTAATCCAGAAAATAATCAAAACTTTTGGGAATGGGGACAAAAATAGGGGAAATTGCACCATTGGTTAGAATGAATATGTAAACATTTTCTCACCATCGAAATGTGACAAATTTAAAGTCCTTGACTTACACAAATTCGGGATACGTGAATTCGTACCTGTATGTTATGATAATTAATACAAGTGAAAAGACAAGGTTTTTGCAAAAAATGACCGGAATTCAAAACTACATTATGTTGGTTTTATGAGCTAGTTAGGTCTTGGCCCTTTTGCTAAAAACTTTGGAGACCCATGGTGTAATACAAACCTCTAAAAATTGACCTACAAAATGCATTTGGAGATATTATGTAAGAGTATGAAATACATAGATCTGTTAAAAATATTAGATTGATGCCTGGAGTGAAATTTTAATGTCTAAGCTCATTCACCTATCTTTTGAAACTAATACATATTTAAAAAGAAGCTCGATATCAAATTTTATTTGACTTACGCAATAACTTAAACAGAAAAAAAATAATCACGAAAGCTGTACTTACTTTAACACCTTCCATCAAGAATTGACAGGTAACACCTTAAAAATGATCTGACTGAAAGTGTATATTCTGCCTTTACTATATTGCATTTGCTCAGCTGTATATACTAGCCTAGAAGAGATATTTCACCATACCAGTACAGCGATACTACTTAATCTTTGAGTTCCTACGGGGTGCAATTCTTCTTATTTCAACCATTCGCTAAATATCAACCTGATATTTATCGTGATCTATTGTCTGGGGGTTAAGGGGGACTTGAATAAAAAAAAACATCACCATAAATTCAAAATAAGTCATTTTATTCAATATGTTCTTATAGAAATTATTCTAAACAATGCAATTTTATTGTGTGTGTATATTACAGTTGTTAGAATGGACAATATTTATAATAATCGTCACGAGTACTACGTATGAAATGATTTGAGCCCTAACATTATAAACTCTTACATAGATATTTACTTAATCACTGATCAACTGGCTCCGAGGAAAATTTACCTTACTCTACTCCTGAAGAGTATAATTAAAGGAATCAAGTGGCATTTAATATAACATTCCATTTCATTATAAGGAGCCTGGTTTTATTTTAGTTTATTATATTATTACCAGGCTACCATATTGAACATCAGAATCAATCAATTACGCTAACAGCACGAAATCGTTTACTATTTTTTTTATTTATTGCTTAGTTTCTTTTATACAATAGATTAATATTTTTTTTCATGGCTACAGTCGTTAAGAAATAAGACAACTCCGATCTTAGCTTAAAACACGATTTAAATTATTTATTTAGGCTTAGTAGCACGCAGTGTTGCCATTTATGACCCTAACAATTTGAATAAATATTTTTTTCTTAAAAGGAAGTTATTAGTTTTTTTCAGTCCGACTCTACAGCCTAAATCGGGTTTTATTTCCAAATATTGTTCTCATATATGCAAAAATTAAGCAGATGAAACATTTGATAATGGTTATAAAAGATAAAATTATATTTTCAAATAAAATATATGATATCACCTTTAAAACGACTCTGGTTTTAAGAAATTTTAGATAAGAGGCACTTAAGCATATATTAGACACTTTATTATTATAAAACTTATACACGTTAAGCCAGCCGATCTTTTAAATCACTTTTCCTCTTGGAAAGCTTTAAAGATTTATAAAGCGATACATACATATTAGATAAAAATTAGTACACGGTAAAATACACAGTCAGCGAGTAAATATTTATGTAAGTTTTATAAATAGGGCGAAGGGCAAAATGAGGAAAAGAAGGAATAGTGGTCTAAAAATAAAATTAATTACATGTGGAAATCGAAACAGCATTTATAAACACACCCAACAAATATCATCTCCGAGAAATCATACCGAAACAATCGATCGTCACCCCCGACGATCAAAACCGTCCTAATTTTTCTCAACGGCCAAGAGTCCAATAACTATCGAAATGACACCATCCAATTCTTGACAACGTTACTCAACGCACAACCCGAGGCCTATACATCATTATCGTCACAACACTACAATAGAATCTTCGCATGCACAAGGATTTTAAAAACTACATCAGACAATTCATGACGAGGATGCCGTTTCCGTTCTCGAAGATTCGACGACAGCCTCCTTGGCCTCCGGGTGTTTCTCCGCTACCGATCCGGTGTCTACGACGGCCGACTTCATTTCCACGTCTTCTACGGCCGGAAGGTTGTCTTTGACGAGGGGTTCGCCCTTTGAATTGGGTTCGGCTTCGGCGACACTTCCGTTCGACATTTTTCTAGCCTCTTTGATTTCCGTCGGACACTTTTCTGCGGCGGTTGATTCTTGAGGAGTTTTTTCTTTCTTGTCAGAGGGCATTTCTGAGTCTTCGGGGATTGCCGGTTCCGTATTGGGTATCGTGGCCGAACTTTCTTCAGGCGGAGTCAACTTGATACGCTTCGATGGCGGTTCATATGCGGACTTCTCACTCGGTTGGTTTGCTGAAGTTGACTCTTGCTTTTCGCTTTCCTTTGCCGGAAGGTTGCAGCTTTCTAGAATCATACAATGTCAACAGTCTGTGTAATAATGATCCTATGAATAATATTTTCCAAGAGCCGATACACAAATCAAAATTAGCAAATAATGTCGTTCCCAGCAATAATTTAGAGAACATTTCAAAACAGTTTATCAAGAAATTAGTGTCCACCAATCTTGACCGATTGTAATTTTGATCTCAAAGTTTAACAACTTTGTAAGACATTTAATCCTTCAGAGTGTGGACTTACTTACATACCCAACAAAAATACACTGATTTACCTTGACAAAAAAATATTTTTCAAATACTAATAGCAACAATTTAAAATCTTACAATTCACTAGTATTAAATAATAAACTATCATGCGATAAAATATTCTAATAAATTATAATAGTCGCCCATTTTCAAAATACTTACAAAAAAACATGTACAAACATTTAAAAAATAACCATATTTTCATGAATCAAATTGAAATAATTAATAAATCATTCAATTCGATACAAGAAAATATGGTTATTATTTCAATATAGAGGTTTTCTACACGTTCTTTTGTAAGTATGTCCAAAAGTATGAAAATGGGTGAATAAACAAAATTAAGTATTTTTTAATAAGCTGTTATTATAAGAGCGAAAGAGATAAATATAATATTTAATAATAAAATATGTAATTACAATCGACTCCTGCTATAATAGATGAGGTGCGGATTAACTGGGGCAATTCAAGAATTCGAAACAAGTTTTTTCAAACGTATTGTATTTTATAACAATCTTGAAAGGCAAGATGGCATTTTCTGCAACATCAATCTTAGTCTCGGAGTTTGTCAAGATATTCAAAATGAGATTCCTCTTATCCTGTCCACCCCAGTTAAGCGGAAGTCGATCGTATATAGTATTTGATACAACCCAAAACACACCACATGCGTAAAGCGAAGTAATATAATAATACAGAAGGAAGAAAATATATTTAGACTATTTTAAATCATTTATATTTGATCACAGTGACAATAATGTTTTTAAATATTAGATAGCTGATGTATTGCAAGATATACATTGATTAGCCTTTTTTCTTAAACCATATTTGGCATAATTTGGTTTAAAAATATAATGTGGATACTTCAACTTCATAAGAGTGACGCTACGCTGCCTATTCGATTACATGTCAGGATTATTATTTCACAGTAAAAACAAGCATGTAACACAAATACAACATAAAGTAACCATTTTTTAAATTGAATGACGTTGGAAATTTTATGTTACTCTTTTGTTTAAATAAAAGCATTGCAGCAACTGATATTTGACACAAATATCGGTTGCAATGCGAGAATTTAATATTTTTCAAATTTTAATTAATTATATAAAAAGCAGTGATGATTGTAAATAAAAGAGAATGAATGAAGGTTTTAATTAGAAATTTGATGTAAATAAGGCGCAGTATATAAAACATATTTATTACAACATCTATTTATAAAAAAAAACATTATCGTCGTGACAATAAACAAAAATGAGAAAATAATTTGATTTCTGTAGACTTGTAGCAAAGCGACTGCCGTGCAATAGAACTTGAATTATATGAAATATCAGAAAGAAAATCCAATATATGAAATTCTCTTAAGTTTTTGACCATGGTCTGTAAAAAATGGACATGATGATGAAGCAAAAATGTTAGCATAATAGTTAAATAATTCACGATTACTAATATTATCAAGATTTTAAATTTATATTGTTAATTCATTATGTAGTGCGAATATCGCTAAGTAAAAAAAAATACGGTTATATCATTCCAAGCAATACTGTAGTGTTTATAGATGCAGAAGTTTACGATAGAAAAAAAAATCACCTTTGCTACAAGTCTTTAATAGGAAGAGTTTAATAATAATCAATAAATAAATAAAAAGCAAGCCTTTAGTCGAAACATACATACGGTCGTTGGAATCCTTTGTAAGTTTCGATTCAGTTTTAGGTTCACTCTCCTCGGGGATATCTTCAGCTATGTCAAGGCCACCGTTTTGTTTCTGAAAGGGGACAAAATAATCACAATTGTTTGTTCGGTTAATTTTGATAAACTTCAAATCAAATATGGCATTGCATATAGTTACGTTTGCATTTTTCTTCGAGTTTGATTCAGTCGACGCGGATGAACCTTTTCTACCTCTTTTGGCCGCAACTTTCTTTGCGGGAGCTTTTTCCTTCTCTTCTTTCTTTGATTCCTACATGTAATACATACAAAAAAATTAGTCTAAAGCAAACAACAGTTTAAATTTGACTTTTAAATTCTACAAAATCGTGATGTTCTATGCTTTATCCTATTGCATGCATGTGACATATTTCTTTCTACTGTAAAATTAAAATTGTCACCTTTCGAAACGAATTTGATTTAATATTACCCCATATATATTTAATATTAAGACCTCCTTTTGCTACTAGTTATTATTTTAAATACCAAATTAAGAAGAGCATATACATAACTATTGTTTCAAATACCTGAACAGCTGGTTTCTCGTCAACGTCCATTTTAGTTTCCTTGTCCTTGTCACCGCCTTTGGTTTCTTCATCTTCTTTCGTGACCTTTTTCTTGCTTTTCATTTTATCAACAGCGTCATCTTTTTTTGTTTTAACTGGCGGTTCTTCCACTTCTTCTTCAGACATCTTCTCATCATCGTCCTCCTGTTCTTCTTTTTCTTCTGAATCATTCGCTTCAGGTTTTTCTTTTGGGGTCTTGGATTTGACTGACGGAGCCGTGCTGGCTTTTTGCGATGCAGCTATTTTGTCAAGATGTTCAGCTAATGAAGCCTGGAAAGAATAAAAGAGTTGACTAATTATTTGTAATAAGTATTGAGAAAATAAGTTCACATAGAATCACCATCGCTTAGATTAACTAATCAAAAATTAACACAAATCTTACAAAGTGGGATTTTTCCAGTCTTCCTTTATTAATCACTTTTTAAATACAGGTCATTGTGGGGGATACTTTAAATTTTATATAACATATAAGCTTTAAAAGATAGACAGAAAAGATGATTTTTTTTTAAAACTATTTGTAATAAATTGTTATCAAACTCACTACGAGCAGAACAGTATGTTGTCCACCAGCCCTCACTGAAATGGCTGACCTGCCCTCGAGCTGTTTAGTCTTGAGGACTTTCGGTTCTGATTCATCCTCTTCTGTGCCCGTTCCAAGTTGTCCAGAAGTTCCCATCCCCCATGAATAAATCTCACCTGAAAATATTTTTCAATAGTTTTAATACTAAAACAAATTTATGTACATTTAAGACAGAAGTGATATTATAAGAATAATTACCATCGTCGGTGACAGCGAAAGATGCTGCTGTACCGCATGCGATTTGAACACATTTCTTTCCGGAGAGAGAAGGAACCGGTGTTAGCTCTGTCGCATCTTCGCAACCTTCACCTAGACCCAATCTGTAAAACAATAAAAAAAAAATATCTTATTAAAATCATCCCTCGATACACAATGGAAATTGGTTTTCTCCGTATAAATCAAACTATTAGGCAAACTTATTTTTAACTTTTTAAGAACATAAGGAAACATTATTTATCTCATTCTTCATGGGTTGAAATTATTACTGCAACAAATGCTTTTGTTTTCAGCCTTATTGATTTGGCGTGTCCTTAAATTATAAAACAGTCATACACTAAAACTAGGATGCAACATCTCTAAATAAAAATGAATTTAATTTTTGTCTACAATTTTAAGATATTTACTGATAGACTGCTCAATTTACTGAATGACTAATTTATATTTATTGGTTAATTGAAGTCAAGCCTAGGGAATCCAATCCCGAGCCAAAATGTCGATCCCGGGATTTCGAGATTACAATTTTATGATCCCGGGATTAGTCCCGAAATTGGGGGTTATTTTTTATAGTGTAACACATTTCATTTTTATAAATGAAATTTATAATATTGGTCAAAAAATAATAAGACAACTTATTCTATAATATATTCTATATTATAGTATCTTGGGAATGCGACCGTAGAAATAATGAAATATATTTTTTGACACTGGTATTATATAGGAGCTAAGAGGAGTGATTTTTTGTCGAGTCTAATTTTAAAGAATTACTCTATTATTGTTTTCCCACCTCAGCCAGAAATAGTCGTATACATACATATTAAGAACAATAGAAACAACACTCAAGTTATCTACACACTGGATTTGACAGATAATAATAAACATAACAATAAAACGTAAAGCAAAGCCGAAATGGCATTAAAATAAATAAAAAAACATTCAACATTGCAATACGAGAAAGAAACAAGAAACATTTCATACTGATAACAAAACTTATTATCGCCAAAAGTGTCCACTTACAGTAATCTATAATATGCTTTAGAATTAAATATCTTTGGGATTCATTAAAATGTAATTTATTACCATAAGTGACTTCTAGTATTTCATTTTATAACTTTCCACTGCAGAGTTTATTTTCGAATATGTTATCTTAATTGTGCTTTGTGAAACATTGAACAATGGAACATTGTTTGTTATATTTAAGGATTTGACAATCAATTGGGTGCCTTTTATTTTACAAAGCCAAGATGATTCTATTTTATAATAAAGCCAATCCCGAAAGTTTCGGGATCATGTCTTCTAATCCCGGGATTGAAATGTATCAAAAACTGTACGGGATCCCGGGATTGGATTCCCTAATCAAGCCCCTTTTATATCTAAATTTGACCGCAACGAAAATAATTCATAGAATATAAGATGAAAAATGACAAACCTGCCGTACTCCCTTCTGCCGAGGACATAACATATACCATCAGCATCGAGCGCCAAGCTGTGATGGGGTCCTCCGGCGATGTGAACCCAACTAGCAGAGATATTCGCCTTGGCAAACGCTTCACTCAACATTGGAGTGAACACTGTTTGAGGAGCACCTTTTCGGACACCTGAAATAAATCAATGATATGTAAAGAAATTGTTCACTTTTAGGGTGTTCACTGTCAATACTTGGTGGAAAGGCATTAATTAATAAGAAATTGTGTTTAAAAAAAACAGTGCAATCTATTTCTTCCATGTCTGGGATTTGAAAGCCAAATAGATGATGGCACGATTGTAATTGGGTGAATGATGTCTATCTGGCTCTCTTTTTATATTATCAACCAGATTAGATCCCATTAGTTTTCCTATGAAAATAGCCCAACATGGAGTTTCAACAATATTGGTATAGCAAACAAAGGATCTTAGATAAAAATACATTATGAATCAAAGAATTAAAGATTGTTTCAATACAAAATTAATAAACTTGAGCTGATCATTGTATCCAATCAGGGTTGCCAGGCGTCCCGTCCCTATTTGAGCGGGACTGTCCTGAGATCAATCGACACATCCCGAGTCCCGCATTGCAAGTTCCTCTATAATCCCGACGTGTATATGTATCAAAGCCTTCGAAATAGTGAATGTCCCGATCTGTGATTTTGGAAATCTGGCAACCCTGTATCCAATACACCAGTTTACATATCGATTATGGAAAGAAAAAAGGACGTAACCCACACATATAAAATTTTACAGAAGGCGCAAAAAACTTGTTTTGATGATTTTGGGCCATATGCAAATTATGAATTATACATAACCTTTAAGTGCACGGACACTTCTAAACTGGTGTTTAATTGACATAATCTAATATTAATTAAAGAAATTGTCTAGGAAAAACCTTTATTTCAGTCTTTTTTCTTGGTTTTAATTTTTTACAAGGTCATCTTTTTCAAACTTCAAAGCTAAATTTAGATACTAATTCGGCATTTGCAGCTTGCATCCTTTTGATAGAACGTGTATCAAGTTTGATACATTGTGATTATCGAAAAAAACTTGTTTTGAAAAAGCTGTGGGTTACATCCTTTTTCCTTTCCAGTCAATATGTATGTTATAACACTTGATAAAAACAAGAATAAAGAAATGTGTAGCATACCGATTTGCTGATAGTTGTTGAGGCCCCAAACGAAGATGTCCCCTTTGCCAGCTTTTCTCGCAAAGGTGCAATGGGTCCCCGCCCATACTGCGTCAAAGTCAGCTTTGTCTTTGGAGAACTGTAGAGGTGCCGGTATAAGGAGACCGTCTATAATAAAAATGGAATTAGCCATGTGAGATATTAATAATTTAGAAATAGATAACTCGGTAACTTGATAAATATTGCCAATAATAACGGGTACATCAGAGAATTGAGATCAATTTTGTTTTGATAAAAGATTTTATCATATTTCTAAGATGATAAAGCACCATATTGGGCTACAGCAAACGTCTACTGTTTATGATCATGGAAGTCACAGCAATGCTGCATACATACATTACATAATAAAAATATGTTCAAGACCTCACAATTTGCCAAAAAAAAAAAAAAAGGAGATGACACAAATTATCAAAAAATATTTGTCAATCTACTTAGAATTTAATATATTTACTTAATCCCAGCCTGCTATGTCTATCGCAAGAGCGTGCCGTTACTCTTCCGAGCTGGCCCTGTTCACCGCACCCGCATGTGAAAATCTGAAAAGGATGAATTGTAACGTGTACAAATTATAACAGTAGTTTTCTGATGGAGAATTTTAATCCATTTTTCATATCAACACTTGAGTACTGAAACAACGAAAATAGGATCGAGAACCGGTGGGGTACAAAGTGACACCAGACAAATTTGCATTGCATTGTAGATTACAATGAATATAATCTAGATATTATTGGTATTCAGCAAACGGTTGAAATAAGTATAACTTTGCAATGCGAATGTACCCCCATAGGTACCCAAAGGTTAAAAATTTAATATGAAATCGCAAGAAATTATATTTCATATGCCAACATATAAACACACAATGCAGAGTAGGTGCAGTTAAAAAATTACTTCTGCGGCCCCAGACCAATGAACTGGAAAATAGGTTGTGCATCACTGAGGTAGAGTAACTGTTTAATTGCAGATTTTTTTGTTTTCTTACCTGACCGTGGTCTGTTAACATGACGAGATGATCTCCACCAGACGCAATTTGGACAACACGGTGTCCTGGTAGCATCTCCACTGGCTTCTGCTCATTTCCTTTAAGAGTCAAGCCCATATTACCGTGGGAATCCTGTGAAAGAAAACATTGACCATATTATGCGTGTTCATTAAGCTTTTTACAACCGCATGAACCGAGTAAAAATTGGAAAACTATTTCGCAGACTGGCATCAACCAGATACACATATTTAAATACAGTCAGTTCTCGAATTACGACGGAGCATAAATTAGTAAATAAATATTTGTTTCTCCAGCTTCTGTCAAATATTTTGTAAAATAATATTTGTTCAGGTGATCCATATAAATGTCAAAATTGGATGTAAACCCAGCCCTCTTCTTACTTTTTGGACGGCACTGTTCCTTTAATTTATGATTTTTTCATCGAAAAATAAATATAATAACCAAATGAACGAAATAAACTTTAAAATTAATGAAATATTTTTTTTAGAGGGTAATTTGTTTTGTATAAATAACACTAATATTGTATTCTCTTATCAGTTGATAATGATCGTCACGAGTGAAACCACTCCTGATCATATTATCGATGAACACTGGTCTAGGCAACAAGTAGGGATGAGCAAATTTTAATAGCGACTAAAATTTTGTAACAATTTTTATTATTTAGGCAATTCGCAGCATTCTGAAAACGATTTTTTTTTAAGCATGCCCACTTCCAATGTGGACTTCGTTGACTCTAAACAGAGTTTGTTTCGACACAAGTTATTCTATGATAACTCCTTGGATGCGGCTAGGATAGAACTAGTGGTTAGCTAATCGCTCCCGCTACGCCTTGTTTTTAAGGCTCAGATGGGTGGGAGGGAATTTAGATATCAATGAATGTGGATCACTATAATTTATTTCACATAAATAAGATATTATAAAGACAGAAAAACGATACATACCCTGAAAGATCCCCAAGCGAAGACTTGTGAGGTGTTCAGTAAGGCAGCCGTATGGCTGTCACCGGCTGAAACTCGAACCGCCTTGCCCGGCAGAACAACCTTGGCTGGATTCCACTCGTTGGCAGACGCCGAGCCTGAGGCCGTATCTCTTCCGAGAGCACCTTCATCATTACACCCGAATGTCCAAACCTGCAGACAAAATGTTGTTATCACAATGACAAACAAATGACACGTGGGTACAAAAAAAAAATATGTTTATTTACACAATTTTTGTTATGAAAGAGGAACTGAGTACAAAGTATCCATTATGCTTAATTAACAAGTGATGTAAGAATGGATAACATTTTATCAGAATCATGTATTGCAAAGATTTCAAAACTTTGAAGCTCAATATCTTCATTCGGTACTACTTTAGTATGCGATCTACCTTCGAATCGCAGTCGAATATTTTTTTTATTTGTATCGTAGCAACGACCTGTTTAATTATAATTTATGTTTTTTTCCTGCCGCGCCCCATAATTTTGTCGAAGCATTTCTATCAAACGATCCTCTGCAACGAAGAGAATGCCGTTGAATTTTTACTAATACACAATGCAAGAAAACATAACAGAGGTGGGTTAGGTTAGGCATATTAAAGTAAAAACATGAAGGTAGATCACATATCAAAGTAGAAATGTGAAGGTAGACCACATACTAAAGTGGTGCCTAATCAAATTGTCTCCAAGAACCGTTTATCGATGACCTGTTTTATTATTCTTTGTATATAGTTAAAAAGTATCACTGCTTGGTCCATAGACAGAATTAGACAGGTAGTGTTACAATGAAGAAAGACTGATACAATGAAGATTCATGATAGATTGATTCATCAACAAAAAATCAAATTTGAATACATGAAAGACATGTACGTATATAAAATGGAGGTGAAAATTAAGTTGATTAGGTCAAAGTTAATATGATTTTAATTATATTAGCAAGTAAATAAATAATTTAGCAAGTATATCAAATTTTAAAATTTAAGGAAAAAAAAAACATAAAATTCTTCTGACTAATGAGGTATGTATATACTTACATGTCCATTCTTATCAATGGCTACAGTGTGCATACCGCCCGCACATATATCCACGATATCACTTGGCAGCGTTCCCACATGAGTGAACCTAGAAAAAAAATTGAGAATAAAATATTTCCAATATCAACAGCTAACTTGTCGATTTTTATAATCTATATTTGGGTTTAATGCAGTGAGACCATTATCTATTATTTATTTTTAATGCACAATGTACATAGACACGAGAGGAAAATAGTAATGGAATATTTTAATAACTACTGCAAAAAAGTTGATAATCCGAGTATTTTCTTGAGAAGATAAAGTTACTAAGATCTAATTTTGAACACCTGTGACTTTTTCGCACATTCTCTGAATTGTTTTAAATATTTTAACCAGAACAACATAGATGTTTCGATAATTGACAATAAGCTCAATTGATGTTACTTCATTATCGAGTTAAAGCATCGAACTGGCTGATTTTTATTACACGATTTTAATTGACTAAATCCCAATAATTAGTAATTATTTAAAAATAGCATAACGAGATAGTCGAATGAGCGACTCAGACATCCATGAAGTCATTGATGTTGTAAAATCTCCTTTCGATATCATTATTTCAGCAATTTTAAAACTCTTCCTAGTGGATAACTGCTTCTTACCGTTCAGATATAGTAAGAAATTTTCCTAACCTGCATTTCTCGAGGAGATCTTCTCCAAGTCCCAACTGGCCAACATCGCCAGATCCGCAAGTGAATACCTGACCCAATTTACTCAGAGCAGTCAGCTCTTCAACCACCACCGGTGTTGCTGGAATTAAAACAATCATGCACATGAAGGCAACATCACAATAAAGAAGTATAAATACATATATTTTTTAATTACCAATATATAAAAAAAATGTTTTGAATTTCTGTTACATTAAATACAGTCGAACTTGGTTATTACAATCACAGAAAAAGCAAGATCTCGGATGTAATAAAGGAAACATTTTAGTTCATGGTGTTCTCCATATATTTTTTGATTTTTATAACAAGCTACTTCTCGGACATATCAGACAAAAATTTTCTTAAAACTGTTTATATGTTGTTCGTTTAAAAACGACCCTAAGCAATAAAATCCGACAGGGCAGTTAACTAGACTGATGCTGCCGGGATCGGATTACATTTATGACACTAGTTAAGTGTCTAAGCACCTAATTGGTGTTTTCGCCGACAACATTGAAAAAGTATCCGCGCATTTTGTTGAAATTGCATGTAAAAATTTGAAGCTATGCGAAGTCAGTAGTTATCTTCCAGCGTTTCTTTGTGTTATGTGTCCGCTCCAGATAATTCATGTCTACGTGCGATGGGTATGCTCGTAAGCATTTAAAAATACCTATTCTCTGATATAACGAGCAATGCTTAAAACGAGCAAATTCAGTCAGTCTCATCTTCCTCGTAATAACCAAGTTCAACTGTATTGCAAATCATTTCAGTATGCATGAGTGGTCAATGGTTCGAATCCATTGGGATTGTCCGTATTGACGGACATTTTAATAAATTTATTTGCAGGATTTGAAATTGAGGCATGGATGTATGTAATGTCTTGAATTCCCCCATCCCACCAATCATATCTTAAAAATGGGGGCGTAGCAAGAGCGATTAGCCCTGTTCTAGTTTTATCCATCTATTCCTACTTTCTTTGGAAAAAAGAGAAGTTGAGTAACAAGTAGTTCTTGTAGAAACACTTCTGTTGAGATAACCTCCATTAGGAGTTATCATTACGAGCAGACATTGAAAAAAAAATGTAAAAATTGTAAACACCCGTATTAATTATGTAGCTTCTTATTGGGTATTAATTGGAATGTAATTTGAACGATAATTTGTTTCAAGTATCTTCAATCTAATAAAATGAATTTCCAAAAACCTGTATTATATTATTTTCTTTTGCACGTGAGATTGATGTGTCAGCTGCCCAATTGACTATTTTAATAATTTAATATTTTTTTGCAATTATTCTGAAGTTATTACCCGGTTTCTTTTTGATTTTGGAGGCTCCCGCAGTTGGCTTAGTCTCGGCTTTGGAAGCAGTACGTTTTAAACCCCTCGCCGCCGGCATTTTATTCTATAACAACAATAAACAAAATATCAGTTTCACAAATAATTTCACTTATGAAGAAAATAAACATTGAAAATATATTTCTGCAAGTGAAATAGAGGTATTACATATGCACCACTATAGCCATATATCAATTATACTATAATCATACGCGCTTCTTCCGAAGAATAACAGTATCACTTTAACATTTGGCTGCTTAAATTTTTAAATTAAAACATGTTTCCATTAAATGAAATTCACCCTTACTGTTGGGGTAAAAATAGGTTTATTATCATTATTGTGATTGTCCATTTGCATTGTTTGTTTCACCTGCGTATTCAACAAGGAAAAATGTATTTTTACAAATGAAGCAGCTGGATCTTTTTATAAAACCCAAAGTGAGTTCACATAAAAAAAATTTGAAGGAAAAACAAATATTTAATTTTTATCACTTCCAACCATTAAAATTTTGGATTTATTTCTTGATTATATTCTACCTACATTTGTCTCTACTTCAACATACCAAATGCGAAAGTGAGTTCCAATACATACATTTTAAATATTACCACATTGATATGATTGTGAAAGTTATTGCAGTGATTAGTAATGTTGGGCAAAAAAGATTCGTTGAATAATTCTTTGACTCAGTTACGGGATGGGAAATATTTTTTTGTACTTCTCAATTTATTGGCCATAAGATTGTATTTCTCCACAAATAAAAGAAATTATTACTGCAATGCTAGTTGTGAGTTCTACCCTCACAAATAATCTATTATGTTCATTTATTGATGGATTTGAAGGAGGATTTGTTGAGGAAGAGAAAGATGTGTAATACTCAGTCACACAAAAGGTGAAATAACTAACATTTAAATTTAGGATAAATATGGTTTGACACGTGCCACTCATTTTTGTATCCAAAAATATATCTAAATGCTGATAATAACAATGTAAGTAGGTAGAAAATTTTATAACGAATAAGTAAATGCCAAATTGTAATAATAGGAATCAGGGAAACTGACAATTTAGGCGAAATACGAATATAATATCATTATTAAAAATCTTAGAACAAACCATAGATTGAAGCAAGTTTGAAATATGGTGGTAAATTTTCGGAATATTTCGTAATTTGCCTAAATTACCGGTTTTCTTGATACAAATGTACAATTTTAGATATTTTCCTAGTCACAATTAAATTTCCTAGACAATTGCGTTGTTCTTTGTGACATTTAGAACATTTTCAGGTAGAAAAAGAGCAGCAAGTTATAAAGCATATTTCCCAAATTTTATATTAGGTTATATGAAGCCATTGGGAGCAATAACCTTGAATTTTAAAAAAAAGGTAAAATATCCATCCAATCAAGATCGGCAAGAGATTTGTGGGTTGTAAATGAGCAATCTTCTGTCCCTGAAATGTGGACAGTACAAGTTAAGATTGGAAATTAAGAGTAAACATAAAAAAATATATTCTGTGGTCAACAATTGGCGACCACTTTAAGAATTATCAGTCATTAATTATGATAACTGTGTATAGCCTACATACCAGATGGCGTATTTTTAAAAATTTACCATATAAGAGGTGAAGAAATATGTATTTAATGACCGTTAACATTAAATATGTTTCAAATATAAGCATAATTTTGAAAAACTTCTCAGAGGGAAATTCATAATGATTTGACTTGCGAAAAAGTTCTCACTCACCCTATTTTGTATGGAGTATTCGACCGCGCTTATTGTTTTTATCGAAGTGCAACGTAAATGTCAACGAATGCAGTTGACAAACAGCGATTCAATGCTTTATTAAGCGTTTGTGGGGTGGCTGATCCAATTATTATTGCTATATAATGCAGTGCTAGGACACTGGAAGGCTTTAAACTTGTAAGGTTTTAAGAGCGGGAAAACTGCAAGCGGCTTCTGGGTGACAAACACTGCCAACGTGTGAGGTTATGTTGTTTCAAATGACAAAATGCTTTATCTACTCTTATGGCCCCTTTGGCGTTGCGAATCAACGTCGCAATTGTTATTGGTCGACAGTTAATATGGATGATTGTGATTGTAAATGACTTACCTTGTAAAAATGCAATCGTTTGATAAACTTAAAGTGGTGTTTTTGTAGATTTTTGATATCAAAACAGTCCCAAAAATCCTCTCGCGCCAAAGAGTGTCGGCGTAACAAATATCTATCGCCAACGTATGAACTGTTACGAACAAGCCTGTGTAATGTTTGTTCTGCGCGTTCTCGTATGCAACCGCTTTTACGAACACGGTCAGTGCAACTGCAAGCAGTGTTGTCGAATGAGTCATTGATAATTTCAATAAAAATATAAAATTAAAATAAGAAATAATTTCAATATATTATAAAAATAAAAAAAATATCCCTATGCAATTTCACGCAGCTAAAAAATATGCGACAGTAAAAAATTGCTTACATAACACACTTGCATTACACCAGGCTTAAATTAGGAAAAGAATTTATCGTTTAATATTGAATTAATTTATTAGCTTGTGTTCTCTCAATACTTAGAAAAAAATGTAGTACTTTAGATATTTCAGTAAGACTTACAAATAAACGAATGCGGTCATTCATTATGAAAAGGTTTCGTACCACTATATTAATACACAATAAATAAGAATCAAATCAGATAGATTTTTCATCTTGGCTTTTTTGATATTTTGATATTTATTATAGATTATAGTAATTACGTCGTAATTAGTCAAGTATACTCTTAAATATTTTATTTTGACGTTTGCTTCAAATCTTGACTTTATGAACACGTGTGATGAGCTGTTATTGAAAGTACTTGAGACCGGTATTGGTACATTGTACTTTTTTCTTACAATATATTCTTTCTTTAGTTAATATATTATTTTTAAACCTAACCATCGTCGTGTTTTCGCCCGATAAGGAAACGGTACGATTAAAATTCTAATATTTCCTTTCTACCTGTAAATAATATGCATTTTTATCAATAATCTTTTTTCAAAATATTACTTTTTTTGAAACTTTTTCTCAATTAACTTGATAGATTACTTCATTTTATTATGTTATTTGTGTTTAAAATACAATTTTATCCAATTGGAGTGATGTTAAGTCCTTTTAATAGCTATTTCATGATCAATCTTATTTTTGTTTTTTTTTACATATTTGTACTTACCTTTATAATTATTATCAAAATAATTAATATACACGGTGTCTTCTATAAGCTGGCCGATCCATCGTTGCGGTCGTTTTGGGATCTAAATTTTCTCTTCACTCCCCCACAATGTGATTTTAGTGGGTAATCGGTATTTGCTCATTTAAAAACCCATAATATTTATAACCTTACGAGTCATGCAAAAAACATTATCTCGAATTTTATGGCAAATCGGCCACCTTATAGAAGTCACACTATAGCTGAAGTAGTTCTCTGATTCACATGTTCCCGCCTTACCAAAATATTAACCCTTTTTTTTTTGGTATTGGAGATATATTTGTGTATTTATAAATGCAATTTTAATTTTATTTATGCTGTGTTTTAGTACATAATAGACCGTGAAAAAATGGAATATTTTAGTATAAGTTACTAGAACCACTGTTTTTTTAAGTTCGTGTTCATTAATACGATATTTTTACACATTTACAGTTTTAGATTTTATATTTAAAATATCAACTCTCATTATTAATGTTATCATTTCAGAAACATGGCCGCCTTATCGAACCGAGAGATAAAGTCCTTATGTAAAGAATCCGATGGCTCCACAAAGGTACAAATAAGTATATGTTTCTCTTATACATAAAAAATTTCTACTTTATATAATGATTTTATCCAAGTCACTTGCATTATTATAAAAAAAATAATGTGTGCAATATAATACAGAATTATTATTGAATATATTACACTCTAAATGTTTGCCCTGTCTAGTGATTTAGAAAGAATCAGCCCTAGGTTATTTATAAGTTATCCTTTAATAAATTTAGATAACCAACTATAGGTATAACAATTGTCTGCACAGGATTTCATCTTTCAACAAACAATGTACCGAATAAAGGACCCAAAGAAAAGCCTTCCCTTTTACACGGAAGTACTAGGAATGCGGCTTTTGAAGAAACTTGACTTTCCCGAGATGAACTTCTCGCTGTACTTCATGGGATTCGAAAATGCTAAAGATATACCAAAGGACGAGCAAGAGAGGACATCGTGGGCGATGAGTAGAAAGGCTACGCTGGAATTGACTCAGTAATTATTATTTTGCAACCTAATTGTTAACAACGCATTTTCTATTTGTTGACGTAGGTAAATGTTCAATATTCAACCCCCCCCTCCCCCCCAATTATCTCAAATTATATCCTATCCATTGTAATATACTCTATCTACGTTTGACCCTGCCAGTTGAATTGAAAAAATACACACAACTCTTTTTACACGGTAGATACGTTATGCAAAAAAGTGAGAGAATTTATATGTAATATAAAATAACTTAGATTATTCCGCGTATTGTGCTACAAACTGTGACAAATGTTTCACCTCTTCATTCCGTCATTTATAGTATCATTATTATTTGTTGGTTTTTCTATCATCCCCTCCTTGCATCGTCTTTATATATTTATAACATATCAGAATAGTAAAATTAAAACCATTCGTACTTAAACAAGCATTTGTGAAAGTAGGATTGTCTGAGGATGCCTCTGAAAGAGACGAAACATGTGTCACAGTTTGTAGCACAATACGTAGAATAATCTGAGTTATTTTATATTAAAATGAACTTCCACAAAGTTATTGCCGAATCCATCGAAAGAATTTATGTGTTTTTTGTATTTGGGAATTGTGTAAAAAGAGTTGAGTGTATATGGCAACCAGTGGCTTATGGTGAGTGTTAGCTTTGGGTGTGCTGTGTATGAAAATAAAAAAAAACTAAACAAAACAATTAGGTGTATCAAAAAAAGGTTGACTAACTGAATCACAAGCAGTTCTCGTCTAAAAACTTGTTTCAAAATATCTCCATTCGAAGGACATATACTCCACACTGGAAGCGGACATGGATTGAAAATATATATCAAAATGTTTTGAAAACTATTTGTAATTATAAGGGTAAAATATAATTAAGAAGTATAAATATAAGTAATAAATTATATCACGCCAAAATATCAATGAAAAATGACCTGTTAGAATAATCTAATAAAAAAGTAGAGATGTGAAATTTTCGATAGAACGCCTGAAAAACCTCATACATGACGTGTGAGCTGTCAAGAAAGAGGACGACTTCGGACCTTTAAGTTGCGTACAAAAATATTCGCTCCTCGCTACGTGTACCTAGACTGCGCGTTTGTATACAGTCGTATGGGAAGGCTGGTCGTGCGCTTCGGACAACGCTCGCCTTTTCAAATACGGTATACTACCGCGCAACAAATACACTTTAAATATATTACATTGTGTTCTAGATTTTGCGGGCGTATGTTCCTGGTGTGCGGCACACACCTTGCACACCCTGAATATATGCCCCTGATGGCAACCCTGATTGATGGTTGAAGAGTGATCTAACTTCGTAACTGAATATTGTATTGCTTCATTTATCGTCAATGAATAAACTCAAATTTCAGCAATATTTGAAAAAAAGTCCTAATTATATCTAACAAATGTTAATCAGCATTTCTATGACATCTGTATAGTGTTGTTTACTTTTCACCCATTGCCTTTTTACTTCCTAAATCATTGGTAGTTCAATTGTTTATGTTAAGACTTTATCATCATTCAAATAAATGTTAGTAAAAAAACAATAATCCTTTGTACTTCATTCCACTTTATTTAATATGTCAGGACCGGTTTCGCTCATTACGAGCATCGTCAACTGATAAGAAATATAATTTAACAATGCTATTTATACAAAAATGAACAGTTATCAACAACAATTGGCATTGAAAAGAAAATACCAATTACATTAAAAGTGATTCTAAAATAGCACAAAATTAAAATGTTTAACACATCTAACATATAATTAAAAAGTCATCTCAGATTAATAAATTTAGAATGGGGATTGAAAGTAATTACAAACATAATTAAAATTTGTGAATTCTTTGACAAAGTGATACAATGAAAATAATGACATTAATAATGACATAATTAGAGACATATTAAATAAAGTGGAATGAAGTACAAGGGATTATTGTTTTTTTTACTAATATAATGCCTTTCCACCAAGTATTGACAGTGAACACCCTAAAAGTGATCAAATAAATGTGTCATTCATTTAATATCGCTGTTGTAAAATTCATTTCTTTGTCATCTATTTTAAAAAAGATTTCAAGAGTACTGCTGTTACTTTATTAAATAATCAATTTTAACAGCTAACAAGTTAACTGTGTCTCTTTACGGCGTAGTAATTTTTTTTCTGTACAATATCATCATGGTTATTATTGATTTTTTCAGTAATTGGGGAACAGAGAATGACGACACCACTTACCATGCTGGTAATTCTGATCCCAGAGGATTTGGCCATATCGGTTTAATGGTTCCTGATGTTCAGGCGGCTTGTGACAGGTATAACAATGTTTTTTTAAAACTTCATTTATCGCTTTGAAAAAATTGGGTATACATTTAAAATTTGTCTATATATTTTAGATTTGAAAAGTTTGGTGTAGAATTTGTGAAGAAACCTCAGGATGGTAAGATGAAAGGAATTGCCTTCATCAAGGATCCTGACGGTTACTGGATCGAAATCTTCAATGCTGGAACTGTATGCGCGATGCTCAAGCAGTAAAAACAAGTCATCTATAAGAAGAAAAAGACCCCCTTACCACACTGACGTTAAATGTCTAATAAATCAGAAATTATTGTATTATTATCAAATTATTTTGTAACTTTTCAAAAAAATTTTGATGTATAAATATTTTTAACGAGATAATATTTTCATAAATAATATATTACCCAAGTAAAATTTCAATCATTGTGCTACTGTTTATTAAGTTAATAAGGAAAACTGCAGATTTTGTATGAATATATATTATGCTAACATAACAAAAGATATATTTCAAAATAATTGAAAATTTGTACAATCATTTTCTTCACCTATTTAACAATTGTTAACATATGAGCCCTTGAGAAGTGAAATGAGTCAAATAGTAAAACGTTTCTATTGTACTTTTAAGTACAATACCTTCCTTAGTGTTTTGATGAATTGCACATTTTTATTTAAGAGATACAGTAAAAACCCCATTTAAACTAAAGTCAGGACAGTGTAATTCGAGGTAGTGTAATTGGTGGTGTGAATCTCATACAAAATTAGTGATTTGGTTTTTTCCGCAAAAAAATACAAAACTAAGATTTCCCTTAGTTTTGCAAAAAAAAAAATATTGACGAAATATTTAGTTACCAAGTGATAAAATGCAAAGCGCGCCAAAATCCCATACATAGACAGTTGCCCGCTATACGTGTATAGCCTGGCACGTGTTGAATACACAGACGCTAGCCAACATTTGACTATGTGTGGCACAGACGACCATCTCGTAGTAACGACAATGGAATGTGACCGTGCAATTGGGGGATTTGCGGCGAATATTTCAAGCCAGTGCATAATTCGGGGTAGTGTAATTGGGGGTTTCACAGTATAACACTATTGTTGTGTGCATTTACTGACAACTCTGTACTTTTACAATACTTTAAAAGATGTAAAATTTTATAACTTATCCAACATTTTTTTCTTAAAATACCACTTGGCTTACTTCACATCTCAGGGGCTCACTATAATACTTTAACCAAATAATTTAGTGTTTTGTAGAGTGAAATTGTTTGCCATTTTGCTTTAGCAATAATATAACTATGGGAATGGAATATAGTTAAATGTTAAAACAATGCCATCTATTTTATACATCTATAAACTGTTAATCATGTTACCAAGAAGATTTAAAAGATGGTGCTGTTGGAATATTATTTAATAATTTTGTTTTTGTACACTTTTTGTATTTTGATAAAAATTATAAAATATATTAAATGCTATTAAAAAAATTCACGAAAATTGTTTTGTTTTTAGTCAAAGTAATACTTTCAAATGATCTCCCTATCTATCGTTTACTCTCAATGTGAGACATTTGAACTCTTTTAGGACTCATTTGGAGTTGTTGAAATTTTGTATATTTCTATGCATCCTGTCTCCAACGACACTAGTTTCGTCTCGAACTGACTCTTGACTTTGAACCAGGGACGTCCTGAAGGCATAGGCGAGTATGCAGTTGCCTAGGGGCGGCAAATGATCATAAAAATGGCGAAAAATGTATTTTCAATGGTAATAATATTATGACCGATGGAATAATACTTATCTTTATCGCAAAATTTTTCTTTAAATATGACTTACCGATGGTAATATTAAGGGAATTATTTCAAATAATGCCTAGGGGGGGGCACATAGCCTAGGAACATCACTGCTTTGAATTGATATGTGTTCATCCGTGCGCTTGAATGCATGGAGATGCGGAAAGGCAAAATTTTATCAAGTCAAAATACTACAATTATAATTTTTATTCAATAATTGAAATTTCTAAATTGAAAACTGCGGTTTTCCAACCACAATTAAATGATTTAGACACTAAATATGGATACAGTATTTTTTTTATAAATAACCTCAAACAACGTTTGGATATGCATCATCGAGTATTATTTGACTAATAATAATTGGATAAAAAAATATTTACCCCTGTTCTCTTTTACAATGTGGTATTATTATTTCTAGTAATTTTTAACAGGGATTCCCCGGTGATAGGGTAACCAGGAGTTGGATAATATTTTACACCCCGAAACCTCAATCTATCGTTATCGTATTATTTTTAGTTTTCCATTATGATCATTTTTAGTACTAGAAAATAAAAACAGTTTAATATTCTTGCACTCGCTTTTTAAGTAACCTTAACCGGATGGCTGCCACAAGCGTCTTAAGACGCGAACATTTCCGTGAACGGTACGCCAATCATACATAAAATGACGTCTTTGGACGCACGCTTTGAAAGGGATTTTACTAACGTAAATCAATTATGTTAAACATACAACTGTGTCGAACACACTACGACATCTATTGGGAATATCGTCCTATACTCACAATTGAAACAGTTTTCGTTTTTACTACTTGAAAAAACGATAAATTAAAAAATATATACAATTGGAATTAAACTCGTGGCGTGCGAGGTACCGCCATACATACACCTGCTGGCAGTTCAAAGGTTAAAAACGATAAATCTGGGTCTCAATGTAAATGTATAATTCAAACTTCTCAATGACTGATTTTGCTATATTGTAGCTCTTTGTTAAAATTTTCCAAAATGATACAAAACTTTATATTATAATAATAATAACTTATAGCATACATCGACATTCTTACATGAAGGCTCGAAAATACGTTAATATGTTTTTCCACCTATCTTATTTATTGAATTTCTTAAATCCAACATCAAATAGCATAAATCAATTATTATAGGTAATTTAATAATAAATGTTTTTGTGGAGTTAGTCAAAAATAAATTTCCGAACCTGATATTAAATTAAAACACGGAATTAATTATTTTTTAAATCTTAGTAGCATGCAGTGACGCCACTTTAAGCCTTAGCGATTTGAGTACACATTTTTTTCTAAAATGATCGAAGTTCTTAGTTTTTTTCGAGTCTGATTTCACTTAAGATAGTCCAACTCCACGATTTTGAATTCTCAGCCCACTACCAGGGCGGTCGGAGAAAAAAAATTAATTTAAAGATAATGAAAAATTATTTCCTACATATTGATTGATGAAATCTACTAAAATTATTCTAGTATCTCCAATGATCTGATGGTATACAGATATGTTGGTAAAACGGAAATGATTGAAAAAATCAATTTGGAAACTTTTATTTAAAGTCGGAGTCGTCTTTTTTTACCCGACTCCACATAACTGGAAAATACATCGCACCACAATTTCTAAAAAAATAATCAGGAACATTTAGTTTCACATTCTCAAGAATTGGCGGCATTCGCATTTTGGCTAAGCGTATTCGTATAAGCCAAAATAAATATACAGTTAAGTTAAGTACATTTCTCTTCGAACGCTCAAACCAGTGGAATTTAACCTTTTTGGTGATCCGCACCCTCTTGAATCTGACAATATGTTCTCGCACCCCCTTTTAATTCAAATTTTAATGACTAGGTTGTTTTGTAATACATTTTTTTATACATATGTCAAATAGAAACTTCTCCCGCACCCCCAGAAATGTTTTCTCGCACCCCAGGCTAAGAACCAATGACTTAAACTATTAAAGCTGAGCATGCCCAAGAGAAAGTTAGTTTGATAAAGCCATTGGTAACAATAATATACCCTCACCACATAAGTCTCAAAAATTTCTTCCGAATCTTTAAGGGTATATTTCGAACATCTTGGGGTCCAAGCAATCGATAATAAACGTAAGATTTGATTTTTTTTTTAGTTTATTCGTAAACTCTGCAATAGTCTGATGATGCTTCTGAATTAGGCAAAACACGCGTCACAAGTAGTAGCACAAAAAAGTGGAATAACAAATATAATTTTAAAGTAAAAATATCATTCTGGCTGGATTCTCATTTGTAAAATATGGCCACCATATAAATTGAATTATTTTAGCCATATCAAACTCACACAAACTGGTAATCGGTATTCCAAAGACGGCCGGTACTTTTATTTAAATTAATTGGAGGGTTGAGTGTATTCATTATTTTTATGATTAGAATGATTACGCGGCTATAAAAATGGCGGGCGAGTTGATATTATGTTTACGAAGACGTCGCGATGTTGTTAGCGGGCTCTTTCGGCAGGTGGGGCTTGGCCCCCGACTCCGACCAGGGCCGCCTTTTAAGGTTATTTTCATAGAACGAACAGATAATTTAAAAATCTAGAAATATATTTCACCTGACGAAAATGAGATAAGTATTCAAAGACATTTTTTGATACCAATTATATGTCTACAATAACTCAGTCGGAAGGTACATTGAATATAACAGCTAATCAAAATAAAAAGGAATGTTTTTACAATCTGCATCGATATTAGACGAATTAAATGTTTACCGTTTTTCCCAAAGTCGAATTTGCCTCGTCTAAAATTCGGTCAAATTATTTCAGTTATTTGAATTTTTCGAATTCTGTAATGTTCCATTGGCAAAACAGATAACTGTTTTATCGACACAAATGTTACTGCATTTTTGATGTTCAATCGACAGTTAAAGATTCGATACCCTGCACTTATATTCCATAACACGTTACCGTTTTAAAGCATTATCTCATAATATAAATGTAGCGCTATAATACTAAATTGCATTGAGACCGATTAATGCTTCCGTAAAGGCGTGAGATCATTTCAAAACTACTGACGTTTGCTTATAAAAAAGCATTCATTTGTATTGGTAGTTATTATTAATGCTGGTTTAAAGGCAGGCAATCGTCTCTGTCAATTAATTTTAAACTCTCATTTGTGTCAGATCGGCGTTAATGTATCTATATTTTGACATTATAATTATCTATATAAAATATCGATGCTAGATGCATTGGCGGATCCAGAAATTGACCCAGGAGGGGGCCATTCAATTTGAAAATAAACATGACACATAAATAAAAAATAAATGATTTTAAACTAATATATCTATATAAAAATAGTCAATACATAATTAAGTATGTATTCTATAAAAAATAGTAAACCAAACGATTAAAGAGCCTATTTCACAATAAAGTTTTAATAAAATAGAAAATAAATTCTCCTCAGGGGGGGGCATGGCCCCTATGGCCTCCCCTTTGGATCCGCCAATGTGCTAGATGCATTATCCTAAAAGTTTTTCATTTGCTGCTTACTTAGAACAATCAGTCTGTTACTGCAATGTCAATTTCTGCCAGAACAGTGACTATTTAGAAAATTACGGTTTTTCAGAAGAATACAGGAAGAAATTTTTAGAACGATTGTTGGCATTTAAAACCTATTTTCGTATGCCTTTCTGATATGACTTATCAATTACAATATAATAATTATCTTAATTTAATTGTATTTTTTTTTAATTTTATAATATTTGAACGATACAAAAATGTACTTTCAAGATAATGAATATTTTCTATCTTATTAAATATTCTTGAAAAACTTCTTTCAATGACATCTTCTTAAATAGAGAAAATCAAATTATCTTTCTATTCAATATCTACCCTTCAATTGAGGCGTATTAAAACAAATACAGCAATCTCCAGTAATTTCATAACAATATAGATCTTTTTTAGTAATTTAGAATTTCGACTGAAGGGCTTGATGGAATTTCAATATCAAATTTGAATTGTCTGCATCCTGTACTCTTCCATTCTTCTCTGAATATGCCGAAAGGCGAAACCCGGGTCGTTAGAGATGTTGTCCATGGTACATTTCGGTCAAGTAAATCGGTTGATTTGGCATTTTAAAAAGCCGTAAGCACTAAAAAGTACATATTTTAATACCATGTCCATAGCATACGTAAAACACCGTGGTTTTTTTTTTTTTAAATATTCTGGTATATATGGAGTTAACTGTATTCGTTTTTATAGACCTCAATTAATTCGACGGGTATTTTAAATCCTCGATTCGCGTCTGTGTTTTGGTGCTACCGTGCAAACAAACAATGGTGGAGTGTAGCAACACAAACGGTAGAGTGGAGTGTGTCCTTTTATGGGCGCCGTTTGTTCATTACGCGCATCGCTGCCCAAATTAAATCGAAAATTATTATTATTTTGCACCCGTTACCTGAGTACATACATGCCAACCTACTTACCGTATCCCTAAATTGGTACATGGGTAAACATAAACGGAGCTTCAAGGGTGACGGCTTCTTGATTTGTTATCAAGATGCTTCCGATTTATATTAGGTTAATATCAAAGTGCAGAACATACTATAGTTCTGACGGTGGCGTGAAGCCGAAATAGCCATATTTAAATTATGCTCTTTGGTTTGTTCTATGATGTTCCAATTGACTAGGTGTCATGGTGTCAGCTCTCAGATTTATTCATTTTGTGAAATCAGTGAATTTCCCAGCTTTTAAAAATCAGCCAACGAGCAAAAAAAATTGAATCCGCCTCGAGCTAAAAAAAATAAGGTACTCGAGCTGAAAACTATTTTTTTTTTAATTTCTCACTTTTTTCCCAGTCGTGATGATTTTGATGAACCTGATACAATAATTGTGTCCTGAGTCTCGAAAAACTAATAACTACGAATATGGGGTGCATGGAAACATATGAGACTCAAAAGAGGCCACGGGCTCAAAAAGGTTAAGAAACTATGTGTTTTGTTGACATATACAGATATTACATTCGTGTTTCGTGTAAATTATCGGTTTCCTTGCTTTCTATGTATACTAATTTGGTATTTTTATATCGGTTTTTTAATTTTTCTACAGAGCTGGATTGTAATTAACGGCATTCCATTAATTTTCATGTATAATGTAAAAAAGTACCATATTTAGTTTTTATATATTAAAGGGAACAAATTAAATGGTCAGAATTTAAATTCATTTTTGATCAGAATAAAAATATGAACGGTCAGAATATTTTATAACCATTTTGGTTAGGTTAGGTTAGGTTTTTTAAATTTCATTTAAATTATGACCGATATACTATGACCGTTTAATATAAATTCTGAACGGAAAAATACGAGCCTATATTAACAAGGCGTGATGTTAATTTAAGAATTATCGTGATAATGGAAGGTAGGCGGGTTAGGCTGGCAGTGAAATACATAACTGAAATGAATTGATATTATCAAAAAGAAACTATCCATCAGTGGCGGTTCTAGGTACTGGGCTAGGTGGGCTAAGCCCGACCTGCATTTTCCACCCAAAACATTAGATGGCTGAATAAAAATCAACAGCAATTCGGCCGCTGAACAAAATAAATACATTTATAAGCGTAACTTACCTTTCCCAAATGAATATAATATCTTTGTTTTAATTTTCCTCTGTCAATATAAGACAATGTTACGTCTACCTACAATCATATTCTCGATTGTGTTTTGTATTACAATTTTAAACTGAGTAGGCATAAAAAAACAATAACCCTATAAATACTTCACAGGGAACAGGAACGTTACGTCTCTGGCAACACCACTCAAGGGCTAAATCGTTTAAGCCCGTAACCACAGACAATATCATGACATATTTCTTTACACTGGGGCGCAATCAAGCACGATTAGATTTTTTTTGTATTTGTATGTACGGAAACGTCATCAAATACAAAGGATAGTGTTTCAATCTGTCAAGTTTCTGTTGATCGTTGGGGGCTGATCTGATTCAGCCCATTACGCATACTTATGCATTGAAACACAAAACCAATATCGTTGTATTGTATGAAAGTGACAGGTATTGACTTTCAGTGACAGCAAGTGACAGTTCTATACTGCTTTTAGTAGGTACTTGTTATTTCACTTTGAAAGAGACGAATTTAAGGATTACGTGTTATTATTCTATTATTTCTTAGTTACATTAGCATTGATTTTATTATATAAAAATGTATGCATTGCAGTAGTATCGTAATATTTGTTAATTTGCTTGTAGATTAATGTATAAAGTGAAGTGGAAATATGCTTTTCTCTAGCCCACCCAAGAGTTCAGGTCAGGAACCGCCACTGCTATCCATTCATAACTGTTTCTGTCATAATCGCAGGGGGCGTATGTTTACAAGATAATACAGACGTTGCAACAAATTCCATGTGCGTTCATTTTGAGATTGTATTTTATGCATGTTATCAATAAATTTGTCATCGTTGTATTGTACAGCAGGGTTGCGACAAGATTTGTATTTATATTAGAAGTAACAGGGACGTTCCTAGGCAATGTGCCGCCTCTAGGCAGAGCTCTAAAGTAGCGCCCATTGTTTTTCATTATTTCCCATTATTCTAAGAATACGTATACACATATAGAAATTCGAATCCTCTACTCACCTACGTACTCAAACAAATTGATTCTGTTTTGCTTTCAGGTAAATCATAATATATGTATACCTTATTGACAAAGATCCAAAAGCCCATATTATTGTTCAATACTTAGGAAAAAATAGCTACTACCTTCACAACACATCAGAAGAAATAATTTTAATTTAAAATGCACTTACATTTTATAAGTATCGATTCTTGATTCGGTAATTTGTTTTTTTAACACTCTAAAGCTAACGACCCACCGGTGTGTCGCATACCTACTAACCACACACGCTACCCACCAGTGTGTTGTCATTATTACGTCGTCAATAAATATTTTTTAGAGTTTGCATCATTGAAAAAGGCTCCGACATCTCTTAAGGACTCACAAAATGAATATTAAGTTTTCCTTTATTAGTTTTTAGAAAATTGCTAGCTTACAGGACAAAAAACGTTATTTTTTCTAGCTGTTAACGGGTTAAAGACATTGAGGAATCGTATTTATTCTAAGCCAAATTCGTGTCAAAAATATGTAGTCATTTAAAAAAAATTGTGATCATTTACCGCTCCTTGGGACTTGTCGCCTCTAGGCTACTGCCTACTCGCCTATACCCTCGGAGCGCCCATTAAGGGTATTTACAAACAGTGTATGTACAGGACTAAGTTTAGTGTCACGTGGATAAATAAGTTTGCATATGACAGATTGTCATGTGATTATCATGTGAGACAGAAAATTCAGTTCTTCTGACGTTTAACTCGCAAGAGAGCTTGTAATAATCGATTATGAGACGCAAACTTATTTTGAAACGTCATTAATAAAAACATAATGAAAACTTTACTGTAGCGAACGAAGTCATACTCCAAATTTACACACAGACATTGGGGTGGTCTCGCGCGAGCCCCTTGCTAAATTGTACTTAAGCCTTTGCTAAATTAAAAAAACAATATCCTCAAGTCTAACCGTTTCCTGTTTACATGCATAATTTTAAGTATAACGTTTGAAGCATGAAATTGTAACAACAAGAATTGTATCTATCTATTTCTGCGTCAGTTTTAGAACTCTTCACTCTTCCAACTGAAGTAGGTATGAGTTTTTTTCAAGAAGCTGACTTCCTTTCTGGCATTTCCTACTCTCGGGGATCATCGCGACTGGGGCTTATACAAAACCCGATTTTCAAATCCAAATATTTGGTAAAAACCCGGGTTAACATGGTTTTCGGAGTGTCACAAAAAACTTAATTCAATTAAATATGTGGAAAATGTTATTTTTTAACTTGGTTTTTTATAACTATTTTTATTATATTTTTTATATAAACCGACGAAATATTTTTCAAAATAAACCCAAATATATTATTATCATTACATTCATTGCTTGCTGTATATTAATCTACATATTTCATCTCGTTGTATTTATAATTATGTCAGCTTCATATCAAAATAACGTTTTTTTAATAATTAATAAATTAATATATATTCTAATACTAGAAACTGAGTTAAACAGTTGAAAAAAACGGTTTTTCTAACCCGGTTTCTAAAAACCGACAAGCCGTAATCACGACTCACCAGCGGTGGACCGAAAATACGTTAACAACGGGCTCGCTTAATATCAAAGAAATTCCGGTGTTCTGGTGGAAAGAGTGATTTTTTATCACTCCTATGCAATACTTAAATAACCAATTGATTGTTACTTAATACATTTGTTTTATGTAAAAATATGCAATTTACCGTAAACTTATCAATGTAAATAACTAAAAATGTACTACTATGTACACTGAAGCTGTCGTAGATAATATATAAGTCAGAAATTGCAGTTGTATACTAATTTGATATGAGAATATTGTTTTCTCTTAAATTAACAATGGGCTCGCCGGTCTTAGTCAATGTAAATGGCTTAAAATGTACGTATGTGTATACTGAATATATAAGTCAGAAATTGGAGTTATGTGCTACTTTGATCTGAAAATATTGCTTTCTCTTATTTTTTTTTTATCTTTCATTAACAATGGAATCACTGGCCTTAGTAAAATTTAACAAGGGACTCGCTCGAGCCCCTTCTAGCCTCCTCCTCCTCCAGCCCACCCCTGCGACTTACGACTACTGCATTTTTGACAGTGATTGTAAGTCACTCCCAATAATAAGATGCACCCTGAATATGGATACACAAACATAGGAAAAAAGCGTGCATCTAATAATTAATTGAGGAAATATATCAGCTTATTTAATAATAATATGACATTGTTCAATTGAGATATATAAAATAAAATATTTATTATGAACCAAGAGAACCAAAGATGAAATGAATAGTTCGTAATATATTGTAAGAATATGAAGGTACTGGGTAAAGGGTAAAAGTAGACATTTTATTCTGAATACAATATGACAAAACTGATCGTCAAAGATAATAATATTATTATTAATATGACAACCCTTTTAATAGTTAACACATTCACGTCAGGGCCTCTACTAACAATAATTTATATCGCCACGGTTTATTTAATTAAATTTATATTTTTTAATACACGGCTATTATATTGGTTGTGTAACCGACTGGTCAACAGTGGTCATTCGTAATGAAATATTCATATTTTTTATTTATTGAATTTGTAGAACTTCATTATAGTGAGGTAAAAAATACTTCTACAAGCCCTCGTCGGAATTATGTTTTAACTTATGTTAATTTAACTATATATACTGGCTTAGAGGAGATACACAATGCATTTTCTCATTTATTCTAATTTGTAATTTATATTAAAAAATACATTATTACATGCAACGGTGGGCTTCCAATACGTTAACGAAAGGCTCTCTTAATCTAAAAGCATTTATCGATGTTCTAGGGAAGGAGTGAATTTTTTTATCACTCATATGCAATTGTATGCAATACTCAAATAAGCAATCAATTTTTACATAATACACTTATAATATCGACTGTGGAAAAGAAAAAGGACGTAACCCACACATAACAAATTCTACAGGAGACACCAAAAACGTGTTTTAATCATTTTGGGCTAAAGGCAAATTATGAAATACACATAACCCTGAAGTGCACGGAGACTGATAAACTGGATCATAATTGACTTTATCTTATATTAATTTAATTAATTTTTCACAAAAAATCTTTTTTTAAGTCTTTTTTCGTGAACACAATTTTTGCATGACCTAATTTTTTCAAACTTAAAAGCTAAGTTAAGATACTTATTTGGCATTTTCAGCTAACATCCTTTTGAAAGAACGTGTATCAAGCTGTACACATTGTGATTATCGAAAAAAGCTGTTTTGAAAAAAGTGTGGGTTACGTCCTTTTTCCTTTTTACAGTCGATATGGAACAATGTGCAATTCACCGTAAACTTATAGATCCAAATGCCTAAAAATGTACTACTGTATACTGAAGCTGTCGTAGATAATATACGCGTCAGAAGTTGCAGTTATATACTAATTTGATCTGAGAATATTGTTAACAAGGGGCTCGCGCGAGCCTATCCAAGTCCCCCCCACCCCACCCCTAATTACATGTAATAAATTGACCGGAGCTGTTTCAAATATGGGACTATTAAGTAATGTACATACAAATTAATTACATTTAAATCTATTAAATTTAAATGATTTGAATGAATGTATAATTAATTAAATGGCTTTGATAATGGTGATGGATTTAAATTCAAACTTATTTGCTTTTTAAAACTTTTTAATAACGAATTAGACAATGCCTGGCTCATCGTAGAAGTTATTATGCTTATGGTATGCCGACGTCGCCAGTGCCAGCACCGAAAATCTTAAGAGTCAAGAGTCCATGTCTCTGACCCATACCCCAAGACCAATGGCGGATTTGGGCCCCCGAATCTTTGGGGCGTCAAAAGTAGCTTATATTATACATATAACATAACATATACGTTTTGAATTCAGTTTTCAATATTTATTTTAATTTTACATGTTGTTTTTCGACGGTTTTATGATATTCGAAATACAGGGTCAGTCAATTTTATTGCACTTGCGGCTTTTTAAATGCTTAATCTGCCACTGAGCAGGACTGGTCTTATAGGGGTTTTGTTGAGGCAAAATGATCACAGACTCTTGAATTGAAAATGACATTGAGTAAATTTTGTTGAAATTGACAGTAAAACAACATTGTTAAAATGAGTGATAAATTAATTATAAATACTTAATGCTTTTCATTTATTTAACTGTTTGGTAAAGAGTTAAGTACCTACGACAGAAAAATCTCTTCTCTCATCCGGCATGTGTGCGAATAACGACATAACTCAACTTTTATCTCGAACATCGATCAGGAATTAAACCTTTGTGAATGTTTCACGTCTCTTCAGTTCGGATGGAAAAATAAACCATCGACCATTTTACAGTTTACTTTATTTTAGCGTCATTTTTTTATTTTTACTTTTTAAACATATCCCTACAGCCTGCAGTCATTACGTCACACGGGCTGATTCAAACTAGCCCATACATAAAAAATCACTCGTACCAATCTCTGTTCATAAAAAAATAAACGTCAGAGTTTGTTGTATTCAGAGACAAATTGTATTGTATGAAACAAAGCACGGTAGTTCACTTTGAAGGAGACGAATTTGAGGTCCAGTTTTTACTATTCTATTATTTCGTACTTACATTAGCTTTGATTTTATTATATAATAATTTCTGCTATGCAGTAGTGTCGTAGTATTTAATTATTTGCTTGTAGATTAATGTATAATGTGAAGTGGAAACATGCACAATTTCGTAAATAGTATACAATGCTAAACTTTTCTCTAGCCTACCCAAGATATTAAGTCACGAACCGCCACTGGTATACACAGAAGAATATTTTTAGGTATTTCGGTTGATTGTATTTTGTTACATATTATAAAGTGTATGATATAAAAATCGATTGCTTATTGCATATAATTGCATATGAGTGATAAAAAAATCACTTCTTCCCAGCGGTGGGCTGTCAATACGTTAACAACGGGCTCGCATAATCTTAAAGCAATTCTCGGTGTCCTGGGGAAGGAGTGATTTTTTTATCACTCATATTTAATTATATGCAATACTTAAAAAATCAATCGATTGTTACTTAATATACCTAAAATATGAAAAAATATGCAATTTATCGTAAAATTATCAATGTAAATGGTTAAAAATGTACTACACTGTATACTAAATATGTCGTAGATAATATATAAGTCAGAAATTGCAAATATATTCTAATTTGATCTGAGAATATTGTTTTCTCTTAAACTAACAAGGGGCTCGCCGGTCGTAGTAAAATTTAACAAGGGACTCGCGCGAGCCCCTCCGAGCCCCCTCCAGCCCACCCCTGCTTCTTTCCCAGAACACCGCGTAATGCTTTTAGGTTAAGCGTGCCCTATTGGCAGCCCACTGCTGACTTAGGCCATTTAGAACATTTCGTTTGGGAACTAAGTATTGTTATTGTATCCCTCGGCCACAATCCCTTTTATTGACATCAATTTCCATTTTCAATTTACATTCAATTGCAATAATTCAAAGCTATCGTAAGATCTCATTTCTTATCACTATTTAGTTATCTACTTAATTTCTTTTAACACCCTGCATAGCAGAGGTAGATTGAATTTGAAACTGTTAAATGAGATAGTGTTGATTTTTTGATCGCCCCAGAACCGTTTGGTATTCTAAAGTAGGAAATACTCAGGTTCTCATTAGTTTTTCGTACTTATTTATTAGTCAGCGGTCGGCAATCGGTGGTCCGTGAGAAAAAAAAACGTTGTACACGGAGTTGCTCTCGTGGAAAAACTTCTGTTGAGATAAACTCCAAAACTTTAAAAAAATCATTTAAGTGGCCCATGGTATTTTTTTGCTTAGTGGTTAAGAGTCCGAAATGTTTCCGACCGCTGTCTTAGGTCACATCTTTAAGTCATCGATATTTTTATTCACGTAAAAATGCGTAAATCAATTTAAATCGATGTCAACAATTCCAATTATTTTAATTTAAAAATAATAAATTCGTTCCATTAATTTACATATGGCATAAATTAGAAGTGAAATTTCAACTTCTGCGATGTGGTGATGACTGATTTTCCGTTGTTTAATATTCAAATATATTTCGAAAGATCAATGATTATCTTATTTTTTATTTCTGGACGTTTGTTTTGGCGTTAAAAATGCCAATTTTCGTGTCATATTTTATAATTAATATTAACAGGCGATAATTTTCGTGTAAATGTTTAAAAATATACATATTTATTGAAATTGTCTATGGAAACAAGTATAGCCATGTTATCTATTATCACAATACTAGGGTTGCCGAAACATTATATTATTGCTAACGGTTTTTGAATGTAACGGTATGAATAGTCATACGAAAAACTGTCAAAGCATTAAATAAAATATTATATTTCTCATACTAGTGTTTGTATGGCTGTGTTAGGAGACAACTGTCAAACGAAGTTCGGCCTGTTCAAACAAGTATCTATATATTAATAGTCGTTAATGTCCGTCCGTCCGTCCGTCCGTCCGTCCGTCTGTCCGTCTGTATGATTGTCCGCGATTTTCCCTCCCCCTCCTCCGCCCCAGCCCCGCTGTCACCATTTTTTTATTCATACCAAATACATACTTTTTTCGTTTGTATATGGTCGCGATTTCGCCTTTTCGATGACGTCAAGAAAGACGGTCCTCCTCCCCCCCCCCCCAATCCTGCCCCGCTGTCGCCATTAATTATTTTTTTTATTCATACTAAAGACATATTTTCCCAATACACTGTTTATTATTTGACGAAACAAATCAAATCGCTGAAAAAATTTCATACAAAAAAACGCCGCGACCGTGGATCGAACACAGAACTCTGGATTACCAGTCGAGCTCTCTATCAACTGAGCTAACGTCATAAATATCAGAGCGATAAAAATAGTGTATATAAATTAAAAAAATTGAAAATGGAACGATATTTGCGTTTCATACTGACTTCGATTGTTTGTATTCAAGATTCAAAAATGGAATACTGTGACGTCTGTCAAACAATGAGAGCTAACGTCACAATTATCGGCAGCGATAAAAATAGAAACTATATATTAAATTTCGTTTGAAATTGGAACCTTGCATATTATATATTTTATTTTACGAACATTTCTTTATTCCTCTGTACCCTAGAGGTAGAACGCTCGATTGATATCCTGAAAGTTGTGGTTCGAATCTAGCCTTGAGCGTTTTTTTTTTGGTTTATAACATTTTTTTTTTTTTGAAAACTTTCTTTTTAAATCACATTACATCTTGATCGTATGAAAATAAATGCTATCAAAATAACAAAATCCGATTGACTAGCGAAATAAGTTTTTCAAAAAATAAATATAAGACGCAATTATTTCAAGATTTGTTTTTAATCTAGGTACATACGTGGTATAGTTAGTTGTTGGCGAAAGCATAGTTTCAGTATGTGTAATAAAATAACGTCAGTAAAAATCATTATATATATATATTCTAAAAAACAAGTTCTATTTGGAGAATAAGTCAAAATTTTGATAATTTTGTTTTGATAAAATGTCCAATTAATTTATAATATTTTGCATGTGAAAATTGCATTTTTTATATAAATATAATTTAATTCTTTGCCCATTTATTTTCCGACTTTTTTCTCACATTCCATTGAAGTGAAAAAAAAGTAGATATTAAATTATTCTAAAAATTAGAATATTAGATTATTCTAAAAATTCCAAAATCTATATATTAATAGTCGATAAAATAATCACTTTTCACAAATCACATTTAACAATTCACAAATGTGTGCGTACTGATGTCCTCGGGCCTTTTTCTTTTTCTACGAAATATTTTTGTTAGCGTACTTGAAAATTAGTTAAATAAAATATATACTACGAAAAATGATTGTTAGCAACCTTGAACATTATTCCAAAAATTTAATAATTTACAATTTAAAAACTGCAGGGCTGTCGATATATGCGCCGAGATCGATTTATGCTACTATGAAAAATGATTGTTAGCAAACTTGAACATTATTCCAAAGATTTAATAATTTACAATTTAAATACTACAGGGCAGGGCTGTCGATATATGCCCCGATATATTTATTTTATTTTTAGAATCTCTGGCTTATTCAATAAATAGGTTTGTAATTTTCTGACTACTTAAAAATGCAACAAAAATCCTCCCGTTGAGGTCAACGGGCTTACAGCTAGTACTATTCCAATTTTGAACATAAGAATATTTAATAAAAATAGACTTATGGACATTTCTTTAAATTAATTTGTACAGCATAAAGGTTATAAGTTGTATTAATGCCTAATACCGAAAAAAATGGTTTATTAAAAGTTTCTCAACTAGCCCATAATTTTCGAACACAAGTTCTATTAAGACAAATTAATTTGAAAATGGAACGAGGGGTTACTTGCTCATTAATTAGTCAAAACATTGTAAGGCTAAACTCACAGCAATTTTTTAAAGTAAAATCTAATGATGATGAATAATGAAATTTATACATTATTTTATTTACGAATTACTGTATGAAGATGAAGATTTGATCCAATGAAAATTTCAGGTTTTTTTTTTTGAATTCCCGATTAAATTGACATTAACTTGGTAGAACTCTATTGTGATAAGGTAAAAATATTAAATTATTTACTTAAATTATTATCTTGTTGTTTGAACTACTTTGTTGTTTTGATTTTATATTTTTTATATCAAATCGATTGTTTTTTTTTCAATATATTTATCGATTTATGTTCGATGTCATAGATGGCGTAGCGAGAGTGATAAGCAAACCACTACTCCCGTCCTAGCCCTATCCTTTATATCTTTACTCTCTTCGAGTGTTGAGTTCCGTTAAGAGACCATATGATCCATATTGAGAGCAGACATACATACATAGATAAAAGAAATATATATTTAACCCAGTTTTGGGTAAAATTACTTTGCATGTAATTGGCAGGAGACGTTTATCACTGAATTTGAATACAAAAAACATTTATCCTTTTCTCACTGGCTTGCACATCACAGCAAACATAATAAAAAACAATCTGACAACTTTTCCGCCCTGAAATACCAAAAATGATGTTATTATCAAATGAATTTGACTGTTGTGATATCTATTTTGGTGTCATAATATATTAGTTCTGTTTTTTACCGCTGTGATTATTCATGGAACCAAATGTAGTATATATAAAATTTATTCCTTATGCCTGTATTCTGTTTTTCTTATTATCTTTAAATACATATCGACTGTGTAAAGGAAAAAGGACGTAACCCACAGTTTTTTCAAAACAGGTTTTGTTTCGATAATCACAATGTATCAAACTTGATACACGTTCTATCTGAAAGATGCAAGCTGTAAATGCCGAATTAGTATCTAAATTTAGCTTTTTAGTTTGAAAAAGATGACCTTGTAAAAAATTAAAACCTTGAAAAAGACTGAAATAAAAGTTTTTCCTCGACAACTTCTTTAATTAACATTAGGTTATGTCAATTAAACACCAGTTTAGAAGTCTTCGTGCACTTCAAGGTTGTGTATAATTCATGATATGCATATGGCCCAAAATCATCAAAACACGTTTTTTGTGCCTCCTGTAAAATTTGATATGTGTGGGTTACGTCCATTTTCCTTTCCACAGTCGATATAATACTAGATATGATTTATGGGCTCTAAAAGTTTTATAAATATTATACGACTCTTGATAATTCACTCACAGGTAGAGAGTCGATGACCCTATTCGAAAGTGACAGAAAAATATCGTGAATGAATCTAGAAAATAAATTTATTACGGTCCACGCGACAGAATGTGTTTATGAGTTTATGTAAATGAGTCTCGCTTTTTTTATTTGATTGGATGTATATAAATTTTGATGCGTTAAAAATATTTTCATTAGAAAATATTTTATAAGAATTTTCTCTCGTGTCTTTGTAAGGTAAATTCTTAACTGTCAATTCTTGATGAAATGACATAATACTGGCCAATGGTCTAACTCTAACAAATGAATGACAATTCCGTTTAGGAACACACAGTGAACGATGTTGATCGAATGAATGAATGATGGGATATTACAAGGTAAATTAGGAAAAAATATATTGATATTTATTATTAATTACATAGATTATGTCAATTGGACACCATTTTAAAAGTCTTGGTGCACTTCCTGGTTGCGTATATTTCATAATTTACAAATAGCCCAAAATCACCTAAACACGTTTTTTGTGCCTCCTGTAAAATTTGCTATGTGTGGGTTACGTCCTTTTTCATTTCCACAGTCGATATGCAATACTTAAAAAAGCAATCGATTGTTACTTAAACGATAAACTAATAAAATGTAACAATATACAATTTACTGTAGACTTATCAATGTAAATTGTTAAAAATGTACTACTGTGAATACTGAAGCTGTCGTATATAATATATAAGTCAGAAATTGCAGTTGTACACTAATTTGTTTTGAGAATATTGTTTTCGCTTAAATTAACGAGGGGCTCGTCGGCCTTAGTGAAATTGAACAAGGGGCTCGCGCGACCCTCTCCGAGCCCGCCCCTGGTACTAATAATATAATTATTACTCTATAATCGTTGTTATATTTTTTATAAGATTGTTTTTGCGTTGAATAGGAATACCGTAGATGTAGAACGATGCTGTAGTCGCCTTGTCATTGCACATTGAAGCGAAAAATCCAGATCAACGTTTCTATTTGAGTGCTGACCGTAAAAGCAAACTTACTTATATCCTTAACACTTTGC
The DNA here is from genome assembly GCA_031772345.1 of Himalopsyche anomala. NCBI lineage: Eukaryota > Metazoa > Arthropoda > Insecta > Trichoptera > Rhyacophilidae > Himalopsyche > Himalopsyche anomala. The sequence continues at coordinate 1,000,562 of CM062823.1, read as the reverse complement.
GGACTGGGAGTGGCAGAGTTTAACTGCAATTATATATTTTTTTTAATTGATCGTTTTTGAAAATGTTTTAAAGTTTATTTGTTAAAACTTACCAAATAAATGAAGAGTGCGCCGATGACGATGCGATTGTGCCGCCATTTATACATAATAACAATGTTAAAATGTTTATGACACATCAGGGTTGTCACAAATTTTGTCATAGAAAATACGCGAACTAAATATTATTTCAAAAGTAATTGTTAATTTGAGTTTAATTTTTAAAATGTACACACACTAAGTTTCAGAAAATTAATAGTCTTCTATAGATAATATGATAATATGATTGCCACCCCTGAATTTTGCGCCATCTTCATACTCGGAGACAGACTTATTTCAAAGTACATTTCAAGTAGTAAAAACGAAAACTGTTTAAATTGTGAGTATAGGACGATATTCCCAATAGATGTCGTTGTGTGTTCTACACAGTTTTATGTTTAACATAATTGATTTACGTTAGTAAAATCCCGTCCAAAGCGTGCGTCCGAAGACGTCATTTTATGTATGATTGGCGTACCGTTCACTGAAATGTTCGCGCCTTAAGACGCTTGTGGCAGCCATCCGGTTAAAAAGGTCAGGACCAGTTTCGCTCATGGCAAGCATTATCAACTGATTAGCTGATAATGCTCGCCATGAGTGAAACCTGAAAAATGTCCCCCCTCCCCAATCAAAATCTTATAGCTGGGTAACAAACAAATTTTCAAAAAAGTTGCTTCAAATAAAAAATGCACATAGTTAATACTATTTTAAATTTAACTTTTTTAAAGTTAATACATATGTACCTATGTTATGAGTCACGTAAAACTTTACATTAAAATTAGTACGAAACTTTGATTTGAGTTGATTAGTTGAGATTCTAATTTGGTCAGTAATATAATTGTAAATTTTGTGTGTAAAATATGTAACAAATATTAACGATTTGCGAATTGCCCCACGTTGGGAAACACCGGGCTAGTAGGAGAAAGACATTGTTGGGTGTACAGTGTAGTTGCCATATGTTCTGAACAACGTTCCTTCCAAGCCGAAGGGTTAGCTGCGCGGAAATGCGCGGACCGATCAAATATTAATTTAACAACTGTCATGTAGTGCGCGAGGGCTCCCCAACTGCTGAGCGGCCGCGCACATGCGCAGCTTAGAGAGAACATTGATTCTGAATAGGGAGTGAAATTGGTGAATAAAATTTAATCAAGTAAGAACCTTTAAAAATTCATAAAACAATAAATACTTTTAAGGTGTTCTCTGTCAATACTTGGTGGAATGGCATTATAATAAAATGATTTTGAAAAACACAAAATCATCATTAAGTTATTTACTTTAGTAATGTTTCACGTTGTTTAAAAATTTCTCAAATTTTAATTGGGTTTATAACTGACATCATTTGCCACTTATATTTATTAGTCTTCGATGATTTTTTAATTGTATGTTATAGGTGTTAAGCATTTTAATTTTGTGTAATTATAATGTAATTTGTAAATCCTTTTCATTGTTAATAGTTGCTTACACCTTTTATTTCAATTTAAATTTGTATAAATAAAATGTTTTATTATTTTTATTCTAACCTAAATAATTCAAAATTGTTATAAAATATTCTGACATAAAATAATTGTTACAAAATATCTGAAATTTGTTCCCATTATTATATTACCAATTGTCCGGCATACACGGTGTTAAATTTAAAATCCACACACACAAAAAAAAACTAAAGAAAACAAAATGCATGACAAGGGTACAGCATTGTGTCGGTCTATTATTTGTTTACGGAGTCCCGATTTTTTTCAATGGCCCTTTGTGAAGACGCCCGAGTAATATATTTATTAAGCGATTTGCCGTTTTTGTCCTCCTTTGAGAACATCACAATACCATCAATAGGAAGTCAAAAATTACACGCCACTTATCGGGAAAGGAATGATCCTGGATTAAAGTATTGGGTAACAAGGATTTTCAACAAGCGGCTTCATTAAAGGCATCCTTCAAGTCGACAATGGCCGACAATGAGGATTTGGGACGCTTGGAGGTTTTGAACCCTGCGGTGAATTTATTGTACAAGACGGTGAAGATACAGTACTGCGAGACGAAATGAGATCTTTTTGTTCCATCATGATCATACAAATGGGCTAAAGTTTAGTCTACTATTATTTAGCCCATACTTCATCCATTTGAAATCAGGCATGCACAGTCTTTTTCTCTAACGAGCCGCATAAAAACAAATTATGATTGCTTCGGGCTGCAAAGAAATAGTAATCTCAAACTACGTCCAATCCTCATTTTAGGCGAATGATACGTTCCACGTTAAACAGCTGGGCCGTGAATATAGATAAGTTCCATTACATTTTACCGTGTTATTTCGAAACTGCAAAAAGAAGATAAGTTTACTTAGTTAAAAAAAATATTGTAAAATATTACAAGTTCAACGCCCCCCACCCCCCCCCCACCCTTTCCGATCCTTTACGAACGTAGCGAGAGCGATTAGTTTACCACTAGTCCTATCCTAGCCTTATCTTTCTATTCCTACTATACTCTCTTTGAAAGAAAAGAGAGGTTGAGCGACTGAGTAACAAGCAGTTCTCGTGGAAAAACTTCTGTTGTGATATCTCCATTAGGAGGCTATATGCTCCACATTGGGAACGGACATGGATAAAGAAAAAAAGCATATTGTATTAATAATTCAAAAATTAATACAATCGTTGTCTTTTTGTCGAAATTTTAAACTAATTCTTTGCAAAAATTGTCGCATAAATGTTTATTGATTAACAATGTCCAGTCATGTCCTGTCCACCAGAGATGGTGAACCTTTTTCGCAAGCGGGTCAAATTTGATTTTAAATTTTTTTAAAAAATCATGTCGCGGGTCACATAGATTGAATAATTAAGGCTTTAAATAGAAAAAATCATTTCTAAAAGTTCCAGAGGGTTAGATAATCACGCGGGTCACTGTGTGACCCGCGGATCCCTTGTTCGCTATCCCTGTCCTAGACCCATCTTTCAATCTTTGATCTATCCGAAAAAGAGAAGATAGGCATGGGAATATGAAGCAGTTTTCGTAGATCAGCTAAAATATTGAGATAATCTGTTTTAGAATATTATACGCTTCCTATTGGATCCGGAAAAGCTCATCAAAAAAGATACCGATGTGACACTTATAAACTCCCAGTCGATGTTTCAAAAGTAGTTGTTTTACGAGAGCTGCATGTAATTACGTCGCTCAATCTTTCCTTTTCGGAGATGGTAACGGAATCCTCTTCGGTAGAAAATATTTTTTTCCGCTGGTGTAAGTAGATAAGGTATAAAAAATGTAGGGCGATATTTAGTCGCGTCATGACAAAGGGTCTAAAATTGAATGAATGTGTAAAGTAAGGACCCTTACTTGGCTCAGTGGACCCTTGACGAAGGGCGTAATAACATAAGTTCATGTAGATAGCAAAAAGCGGCTGGGCACTTCTGCTTACGAGTATGTTGACTGATGAAGTCAACAACCCCCGGCCCGCAACTAAAAATTACTCTACAATAATTATCAGGCATTGATTTATCGATTAACTAGGCATTTACTTGATAGAACTCCATTATATTAGGGTAAAATTAGCAACTTATTTAGTTCTACAGTTTTAATAATTATTAGTATATAGCTATTTCGGCTTTCGCCATCGTCAGAACTATGATTGATTATTGTCAGAACAAATTGCTCATCGTTATTCGAAACACTAGAGTCATATTTAATAAGTGTAATGTTGTAATTGTCATTTGAATTAGGATGTTAGAGTGAATAAGATGATGAATTGTTAATTTAGAATTATTTTCATTATGTACACTTTCACAAAAATCTTGGTCGAACACGACCCGGGTTTCGCCTCTCGGCATCTTCCGGTACTACTCAGTGTGCGAATGCACTCGAACTAACTCACTGAGTAGTACCGCAAGATGCCGAGAGGCGAAACCCCAGTCGTGTTCGACAAAGATTTTTGTGGAAGTGTACATAATGAAAATAATTCTAAATTAACGTTGAATTTTCATCAAGCACCTTCAGTCGAAATTCTAAATTATAAATGAGGAATTGTGTACCTCTTCGTAGTAGAGGTCTGCACGGGATGAAATTTTACAAAATTACCCGGTTCGAGCCCGAAAAACTAGGATCCGACCCGGCCCAACCCCAAGTCTAATACCAGACTTGTTAACCGAACCCGACCCGAAGCCCAGGTTTATACTCCTCAACTCGAAAAAAAAACCGTTTTTAGAAACTTACAACAATTGACAATTTTCTATAGAATTGGTAATAATTAAAATCAACATGGCTGACCTGTGACACGAACATATTCTGAAATATTTTTCTGAAGAAATAAATTCCTTACCTGGGCCCGGCCCGAGTCCGAATCTCAATTGCGCTTACCCGGGGCGGGTAAGAGCCTGAGGGCCAGGTCTGGGCCCGTGCAAGCCTCTACTTCGTAACCAGTATATGTTATAGCTGAGCAAAATGTAATTTTAATCATAGTTCTGACGATGGCGAAAGCCGAAATGGCTATCAACTAATAAATATAAAAACTTTACAACTAAATACTTTGCTATTTTAACCCTATAATAATCAGGCAAATTTTTTCTAATTTCAATTACAGTATACAACATAATCTTCTATATATAACAAACGTAAAATGACGTTTTAAAGGTAACATATCTTCATATACTATTCATTTTTAATCCAAGTTCTCTCCCAATGGCCTCATAATGAAAGTATCTCAAAAGAAGCTTTTTTCGCGATAGCTGATTGTTTCTCAGTTCTCTTTTTTTGGAAGAGAATATGGATAGAAAAGATCGGGTTAAGACAGAACTGGAGGTTGAATAATCGCTCCGTTACGCCCTGTTATTTTAGGATTGGAAAGGTGGGAGGGAATCTTTAGTCATCAAAAACACTCATACTTTCGAACAGAACTCGGTATGCTGTTTGCACTGGGATTCAAACCCATGAGATCCGTCACGGAAGCCAACGACGTTGACACTGTGCTACGGACTCGAAACGATTTCATCTAAATATTATATCGTTATGTTAAAATAAATTTTTGCTTGTTGAAATTGTATAGGTCCCCATAGTTGAACTTTTCTGGATTCACGTTTTCATACGATGCACCAGCGTTCAAGAAGATTACCATTAAAAAATGTTATACAATAACAAATCTGTCAATGCAATTTTGCTAGGAAAAAAATAAATCTTGCTATATTAGGGAATATTTAAAATAATGTTTCTTAAATATAACATAATATGGACCACGATCCGGGTTTTGGATTTCGGCATTTTCAGGCATTCAAGTACACGGATGTACTTAGAACTGAATTTCAATTCATTAACCCATCTTTGCCCGAATTTGCCGGTAATTGATGCAAATAAAAACACACTGCTCACTTCGACAGGTTCAAATCTGAAAAAACACTACACGAAACGATCCCCACACTTGTTAGCTGTAGAATGATTGAGACTGATACAATCTAAACTTTTATTACGTCATGCATAAATTGAGTGAAAGTGAAGGCACTAATTGTTCCAATATTGGAACATTGGGCAAAACTGGGTTAAAGATTTTCCATACACTAGTACAGTGTTTCCCAAACATTCGACAAATGTGTACCTCTTCTATATTTTTTGAAATACCGAGCATTCTTCGTCAAAAAATACATATACTTTAATAACAATCAAAATATATAAGCTTCTTGTTCCACCACGCGAAGCCAAACCCCAGTGCAGCGCATATCCCCACTAAATACTTCCCGTCCCCGAGGGGGTACGCGTACCATACTTTGGGAAACACTGCACGAGTTGATTCTGCATAGGATAGTTTCTATTTATTAGGTCATTCCATTTTAATTTTAAAACACGAATATTGTCATTAATATGAGAAATACTCACTGAAATAACTTTTAAGTTACAATTTTTTACTTCTATTTTATATAACCTATTTATGCAAAGTAGGATTTCCTTTGTATTCTGCAACGAATTCAAAGTGAAGGAACAGACTCGACACCACATCATTTAAATAAAATAAGTGTTTTATTATCATATTTTGTATTTATAAATTACCCGACATGTTCCGTCAAAATTTCCGGATTAGCAAAGTGTTCCATTGCAGAAAAAGTTTGGGAAACCCTGATCTATGGGATGGAAATGATGTGTCAAATTAGGAAACATTGAAACGAGTCAAAATATTTTTTTAATGTTTTATTTAAATAAAATATCATATTATAATATTGTGTGTGATTGCAATGATATCATTATAAATAATTAAAATTTAACTCAGCGAAATCACAATCGAATTCTATTAGTAAAGCAACGCTTACATATAATTTACTATACATGGACATAAAACTATCATCTTAAAACTAATTTAAGTGATTGTTACAATATACGTTTATAAATTAATCAAAATACATTTTTACACTGTTCACGATTGCTACATATTATCATTGATTTGATAAAAATGTTTTTTGTTGTTGTGAACTTAAAAAGATTCGGTATCAATTTACATCAAAGTTATAAAACAAAAACGTTTTCGACATAAATTATTTATTAAGTGATTGAATCGACGTTGGCTTAGTAGAGCTTCATTGTTTTTAGGTTTAAAAAAAACATGGTTCCACAAGAATTATAAAATACAGTAGATAGTTGTTTTCGGCATCACACCATCGTCAGAAATATATCTCAACAAGACAGCACCATATTTTATAATTGTCGCGAAACTAATTATGTTACATACCCGCTTTCAATTTGGAAGCATATCGACTGTGGAAATGAAAAAGGACGTAACCCAAACATATCAAATTTTACAGGAGGCACAAAAAACGTGTTTTGATGATTTTGGGCCATATGCAAATTATGAATTATACACAATCTTGAAGTGCACAGAGACTTCTAAACTGGTGTTTAATTGACATAATCTAATATTAATTAAAAAAATTGTCTAGGAAAAACCTTTATTTTAGTTTTTTTTCTTGGTTTTAATTTTTTACAAGGTCATCATTTTCAAACTTAAAAGCTAAATTTAGATACTAATTCAGCATTTGCAGCTTACATCCCTTTGATAATACGTGTATCAATTTTGATACATTGTGATTATCGAAAAAAATCTGTTTTGAAAAAACTGTGGGTAACGTTCTTTTCCCTTTCCACAGTCGATATGGAGGTATCTCAACAGAAGCGTTCATACAAAAACTGCTTTTTTAAATAGGTTGTTGGATTAATTGAGCCCTAAAGAGGTGAAGTGAGCCAACTAGTAAAATAGTAATACTTTTTCTTGGACTTGAAAAAAATACAATCACGTCTTTACTTGGTGTTTTGGTAGATAACATATTTTTATTTTAGGGAGATAACACTATTGCAATGTATGTTAACTGAAGTTACTTCATTTTGACGGCACTATTAGACGTGTAGAATAATACAATGTATCTAACATATTTTTTTCTAAAATACCACTTGGCTCACTTCACCTCTAATGGGCCCTATAATTATTATAATATATATTTTTTTAAATACAACAACAAATAAATATTGCAACAAGTCGAAGTGACATTTTTTTAAATTATTGAGCACATAAGTTTGTTTTTCAATTTTTAAAAGCGTTCAAGAGTATTTTCCAGGGCTGTGGAGTCGGAGTCGGTGTCGTGAAAAATGAGCGGCTGTATTTTTTTTTTTTAAATATAGTTAATGATGTGTATTTAAACAAAATAGTCAAAAGTGGTAACATTTCATGCTTGGCTGACTAAAGATGATCTGATGGTATACACATACATATATTAAGTTAAAATGAAATTATAATTAAGATAGAATTTCAACTGAAGGTGCTTGATGGAAATTTATCTTTAGATTAGAATTATTTTCATAATGTACGTTTCCATTATAATTTTGGCCGAACACGACCCGGGTTTCGTCCGGTGCTATTCAGTGCGCGAATGCACTCGAACTGACGTCAGTCAGACTGAATAGCACCGGAAGATGCCGAGAGGCGAAACCCGGGTCGTGTTCGGCCAAAATTATAATGGAAACGTACATTATGAAAATAATTCTAGTCTAAAATGAAATTATTAAAAAAAATCCTCGGAGTCGTTAATTATTTTAAAGCTGGAGTCGGAGTCGTCTTTTTTTTCACGCGCCTCCACAGCCCTGGTATTTTCTATGATTTAGGGTTGGTAATTTTAGCAGTAAACGGTCAGTGAGTTTAGTAAAACTTCAAGCAATACAATACACAATTTTATCGGCGATTCAATTAGTTGTTTTACTAATATGTGAGTAAAATATTGCTAAACAAAATTTTAAATTGGTTAGTTCAGTTATATAATCATTTCAAATACGATAATATACAATCTTATAATATAATTCAATTCGTCAGTAGATACAACTGAAGTATAATAACTATGCAATGAGTAATGAGTATTATGTAATCGAGTCTTATAGAATTAACACTAGAATTTTTTTATACATTTCAGTTGAAAATAAATACAATATAAGTAAATGCGGATGCATTGTATAATGATGTTTATTATTTAATTTAAATCATAATATACAGTGAAACTTCGCATAACGAGCACCTCTTATAACGAGCAATTCGCATAACGAGCAAAACAGATTGTGGAAAAAAAATGCTCCTTTAACGAGCGAAATTTCGCATAACGAGTGACGAGTGACGCTGAGTTTTGGAAAGATCACTTTTACATCGTTGCTTGACTCAAAATAATTGACAAGGCGTGGGAAGGGGTTACCAAGAGAACTCTCACTTCAGCTTCGAAGAAGCTTTGCCAAAGAGCGTTGTCGAATGTGATTTTGAGGGGTTTAAAACAGTACCTGTGAAGTCTACAGTCAACGAGATTGTAATTTTGGCCAATACCATGGGACTGGAGGTGGATAACAATAAAATCGATGAGCTTGTGAAAGAGTTCAGTCAAGAGCTGACCACCGAAAAACTTATGGAGTTGCATTGTTTTTCGCATTCCAGGTTGTTACGCATGTAATTTTACTTTAATACACGTTAAAAATATAAAAAATGTTTTATTTCCGGCATGGAACGCATTATTGTATTGTACATTGTTTTATATGGAAAAAATTGTTTCGCTTAACGAGTGTTTCACATGACGAGTAAGATTCTGGAACGAATTAAGCTCGTTATGAGAGGTTCCACTGTATTTTGGTTGTTTCTTTAACTTGTAGCCACCGACCCCTGGTGTATAAGTCTAGTACCGGCGCAAGGTTATTTGTCGCCCAATGCAACGGTTATAGGCGCGCCCCCTTTTTTTCAAACTGTGGAATATTTTTTTTATATGCATATCACTCTCAATGTGGTTCATAAGACTTTCTAATGAAGGTATCTCAACAGATTTTTTTACGAGAACTGTTTGTTACTCAGACGCACAACCTTTCTTTTTTGAAGAATGTATAATGCGATACATAATCATAACGAACAGATACAAAACAGAAAAAAGTACTATTATTTGTTAGATTGCCTATTTCACCTATACGGTGGCGCCGGCCCTGCGTAGAATATTGACAAAATCGAATCCATTCTGCAATCGTTTTTGTTGTTCAAAATATGTGAGAAAATTACGACTGCGTGGTCGAGACTATGGTCTGTACTAATTAATTTTAGTTCTCACTAGTTCTGATGATAGCGCGAAGTCGAAATAACCATCAACTAAGTTATACAATTGAGTCCCTGAGAAGTGAAGTGAGCTAAATGATATTTTGGAAAAATATTAGTTAAATACGTTTTAATTAATATTCTACATGTCTTGAAGTATCGTAAAAGTTATACCGAAATAGTGCTATGTTCATAAAATAAAAATATGCCATTTATAAAAAACAGAAATAAAATTTGGACTATTTTACTACTTGGCTCACTTCACTTCTCGAGAGCTCAATTGTTGTATAATTAAATACTTTGATATTTTTACCATATCAACTTAATTAACGAATATATTTGTTTGCTCATCGAGTAATTTAAATATCAAAAGTAGATTTCACAATTAATTGCCAGGCTTGGAAGCCACTGCTCTGTATCGACCACAGATGGAGCTGGCCACTGTTGGCGGTGGTCTGCGACTGCTTTATATCGACAGTTCTAATTAAAAAACACATGACTGATTCGCGCCGTGTGGTGTTAACTGGTAACCCGACACCAGAACATCCTCCTTCAAATTTTTACGCTCTGGTAAATATTATCTACCAACATGTTTCACGTATCTCCACAATGGCGATGGAAAACACACACAGAGCCCGCATCAAATAGTGTTTTTTTAACCTGTTCCACTCAATAACTGCCATATCGACTGTGGAAAGAAAAAAGGACATAACCCATATTTTTTTCAAAACAGTTTTTTTGATAATCACAATGTATTCAAACTTGATACACGTACATATTTCACAATACATTTAAAAAAATGTGACTGAAAATTGAAAACAAGAAAAAAAGGTTTTTCCTAGACAATATCTTTGATTCATATTAGATAATGTCAATTAAACACCAGTTCAGAAGTCTCCGTGCACTTCAGGAATGTGTACATTTCATAATTTGCATAAGGCCCAAAATCATCAAAATACGTTTTTTGTGCCTCCTGTAAAATTTTCTATGTGTGGGTTACGTCCTTTTCCGTTTCCAAAGTCGATATTGAAATCATAAAGTATTGCGCATAACGATAACAATACCGGTATTATCGAAACCAGGATTCCGGTATTAATGGTGTTTTTCTCAATGCCGAAATACTTGTTTTAAAAATGCAAAAATAACCTAACCTAACCTAATTTTGAATGCATTGAATCATTATGTATATTTTGATAAAATTGTTCGCGACGAATAGATTTATTATAAATCTGCCAAAAGTTGTATCAATATTCACAGGTCCAAGAATTGGTGTATTTGACGGGTCCTACGCGGCCGCGCAACGGTTGTGAAGCCCCCGTGCACTCATTCCGGGTAGGCGCGCACTACAAGACAGTTATTCAATTAATATTTGATCGTTCCGCGCAGCCTTTGAAATTTCCGCGCAGCTAACGTCTTGTCTTAGAGGGAGCATTGGTCCTATGGCGCAGCGGTTGGCGTTGTGGGCTTCCGCGCCGGATTTCACGGGTTCTAGTCCTAGTCCCATTAGCATTTTTTTGATCGATTTCTGTTCGAAGGTATGGGTTTTTGTGTGGAGCGAGAGCGATTAGTTAACCACTGGTTCTGTACTAGCCTTATTCTTCTATCCCAACTACTCTTTTTGAAAAGGAGAGGTTGAGCGACTGAGTAACAAACAGTTCTCGTAGAGAAATTTCTGTTGATTCTTCTGAGAATCAAAGGAAAAGTTTAAGCGACTTCTTTCCAATACTGATTAACCCATTTTTGTCCTAATTGATGCAAAAAAAAAACACTGCTCACTCCGACAGGGTCAAACCTGAAAAAATACTACGAAAAACAGTCCAAAAGCTTGCTAACTGTAGACCAGTGGTTCCCAAAGTGGTTCATGTGGACCCCCAGGGGTCCGTGAGACCGCTGAGGTCCGTGACAAATTAAAAATTATTTGGGGGTGCGTGGACAACGTCAGGGGGTCCGCGGATAAGGATAGGATTTGCTTCGTTCACGCTAGTATTTTGGGCAAATCGGTAAATTACTATACTGTTTTGAGATTTTCAAATTCCTCAATAAGCTTAAAAAAAACGAGTCACGGTGATATTTTCGGCAAATCGGTAAATTCCTGTCCAATAAATGTCTAATAATAGGATAGGACCTCCCTTCCTTCCTATCCTATCCCTGCTACTCTTTGGAAAAGAGAGTTTGAGCGACTGACTAACAAACAGTTCTCGTAGAAAAACATCTGTTAAGATACCTCCATTACGAGGCCATTTGCCCCACATTGGAAGCAGGCATGGAAAAAAAACCTTTTAAGTCATTAACTTTATTATTCCACTCGGGGGTCCACGGTCAGGTTTTTGCTATGAAAGGGGTCCACGATCAAAATAATTTTGGGAATCACTGCTGTAGACTGACTTATGCAAATTCAACTTTTATTGCGTCTTGCACAATGAAGTGGAAGTAAAAATACGAAGTATTCCAATATTGGAACACTGAGCGAAAATGGGTTAATGAATTAAAATATATCTTAGTTTTGCGTTAGGACTTATTGTTGATTATAATACAGTACACAATTATTATAGTTAGTCTTAACCCCTAATGACTTTAATAAATTCGATTAATTAAATAACACCGCAACGAAAGTCTTGTTAGTGACTAATTTAGTATCATTTTAATTATTTTTTACATATTATATATTTACATTATTTACACGTCGTAAACGATCGTACGTTAAAATACCTGACATTTCGTCATCGGGTCTAAGAGCAGTGCTAAATGAATTCAGGTATTCAGATTTTATTATCGTTTCAAAACATAAAAAAATTCTGTTCAACACTGATAGAATCACTTATTTGAGATGTGACAGTAATGTTATAGATTAAATTTAACAATGTGATTTAATGTTAAACGTTTTCTACGGATAACTGCTTTGATACGTAAGATAAGAAAGTCGGTGATGCACAACCCGCGGTCCCTGAAAAGAATGCGGCCAAAAGTGACATTTATTGTTTTATAAATTCAAAGAATTAGACTCGAGAAAACATTTTTATTAATAAAAATTGCCATCTTCGGTCATGGAAACAAAATGTTTCACTCCGAGTCGTTTAAGTTTTTTTTATTGTAACAAATTTTAATTTAAGATGCTTGGTGGAATTTCAATATTAAATTTGAATCGTTCAAATAATGTACATTCACACAAGTTTTATCACTAACGACCCGGGTTTCGCCTTTCAGTTCAAGTTCATTTCAGTGCTTGAACGCCTGAAGATGCCGAAAGGAGAAACCCAGGTTGTTAGTGACAAAACTTGTGTGAATGTAAATAAATTTGAACGATTCAAATTTATTATTGAAATTCCACAAAGCAACTTTAGTCGATAACTTAAACTTCAGTCAAGTTAATCCGTGCGCTTGAACGACTGTAGATGCCGAAAGGCGAAAACCGGGTCGTTAGTGACAAAACTTGTGTGAATGTACATAGTTTGAACGTTTCGAATTTATGTAAATTTTAAATTATGTTTGTCAGCCATTGATCACTTCGACCATCGTCAGTCATTGCAGTTCCCACACGCTGGTCTATCGATAATTCAGTATAATCAAATCGGATGTCAAATCAGTTGCTTAGCAACTGAATTTTTGCCACGTTTTGTTTTTATTAAATAGAGAAAAAATAGTGAATGTTGAGTATTCATTGAAATATAACAGGATGAATGTATTGAAGTAACTGCGTACTGAATTCTACGATCGATTATAAATTGCTTTATAAATAAATTGACCCAGCTTCTAAGTATTTTGTGCATCACTGAAATAAGTAATATTATATAAATAAATAATTACGCATTGTACTTGAACTAGTACAATAACATTCACCTAAATTTCTTATTACCGTATTTCCTCTACTTTTAGTCTCATCACTGTTTTTCAATACTGATAATAAAAACCACTTATGTAATATACACCCAATCCTTTTTTCACGTGATTTTTTAGAGGAACCGTCAAATTTTTTCATACATTTTTACGCGGTTTTGAAACCGATTTATCAAATTATATCGACTGTGTAAAGGAAAAGGGACGTAACCCACATATTTCAAATTATACAGGAGGCGCAAAAAACGTGTTTTGATGATTTTGGGCCATATGCAAATTATGAATTATACACAAACTTGAAGTGCACGGAGACTTCTAAACTGGTGTTTAATTGACATAATCTAATATTAATTAAAGAAATTGTCTAGGAAAAACCTTGATTTCAGTCTTTTTTCTTGGTTTTAATTTTTTACAAGGTCACCTTTTTCAAACTTAAAAGTCAAATTAAGATACTAATTCGGCATTTGCAGCTTGCATACTTTTGACAAAATGTGAATCAAGTTTGATACATTGTGATTATCGAAAAAAACCTGTTTTGAAAAAACTGGGGGTTGCGTTCTTTTTCCTTTCCACAGTCGATATGAAAATGAGATTTTTTTACGCGCCACTTTCTGGAACCAATGTATCGCAAAAAAAAAGAATCGTTATTTTTTCAGTCTGCCCTTCATCGGCTATAATGTCCGATTTTTTGAATCATTGTTTTCCCTGAAATAACCTTCTTTTTATAAAATTTTGATATCAATTTCAAGACTTTGTCGTAAATCAAGACGCATTCCGAATTCTTAGACTCCGAAAAACTCAAAAAATGGTCTTATAATCGAGAACATACGGTATTTTTTTCTTATAAATGTGTCGATTACCAAAACATAATACTTATTGTAATCTGCATCATGCTGTTATCTTACCAATAACAAAATAAATCTTCCGAAATACGTAATAACATGCAATCATTTATTTCACTTTACCCCAGCCAGAAATGCCAACTTATAAACAACTCTAATTGTAGTTTTCCAAGTTAAAAAATAAAAAGCACACTTGATTGATTAAGAAATGTTTTTGCATCCACTGGGCTTTCACAAAACGGTCGATGATTGTTACACACTAAGTATTTATGTTACGATTATTAATTCACTGTGCACTGCATTATTTTTGCACTTATATGTATATTATTTATTAATTAGTCACTGGTTCTAATAATGTTTTACATTTATAAGTACAAAAAGGTATTTTCTCATGGTATAAGCATAATCTCACGATAATTTCAATGTTGTTATTGAGAGTATTACAAATGAATATTGACGAACGTCATGTTTATTTTTGTTTTCATCACGTGTTCATAAATTCACACAATTACTTTGACAGGTGAAAAATTCACAATGTTTGAAATAAAATATATTTATACAAAATGCGCTGTTTGTTGTATTGTTTACGCATTTAAATTAAGGATAGTATCGATGTTTGAAAACCCAAAAGGCGAAAGGGGCATTTCACTAAATGATTGTCTTTTCCAACTTGGTAATTAGCAAAAATCATGAAATTTATGACAATGTTAGGAATTTGGTTGTGAAGATTTGTTGTGTACGCTTCATTTCGGCACTTTCGTGTGAATACAGATGGAGCGATGATTGTTTCCAATTTCATGAATAACATACACAAAACGGTCAGTCTTCACACACTTCTGACAATTACGTTCCACTTGGTACACTATGCATCGTTACAGGTGGAAATCTTCAATACGGATATCTCTGACAGCGCCGAAGAAGACGACATGATGC
Source organism: Himalopsyche anomala (assembly GCA_031772345.1). Taxonomy (NCBI): domain Eukaryota; kingdom Metazoa; phylum Arthropoda; class Insecta; order Trichoptera; family Rhyacophilidae; genus Himalopsyche; species Himalopsyche anomala. Next base: position 985,316 of record CM062823.1, on the reverse strand, counting down.
GAATCGCGCAAGACCTTCGATTAGATCATGAGGCGTATCGCAGAATTTTCTCTTCTCTTCTCTCTACAATCCAAGTTCAAACGTCCTCAACAGAGACCCGAAACAAGTTGTCACGTAAAATTGGTCATTTTCCTTCGCTCTTCATCAGTAATTCGAGCCGTCCTTCCTACCGGCCCAGTATCATAAGTGCTGGTATCCACCTCCATCATCGTACAGTGCTGATTGTAGCGGATGTTGAGAATGGTGAAGCTGCTGCTGACCGGGGTAGTCCAGCCTGGGGATGGACTGCTGCGAGGAAAGCGACGACTGCTGGGGGGCAGGAAGGCGATACGCAGGCGGCGGCGCAGACCTTGGACCAGGACCTCCCACCAGCAGCGAGTCACCTTCGCTGTCGCTTGACGTGTCGAGGTGCGTTTTGTCGGAGCCAGGAACGCTGTAAAAATAAAAAAATATATATATTTAGTCAATTCTAAAAAGTACCATTTTGATAAATATGTACCCTTATGTTGAATGGTGTTAGTGATAATTCGCAGTGAGAAATTCTTCCCTAATTTTTGTAATCTTACATATGAGGGTATTATTTTCAAACACTGCTCATTCCAAAATGGTTAAAAAATGAAACTTGAATTTAATTTTGAAAAACAATGTACATTGCAAAAATATTTTTAGCTTAACACTACTTTGAAATGATATATTTTTTCAAGCCATATTTGAAACTAATTTCGAAAAATACTTTTTTTTTTGTTTATTTACTAAATTACATGCATGGTTCATGTTTCAACAATTTTGGAATATGCCATGTTTGCAAATATTACCCTCATATATACTATGTTTTTGAGTTTAATTTTTTTAAATCAATTTGGACCACCATGTTTTTTTTAAGCTTAGTAGCATGCAGTGGCGCCACTTTTAACTCTAGCGGTTTGTTTACACAAACAATTAAAAAATAATCGGAATTGTTTGTTTGTTTTCCGACTCCGACTCTGGTTTTATAATAAGCATACTTAAGTATTATATGTATTAATAAAAACAAAATATTCCTTTGTACTTTATTCCACTTTATTAAATAAGTCAGGACCGGTTTTAATTGTCAACTGATTATATGTAATTAAAAACACACTAAAACGTTTTTAACACATTATTATTAAATTGTTTTCATCAATAATATGATTGAAATTCGTGTTAAGAGTTCATCGCAATGATTTTAGGAATAATAAAACAAAAACGATTGGCGAATCTAAATAAATTGGACTCTATCGTAGAATAGAGACGATCATGGTACCACCACTGCGTTTTAAGCCCACCACACCACAACTCGCTTATTTTGTGAAAGGATGTTTGTTTTAGGGTCTTCTGAAGGAATCGCGTTACATCAGTAGCGAACTTTACCTAAAATTGCCCAACAGCCTTAATTCAAACGTGAAAATATTATACAAGACATCCCCTGACTGTGATTTATTGGTTTCATGAAATATCAATATTATGTCCTTGCGGCATAATTATTTGATATTATATGCAATTTTGCGCTTGATTGTTAGCTAATCGAAAAATTACATTCAGATAACTGTCAAGAACTTTAATGAAAGTGTTTGTTTTATTTCAAGGTGTCAAGAGAGTAGAACACCCAGGTTTTGAAAACGTTGGATTCTGTTCATCTGATTCTCTTTTGACGGTTTTAAGTTATGCTGAATTATAAAAGAATTACATAATATCGTTATTTATTTTCCAGACAGCGAAAATGAAAAAAAAAAAACTTATTTTACTAAAATTAATCATTTATTTGTAAATATAGCATTACATAACGTTGAAATTAAACTAGAATTTTTTTTGATAGATATTTAAAGTGGATCATATTTCGTTGCTTCTTTTTGTTGTGATAAAAATCTATTATGATTTTAATAATTGTTATCGTAAAGCCAAAAAAATAAAGTTGAACGAAAAACTTGTATCTGTATTAATTTGTAAATATTTAATTATATAAAACAAAATATTTTTTATCACGCATCAATTATCTGTCCAACGAATTTTACACCATGTCCGCATCCAATGGGAGCATATAAACACTTAATGGAGTTTATGTAAATATATACGATAACTGGTTGTTAATCAATTGCTCAACCTCTTTTTATTCGAAGAAAGTAGAGAAAAGTAGTAAATAGCTAATCGTTTTGATTACCCCAAACTTTTTATCATAGGATGGATGAGAAGAAATTTAAGGCATCAGACATCAATGCCATCGAAAAGAAGTCCGTAAATCAATTTATAAGCAGTCTGTATGGGAATTCGAGCCTAGAGTGAGATCAGTAACTGAAGCCAACGACGTTGATCACTCGACTACCGATACGCCAAATTTAACATTATTTGAATTGTTGAATATAAATACAGACTGCAATTTTAAGTGCGACCCTGTTAAATTATTTGTTTTGTTGCTCTTTTCGTTCGTAATTTAACACAGAGTCGAAGCGAGGATCCATAAAACTTATTGAATATAATTTTAATTTCATGTCATAATATAAATGTGTTTAATTTTTTTATACATATTTATAAACATCGATTCGGACGGATGGTCAGTTAATAGCCTAAACCAGGCGTGGGGAATCTGCGGCCATTTGGCTACTCTGGTGCGGCTTTCTGGCCAGTTCTCTAATTGTGTATTTTTTTTTATTTTCGTAAATTCTTGGGATTTTCGATGTCAAAATCCTTGAAAGACCTTAAAAAAATGGTCCCACGCTGGTAATTTTGGGAAATCCGCAAATTTCTGGGCTTTAGAAAATGGCATGAAATGGTTTCCGGCCAAAAATTCCCTAGTCGATGTTTACTATTCGTGTCGAATCAGAAAAATGAATGCGGCCTTTAAAGAAGAAAAGGTTCCCCACCCCTGGCCTAAACTAAACTAACAAACAGAAATATAACAGTATTTAAGAAGAAATTTAATTTATGTGTTTTGTTTAAAACGCGTATTAACTCACAACCATTTGCCAAAAGGGGTTACATTGTTTTTAAAAACAATTAAAGCAAGCACACCTACCGATGGAACATTTCAGCACAAAGTATTTCATGAGAACTAGATACAGGCTTTTTTCTACCACTTTATATTGTGTGGGCCAACAAAAGATAATAATGCAACATATTGTGCAATTCACTAGAAAAGGCTTGGAGCTGGTGGTTAAAAAAAAAACATTTGGATCGATATACTTATGAGCTATAAAAATAAATGATACACCTACGATATCGCACGTGGCAAAGGATGAAAACATTAGACACCAATGTCTTTCGATACAAATTAATAAACCGATTTATAAATTTACGTACAAACGTTCAAATAGTGTTTTGAATCTTTTCCATTCAGTGCGGAAAATGTTTGTGTATTTTGAATTTTTATAATTCGTTCGGTTTGATTAAATCGATGATTCAAATAAACTACAAAATTAATAAACCGAATTTAAGATTAATCCCATTGTGGTGCTGTTAAAAGTAACTCCCTCTACTCTCCTATCCCCACCCCTGGTGCGGAGCTGTCAACCGTCGTCGCAACGTGGACATGTGCGTTGATATTTATGTCTGTATTCGTGAATCAGATGGTGACCAAAATTTTTATAATTTTACGCCAAGACACAAGTAATAAATTTTCATGTGACCATCGTGTGAATAATTTCAATTATTCTGTTCGTAAAATATCCCGACATCTACTGCAAACAATGTGCTAATTCATTTTGGGGCTCTTTAAGGCAGTGCTTCCCAACCTGGGGTCCGCGGTCTGGTGCCGGGAGACTTTCCGCCGGGGTCCTCGAAAATGTTCATTCTTTCAACATTCTTTGTGATAAAATATGAACATGTGAATAACTTTACTTTATCACAAAGATTGTTGAACGAATGAATATTTCGCAAACCCCCGCGATAAACCTGCTGACCCCCAGGGAAGCACTGGTCTACATCAGTGTTCCCCAACCGGTGGTCCGCGGTCCGGTGCCGGGAAACTTTCCGCCGGGGTCCGCGAAAATTTTCATTCTTTCAACATTCTTTGTGATAAAATATGAACATGTGAATAACTTTACTTTATCACAAAGATTTTTGAAAGAATGAATATTTCGCGAACCCCCGCGATAAACCTGCAGACCCCCAGGGACGCACTGGTCTTCATCAGTGTTCCCCAACCGGTGGTCCGCGGTCGGGTGCCGGGAGACTTTCCGCCGAGCCGCAAACAGTATGCCAAATTTCAAAATATTCGCCAAATTTCAAGATACCGGTCCGCAGGTGTAATAAGATTGGGGAACACTGGTCTACATCATTATAAAAATCAGGTATCTGGAGAGGAGCACGGAGCGGACCTGGAGTAAGTATTTAGGTGTCGTTTCAGAGCAACTAAAAAAAGTAGTTGCCAGATCCCTGATTTTAATAGTTCTAACGATTTGAATTTAGAGAGGATTGTCAAAAATTACAGAAAATTATATTTATATATTATTCAATATAAAAATGATATGACGTAATATAAAATATGGTCACACGAGGGTCTGTCATGGTTTTTTATAGCTGCAGCTATCTGCTGTGTATATCCCAACTCTCCTCTTTTCTGGCAGACAAATGGATGTAATAATAAGGGCATGAATTGTAACCCGACACCACGAGACGCCCCTCAAAGTATTCCAAAGAGAGCGTTCACTTTTATCTGACACTTTATTGGGCGAACTTCAGGGGCGTCCCTTTATAAAATATAACATTCTTTTATTCAATAAAATTCTTTTTTAAAAAGGAAGCGCGTATCTTAAGTATGATTTTATTGATTTGTAGAATGGATATAAAAAAAATCAGTCCAACATTCCTATTTTTATAAGTTTCTTTACGTAAAGATATTGTCGATATTTGCATCTCTCACCATTCAGCATACGTGAATATAGGCGGACCTCCACTTTCGCACACAATTGGTTCCTGAAAATGTGTGCGAATGTTGAATGTTCGAAAGTAGAGGGATTAAAAAAAACACCAAAAATTGTCATTTTAAAAAAAAATCATTAACTTGTCAAGAGTTGGTTGTATTTTACTCTTTTTTTTCTTTTCTTCATATAGTTCTGTAGCATGCAGTGCTTTTATTAATCGCCCTACGCACTTCTTTATATTTATGTGTTCTCTCGGTTTTTAGAAGATTTGTGCCCAGAGGCAATTGATTTTTCCTTTAAAAAGAAAGTACGATTTGGCGTGTTTTTCCAAAATAAACCAGTCTCATCTACATTGAATATTTAACTAGGAGAATATTCTCCATCTTCAATAATTTTGGACAATGAGGAAATAAAGTCTTTTCCAGCATCTCTATCCACATCAGCCGATTCTCTAATGAATTAAATATTATTTAATAATAACACATTTTAAATTATTCAAACTAGACGTTACTTGCAGAAACAAAACATTTTTGCATTATCGCCAAAAAATCTAAAGAGAACATTATCTTCTAAAAATGTGCGAAATAGCGAATTGTGCGAAAGTAGAGGTCCACCTGTAATTTGTTATTTTTACAGTTTTACACCATATCAGTTTCTTTTCTCTCTCCAAGTTCAAGTTCTGAAACAATGCATTAGTCCCATAAGTTGCGCGTATAAACACAGTTTATTTTGGAATTCGATAGTCGGTTAGAACTATTTTGTTGACGAGTAAGCTTCAGGGCTGTGGAGTCGGCTAAAAATAAGACGACTCCAACTCCCAAGAAATTTGTCAACCATTTCATTCTATCTTATATAGAATATAAGTATACCATCAGATCATTTTAAGTTAGCCTTAAATGCAGTGGCAACACTATGGATTATTGTGTATGTGTATATGTTTTAAAATGGGTCTTAGTCGTAAGATTTTTCCAACTCCGGATAAAACCCCCGACTTCACGACTCCCGACTCCGACTCCACAGCCCTGGTAAACTTTCGATGGGATTTATTAAATGTGTCAAATTTAATTGTAGAATACTGTTGAATTGCTTTTTGTTTTTATGGATTTTTATCAATTAATGTTGGATATTGCGTCCAACAGAAAAAATGGGGATGAAAATTTCTTTAAATGTATAAACTAGAAAAGTTTACAAATATGCTGAAATCGTCTGTTGGACTGGTAAACATTGCTGGCTTCGGTCTAGGTGTTAATGGGTTTAAATCCCAATCCCAAATACGCACAATTTTACAAATTGATTTTTCAGTCAGTTAATTATATTTATGTTTGAAGGCATGGGCGTCTGTGTCGTCTAAAATATTCTATCCCCGTCCATACGACCCTTAAACAAGATCCACCGAGAGTGATTTTGTCAACCACTGGTCTAAGCTGAATCCTTTAATCCCTAATCTCTTTGCAAATGAAAGGTTGAGCAACTGGGTAACAAACAGTTATCGTGGTCAATTTTTGATTTAGTTAAGCTATATTAGGAGTCTTTGTGCTCTAAATTGGAGCGAAAATAAAAAAATCTCTTATTGTTAATATTTTTTCTTAAATCCTCCAAAATTAACCTATTTTTTATAACAGTTTACCTAGTATCAAGAATTCATTAGTGGTTTAATCAATTGTTTTTTTTTTTATTTCAAATGTTGTGTTTAATATTGGTTTACAAGTCGAGTATTCATAGTATAAATGTCACGTGTATTAAAAATTTACAAATACATGGATTCATCTGATGATTTTAACCCTTGCTAGCCTATTCAAACCTATGAAAGGCAAGATAAATGACCAGAAGCTAACGAAAACAACAAATTATTTTGCGGCTGTCATTACACCTATTTGAAACGATACGTCGTTTCATCGACTTACAACTAATTTTATTTACTAACTACGATGCCTGGAATACTCCACAAAATAATCACTCACAGTACAAACGTGCCGCATCGAAAAATGTTGAGAAGTTTGGCAACGTATGTTAAAAATGAACTTTATTTTTGAAATCACAAATGAAAGACTACTCATTTTTAGGTGCCTTATGCTACACAATGGCACAAAAGCACGGTAGAAAAATAACCCGTCGAAAATAAGCCATCATTGAATCAAAAATAAATAAACCCATAACACCTGAACGATGATGAAGATTTACGACGAGGAAACGAGGAGATTTGTGGCGTCTGGTAGGTGGCATAAAGCAGTGATCAGGGTGGCATTAGGCGGATGGCAGAGACGTGGCCCGAGGACGAGGCGGGGTGCAGAGTGGGGCGGCGGAACGGGCCGCGGGCCACTGCACTAATGCGACACCCGATACTCTTCATAACATGCACGCACACTACCACACACCGACGCTGCTAACATAGGCTTCTCAAGCCAAAACCTAGTCATATTAATATTATTAATAATAACAATTTCTTTAGTAGTGCTGGGCAAACTACGTAGACAGAAAATTCCACGCGGCCCATTTGTATCATTAAATTGTTAAAATTCCTAATTCATGGATACTTAATAAATAATGTATTTAATTATATATCTAAAAGTAATATTTTTACCTACGGCATGCTGTTTATTTTTAATTCCTGATGTGGTCTTTTAAGGCCAAAATACACGAGAAACATTTTACTGCCGGCGTAGGCAACAACATACAGCCAACTACTTGGTTTTCATATGTTAGGTCGACTGCAGAATACTGCCGTGTGTACGCTCAGGATGAGTTTTATATACGTACATAAAAAACAAAAATGGCAGATGGAGATGCAGGCTGCTAAATGTTGCTTTTATATTTCAGGCCTTAGCTTTAGGCATAATTTATAGGTTCTACGGTAAACACCAAAACCAACTGTGAAACGCCATTAATCGATTGAAATTATTGTTTTTAAAACAAAAATGAATTTCGATGGATTCGGAAGTTGCTTATTTTCAAAATAAATCTTTGTAATTCCACTGGTTATGTAACAAGGCTCCACGGCTTCTGCCAGATTAAAAAATATCTTTCATTTCATTTGATGTGAAAACTCATTTTTGTGATTTTTGAAAAATAAACATCGACTAAGAACTCGGTATTTTTTGCTACACAAAATCAAATAAACCGCAAACTCCTTTTTTGAAAAAAAAATATGTTTTTCAGATTAACCTTTCAACGCCCGTGGATTTTTTGCAAAATATTTGCATGACCCATAGCTTTTATAAAACTAATTATATCTCTAAAACTAGTCAGCCTATGTGGGTAAAATAAAAAGAATTAGCAAAATAAAATATTGTTTATAATTAACGAAAGCTTTATTTACAATTTTTATATTATTATACAATAAAGTTAAGAAATCAAAACGATACAAATTGGACAAAACTTAAAAAAATTAAATCATAAAATTACAAAAAAATAGAGAATTTTCTAGGTATGTAAAATCTGTATCCCCATTGAAATACGTTGTATGGCGTGGATAATGCTGATTTATTACGGTCCGCCTAACACAACGCATATTCCAATAGTCGACCTTGTAACGCAGATGCTTATATTACTCAATATGAAAAAAATGTTGAAAATATACATAGAAACTGAAAATAAAATTATGGATCGGTATCTCAAAGCCATCATTTATGTAAGCTAATATTCATATTTTGAATACTATTATCATAAATCAGTGTAATCCGATAACGAAATGTACCATAATCGGGACCGCGTTTAAAGGTTAATACTGTTATGAATCAATTACATCATATTAAATGCAAAAACTTTTATTTATAAATCGGTTTCAATGGAAACGTATACAATTTTAGAACCAGTGTTTCACACACACCACTACGCCAAACGAGCTAAAAACCAATACCATCGAAATCATCACGAAACTCAGAAGTGACTACAGAGTTGGGTAAATATGTGTACAAAGCAAACACACAAAGTATGTATAATATAGGTAACTTTTGTTGGCGAATAATAATATGAATTCTAAACTGAGAATGAGGAATCGGGTAAAGTGCAGGGTGGTTCGCGCCCGCCTGCTGACAGCCTCGTGTGCCGAAATAATTATCAAATCCATCGGGATAATCCACTCAGGTGGGCGCTGTTCGATATCATTGATATATGTACCTTCAAAAGGGGTAGGATATTTTGTCTATGAGCTCTTTATTCACCTTGTAAATATAAATCATATTTCCCAACAGCATGACCATTCAATATTCGAATATGCTATTTCGTTCAGTACAAGGAAGCACAATATGTGTCCCGTATGTTTTTTTTTGGTGGCCGTGCACAGCCGTAGGCTTCCAAGCCGGATCTCACGGGTTCGAATCCCAGTCCGAACGACGGTATTTTTCATTCGATTTCTGTTTGAAAGCACGGATGTTTTTTATGTCGTAGCGAGAGCGATTAGCTTACCTCTAGTCTTGTTCTAACCCTATCGTTTCTATCCTTACTTTTTTTTCGAAAATAAGGCTCTACATTGCAAACGGATATGGAAAAAAAAATGTTTCAAATTTACAATGACAGAAATCGACCGATTATGTTTTGGATTAGGTATATCAGAAATACTTCACAATAAAAACATTTACTTGCGGCCCGAACCTAATATATTTTTAGTGTGCGATCCACTCGTGAAAATAGGTTGTGCATGCCATTTTCACAAAAATCCGTAGTTTATGATTATACTTTGAAATTAATACTCTGAGCAGACACGTGTTATCTTTTGAATTGACCGACGTTTTAAAACTTTACTGGTATGCTACTTCTTCAGCTAACAAGCAGCACTAACAATAACAAGCGTAAGAAATTACACATTTACGCTCTTTAGTTATAATTTAAAGTTTTTTTAAATTGAGTTGACTCTTGACAATCCATCACATGGAAGTTTTGAAGACACATACTTCCCAATATCAATGTTATTCAATGTTTTCTGCTTGTGATAATAACATATATTTCAATAATAAATTTTCACAAGGTTTCTCTATGAAATTACCTTTTCCTTGAGCTAATATTTTAAAAATAGACTTGTCGTTAAAAATTGTTGCTAAAATCCTTTTTAGAGGCAACATTTCCGTTTCTCGCGCAATTATTTGTCTGTGACTAATTTTGAAAGACATTTTTACAAATAAATAAAATGTTCAAGATGTTTTTTCTCGAATATACCTATTATATCGCACAAATAAATGGGACGTTGATATTCCAGGAATCCTAAATACATCGCTCTTCATGGTAATTAAGTCAACTTCACCAAATCTGGGAAAATTCTCAAACCAAAAATGATTTTTTGCTAGTTCTCAGCTTTCATTATTATTTTAAAACATAGTTAAAGCTGTGGCCATGAATGTGACGTTGCATTTGACAGCAGCTATTATGCACTGTCCTATATTTTAGCGAGATGTCATATATTATTTTGAATTTCGAATGTAATTTTTCGTATTGTGAAAACAAGTGAGTGTTCGCACATTGCCGACCTACAAATGCGACAATTAGGAACACACATCGTGGCATCAATTCAATGAAATTACACGGCTGTTGTATTACGAGATAAACATTATTATTATTGTTGTGTGCAACAAAATGTATTATTATAATCCCTGAAACATTAATGTTATGCTGTAAGAACTTGACATATTTTCCAGACAACTAAATTAATATCATATATTAACAATTTTATTCCTTTATTGTTATTTATGCATTCGACAACAAATGATCACGTTGAAACAATTTAGGTATGCCTAACGTATTTTTTTTGTTTATACGAAACTACTCATGTAGACCTCTCTTAAAAGATATTAGAGTTATTGTGGATCAATTTGTTATTCATTGACTTGTTTGAAGTGATCAAATAGTGTTTTTTTTTTGTGCAGTGGTTGGTTTTGTATTGTAGAAGCTTTATTTACACTTACTGAAAACTTTTGAGTACTGTTTGAATGACTCGTTATAATGAAATTTGAATGTCATTTTGTAAAGAAAGATACATTGTCCAATTATACAATTATGTGTCATTCATATACGAGGATATTATTTGCAAACAAGGCTCATTCCAAAATGGTTTAAAATGTAACTTACATTTTAAAAGTATTTATTATTTTACATTACTTTGGAATGATATTTTATATGTTATCAGTGGTGGGCTGCCAATACGTTAGTAACGAACTCGCTTTATATCAAAGCAATTCTCGGTGTTCTTTTATCACTTATATCTGAGTTTTTTTTATCACTTATATGTAATAATTAAATAAGCAATTGATTGTTACTTAATACAATCATAATATGTAAATATGCAATTTACCGTAAACTTATCAATGTAAACGGCCAAAAATGTGCTATTGTGTAAACTGAAGCTGTAGATAATATATAAGTCAGAAATTGCATTTATGTACTCATTTGATCTAAGAATATTGTTTTCTCTTAAATTAACAAGGGGCTCGCTGGCTTTAGTAAAAAATAACAAGGGGCTCGCCCGAGCCCCTCCAAGCCTTCTCGAACCCACCCCTGTATCAACAAGCCATGTTTGAAACCGACTTCTAAAAAAAAAAAAAAAATTTTATCTACTAAATTACATCCATGGTTCATCCACGGGCATGCAAATAATAGCCCCATATAATACATTCATGATGTAGCACACACAGCACTCGCTAATTGCACATTTCTGCGTCGTCTGCCTGCACTTGACAATTCTGTGCTGCCCTCCGCTGTGTTACCTGCATCTCAACATATTCTTAACCTTAATGTTCTATATCAGACCACACAGGCCGGCATGTTGTTTCAATGGAGAAGTCGTGCTGTTAATGACCCCCAAACACCCCTTCGCGGAGTAGCATTTTGCGATCAACATTGTATGAACGCGCGCATCCCAAATCAACCCCATTACGTTGCTTTCATCGCCCCTATTCGTCTATACACGTCAAAGGCGTGGCCTGCCGTTTTATCAAATTTGGACTTGCGCACAATGCTAGATTATTATTATCATTTCTTCAACAGATACCGGATTGCTGTTTCACTCTATTTGGAGAATAATTCGACTTTAGAAAGGAAAAAGTACGTAACCCACACATAACAAATTTTACAGGAGGCACAAAAAACGTGTTTTGATGATTTTGGGCCATATGCAAATTATGAAATATACACAACCTTGAAGTGCACGGATACTTCTGAACTGATGTTTAATTGACATTAATTAAAGATATTGTCGAGGAAAAACCATTTTTTCAGTATTTTTTATTGGTTTCAATTTTCACAAGCTCATCTTTTTTCAAATTTAAAAACTAAATTTAGATACTACTTCGAAATTTGCAGCTTACATACTTATTATAGAACGTGTATCAAATTTTATACATTGTGATTATGGAACAAAAGCTGTTTTGAAAAAACTGTGGGTTACGTCCTTTTTCCTTTCCATAGTCGCAATAGTTTATGAATACGTACGTAGACGTGCGTATTTCAATACTTGGATATTTGGAATTTGAGATTCGCGTAATACTAACATTTTCAAAAAGGCTGCTGTGCGGAAATTCAATTTCAAATTAAAATTGTGTCTGTATATTTAATAATTCAATTATAACTCTGAATAATAATCATAAGTCTGATGCGTGGCGTAGTGGTCAACGTCGTTGGCTTTCGTGTCGGATCTCACGGGTACGAGTCCCAGTACGATCAACGTTTTTTCAATCGAGTTTGTCATGTCTTAAATTCCCTTTCGACCCATTCCAGTCTATAAATTATCAGAGCGTAGCAAGAGCGATTAGTTAACCACTAGTTCTGTCTTAGCCCTATTCCTCTATCCCCACTCTCTTCGGAAAAAGGTTGTTTTTTGTGAGGGAATATACATAAATCGCTAGAAATTTCTGACACGTCTAATGTGCTAGGATATAATGAAACCTTTTGTTTGTTATTACTGTTTTATGTTGTTGGATTTTTTTGAATAAACAATTCGTTTAAAAATATAGTATAAGTTTATCTTAAAAAAAGAGTTGGGTGTATAATGCCTTTTCAGCTTTGACAGTGAGCACTCGAAAAGTGATATCTATTAATATGTA